>JAHNEJ010000275.1:0-165660 GCA_022559845.1 Amorphophallus konjac
AACAGTGCCCCGGGCACCCGATTGCTAGCCATCTCAGTCACAACGGTGCCTCGGGCACCCGACCACTCAACAACTCAGTCACAACGGTGCCCCCGGCACCCGACTGCCAGCCATCTCAGTCATAACGGTGCCCCCGGCACCGAAACACTCAACAACTCTGTCACAACGGTGCCCCCGGCACCCGAACACTCAACAACTCTGTCACAACGGTGCCCCCAGCACCCGACTGCCAGCTACTCCAGTCACGTCGGGACCCGCAACACCAGATGGCCAACAACTCCAGTCCCACCGGTGCCCACGACACCCAACAATTCTTGGCTCGATGGCTTTTGATCACTCCAGTCATGGCGATGCTTACGCCATCCAACCACTCCAGTCACAACGGCGCCTGATCGCTCTAATCACAAGTGGTGCCTGCATCATCCGATCGCCTCGGCCTTGGTGACGTCCAACCGCTCCAACACAATGGTGCCTACTGTAACGACCCGAGAATCCGATTACCGGGAAGGCCCGATAACCCGAGACTCGTACCGCCACCCACGAGCCCGAAGACTCGGAAGGGTTAAAAGGACGGTGTGGAAACTACATAAGCATCACAGATAATTGCAGAAATTAAACAGTTATAATATTAAGCAGGAAATAAATTAACATTTTACATGGTCCACGATAAAGAACAACAACAGCAAGAACAGTCCACGACTAGTACAGTGACAAGAAAGAAAAGTACAGCTACACGGGGCATCCCCCGGCTCTGACCTCTGGCACTACCTCTGGGCACCCGCACCACGCTGCGCTCCTGACGCGCTCCCCGAAGGTGGCGCCTCACCTGAAACACGGTGAAAACACGCAGGGAATGAGTCTCGGAACAAGACTCAGTAGGGATCACTCGAACCCTACCTCGTAAAACGAGAAACCACTACTCTAGCGGTAGGAAAGTACCTCGGAAAGGAAAGCCCTGCACTCTACAGAACTAGACCCTACGGCACGTAAACCGACACACGTGCCACGGTACGAGAAGACCGAAACCAACGGTCGAATCGTAAAACCCGAAGGTCGGAAACACACGACTGACAGTCTGACACTCCGTACTCGACAGGAGTACCACCCACTAGAAGCACAGCCGGTAGCGTCCCCTGACGTCTTACACCGCACCGCAGGTGAACCGCCTGACGTGGTAGGTCCTACCCGAGGCGCAAACACCGTACAAGTAACCACAAACAAGTAACTAGCTGGGGTCACGCCCGTCGACGTGGGTCCAACCGCCCCCAACCACGTGTGCACACACAGACCTTGCGTCACTAGGTCTAGTCCTCTGACCGGTTTTCCCCCGTAGCCGGACTCTGGCTACCAACGAGGGGCCTACGGGAACCGGTCCACAAACCGTCTCGAAAGGTGGGTGCCCGTACACCACTCCCAGGTGAGACCAGCACCTCGTACTGGTGGGCTACGACTAGTGGAGGGTCACTGAAGGAGTAGACTCTCAAGTCAACGGAAAACGACGTCCGAAACCGACAACGTGTGGGAATCACCCCACGCACCAGCCCCGTCGCACGGTGGCCACGGTCGGAGAAAAGCGGACTCACCGCCCACGGCCAAACTCATGACCAAGGCAAACGGGACTTCCGGACACCAAAGACACGGTCACGGAACTCCACGGGGTGCCCGGGACGCACACACGGCCCAAGGGGAACACCCAACAACGAACCAAATCGCGCTAGAGATACCTAGCGCGACAGGGCATGTCGCGCTAGGGTCCCCTAGCGCAACAAGGGTTGTCGCGCTATGGCCCCATAGCGCGACACGGACTATCGCGCTAGGGAACCCTAGCGCGACAGGGACCATCGCGCTAGGTCCTCCTAGCGCGACAATGATGATCGCGCTAGGACCCCATAGCGCGACACGAACCGCCAAACTGTTCATCTTCTCCGATGAACGCACTCGATCGGGGCAGCGCGACACTCAAGAACGCGCTACTGGAGTATAGCGCGTTCTCAGTCCGCGGCCAAAAATGGTAAGAACGCCCAAAAAAACCAACCACGCCCCCATACCTCCATAGGAGAGGGGGAAAACAAAGGGGAAGACCCCTGGGGACCCCTAGTATGATTCTAGGCCCTCAAAACACGAATCCATACATTGAATCCATAGATCGAGCGAGCTCTCCCCAAATCATGGAAAAACCCAAAAACGCTCAAATGATCCCCTCTCGGCCTCCCCACGGCCTATAAATCGCGGAAAAGAACGGCATGAGGCTAAGGAACGTCACCCTACCTCAATGGAGCGAATGCTCCGCCAGATCGATCACGAATCACGAAGAATGCTCGAAGCTTCACGAACTCCCCACGCTTCCCACGCTCGCCGCACGCCCACGAGATCGCCTCACCGTCGCCCACGCGTCCGCGCCGTCGCCCCGCCGCCGTCCGTAGCCGGAGAGGGGCTCGCCGCGTCCGAATGGGAGAGAGGGAGAGAGAGGGGGCTCACGGTCGCGAGAGAGAGGAAGAGGAAGAAGAAAGAGAAAAGGGAAAAAGAAAAGAAAAAGGATTAGGCTTTATAGAAAATCCGAATTTTCGGAAAAATACCGAAAAATAGAAAAATACATTTCTGGAATCCTCGGAACGCACCGATCGCAACGGTACCACTCGTGCCTGGGGGAACCGCCCGGTTCGCCCGCAGCGAGCTTCCGAAGGAAAAGCCGAAACACACACCGGGAATCGGAAAACACACGCGGAAAAGCCGCGGAACGCCTCCGGGCCTCCGAAACAACTCCGGATCGCGCCGATCCGAACACAAAAGATGTCCGAAACGAAATTTCGGACACAACGAGCCGGACGCTCCGAAAACCAGATCCGGGACCCACGAAGAAGGATCCGAAAGGTCCGGGATATTACAGCCCTCCCCCCTTAAGGAATTTCGTCCTCGAAATTGAGAACAACCCAAGGGGAAAGAAGAGGAAGACTCACTCAAACAGATACGGGAACTGCTGACGCATCTCGTCCTCACGTTCCCACGAAGCCTCACCACCAGAGTGTCGTTGCCACACGACCTTTACCAAGGGAATGACCTTGTTCGCAGGCGCTGCTCTCGCCTATCCTCCACGCGGATCGGAAACTCTGGGAGAGAAAGATCTGGAGTCACCTCAGGCCAAACAGAAAACTCGAGCACATGAGAGTCATCGGGCATATACTTCCGCAACATCGAGACGTGGAACACGTCATGCACCGACGCCAACTCAGGAGGTAACTGCAACCGGTAAGCAACCTCACCGATGCGCTCCACAATCGCGAAAGGACCAATATAGCGGGGACTCAGCTTCCCACGCCGTCCAAAACGCATCACCCCCTTCATCGGAGAAACTCTCAAGAACACATGATCGCCCACGGCGAACTCGAGGGGCTGCCTCCTACGGTCAGCATAGCTCTTCTGCCGACTCTGGGCCGCCAACATGTTCTGACGAACCAGGTGCACAACATCCACACATTGCTGCACCAACTCCGGTCCCGTCAAAACACGCTCACCCACCTCAAACCAATCAAGCGGAGTCCGACAAGGACGCCCATACAGTGCCTCATAAGGAGCCATGCCGATGCTCGAATGATAGCTGTTGTTATAGGCAAACTCCACCAACGGTAGGTGATGAATCCAACTCCCCTGCCACTCCAGGCAGCAGGATCTCAGCATGTCCTCCAAAGTCTGAATGGTCCTCTCAGACTGACCATCTGACTGAGGATGATACGCCGAGCTAAATGCCAACTCCGTGCCAAGAGCTCGCTGGAAACTCCTCCAGAACCCAGAAGTGAAGCGCGGATCCCGATCCGACACGATCGAAATGGGAACCCCATGCAACGGCACGATCCGCTCCACATACAAACGAGCCAACCTGGGCACGCTCTAGCTGACCTTGACCGGTAGCAACCGCGTCACCTTCGTCATCCGATCCACCAGTAACCAAATACTGTCCTGCCCACTCGGGGTCCTTGGCAACCCCACCACAAAATCTGTGGTCACATGGTCCCACTTCCAAGCAGGAACATCCAAGGGCTGGAGAGTACCTCCTGGTCGGTGATGCTCCGCCTTCACCTGCTGACAGATCAGGCACCTGGCCACAAATTCTGCGGTATCTCTCTTCATGCCAGGCCACCAAAACTGCCTCCGCAAGTTCCGATACATCTTCGTCGCACCCGGGTGCACAGTGTACCTGCTCCCATGAGCCTCGCGTAACACCGCACGACGAACCTGCTCCTCCGCTGGGACGTACAACCTGCCACGAAACCTCGCAGCACCGTCCTCGCCGAGCTCTACGTCAGCCATCGCAAGAGTCCGGGGCAACTCAGGGTCCGCATGCTGAGCCTCTGTCACCTGACGACGGATAGCAGGAGTGACAGTCAGACTCGCAAGCACTGCCAACCCTCGCTCCTGGGGAATCTTGAGCCTGAAGGAAACTTCGGGCACCTGTTCCCAGAGCCTCCACTTCCTCAACATCAAGGTACTGACCGCCACCTTCCGACTCAAGGCATCGGCGACGACATTCATCCTGCCCGGCTGATAAGACAGGGTGAAGTCATAGTCCTTCATGAACTCCATCCAACGCCTTTGTCTGAGGTTCAGATCTCTCTGCGAGAACACATACCTCAAACTCTGATGGTCAGTAAACACCTCGAACTTCTCACCGTACAGATAATGCCTCCAGATCTTCAGCGCGAAGATCACCGCCGCCAACTCAAGGTCATGGGTAGGGTAGTTCTCCTCATGGGGCTTTAGCTGCCGAGATGCATAAGCCACCACTCTACCATGCTGCATCAGAACAGCACCCAATCCGACGCCGGAAGCATCTGTACACACCACAAAACCTCCCGATCCAGAAGGTAAAACCAACACCGGAGCCGAGGTGAGCAATCTCTTCAGTTCCCTGAAGCTCTGCTCACACTCCTCGGACCAAACGAAAGGCACATCCTTCCGCGTGAGCCTCGTCATCGGGGTCGCAATGCGGGAAAAATCCTGGATAAACCGGCGATAATAACCCGCAAGCCCCAAGAAACTCCGGATCTCCGTCACCGACCTCGGCCTCGGCCATTGCATCACAGCCTCGACCTTGGCGGGATCCACGAAATGCCATCACCAGAAATCACGTGCCCCAGAAAGTGCACCTCGCTGAGCCAAAACTCGCACTTGCTGAGCTTCGCATACAACTGGTGATCTCGCAACGTCTGCAGCACCACACCCAAATGGTACGCATGCTCCTCAGCAGACCGCGAATAGACAAGGATGTCATCCACAAAGATGACCACGAACTGGTCCAAATACGGATGAACACCCTCTGCATCAAGTCCATGAAGGCTGCTGGGCATTGGTGAGCCCGAACGGCATCACCAGAAACTCATAATGCCCGTACCTCGTACTGAACGCAGTCTTCTCCACATCGGACTCGCGAATTCTCAGCTGATAGTAACCGGACCGCAAATCAATCCGCGAGAACACTCGCGCAGACTGAAGCTGGTCGAACAAATCATCAATCCGTGGCAACGGATACTTGTTCTTAATGGTCACTTCATTCAGCTGCCGATAGTCAATGCACAACCGCAGACTACCGTCCTTCTTCTTCACGAACAACACGGGCGCACCCAAGGGGAAAAGCTCGGACGAATGTACCCCTTGGCCAACAGTTCCTGCAACTGCGCCCTCAACTCCCTCAACTCAGCGGGGGCCATACGGTAGGGAGCCTTCGCCAAAGGTCCCGTACCAGGTACAACCTCGATCACGAAATCGATCTCCCGCTGGGGAGGTAATCCAGGCAACTCCTCAGGAAAAACATCGGGAAACTCGCACACCACCGCAATGTCCTCGACATCCGGCTCCATCCGGTCAGACACAACCACAGACGCGAGAAAACCCTGACAACCTGAATCAAGCAATCGACGGGCTCGAATAGCAGAGATAAGGAATCGAGAAGAGGCGGAACGGATACCTTGGAAATAGAAGGTCCTCTTGCTCGGATGCTGGAAGTAGACCCTCTTCATTCCACAATCCACCACCGCTCCATGAGTCTCGAGCCAATCCATGCCTAGAATCACGTCGTAATCCCGAAGCTGCAACGCATACAACCTGCCTGGCATACTCCGCCCATCGATCCACACCGGAACCTGGTCGAAGCAATACGGAGTGACCATAAAATCACCCGAAGGCAACTCCACTGCCAAATCACAGGACAACTGGGTCACCGGCTCCTCGACGCTCGACGCGAAATCCTCCGAAATAAACGAATGAGACGCGCCAGAATCAAATAAAACCCGAGCCGCACAACCCAAAATCTGAACGGTACCTTCCACGAGCTGCAACGCCACTGCCTCTGCCCTGGTCAAGTGCGTGATCTGGCCATGAGCTCTCTGCCTGCCTCCCACACTAGCTGACCTGGGTAGCGGCGGATACTGTCCCTGTTCTGCTGCTGCTGCTGGGGAACCTGCTGCTTGCGGCGGCCTCTGAGGACAGTCACGCGCCATATGCCCTGGCTGGTCACACCGAAAACAGATGATCGGCGCCGTGCACTGCCTGCCTGGGTGGGTCCCACCACACCGTGGACAAGGTCCTCGCGATCCACCCACTGATCCCTGACGCTGCAAAGGAAACGGCTGCTGTCCACTGCCCGATGAAGCTTGCCCCTGATCCTTGTGCTTCTTCCGAAGACTCTTCTTCAAGAACTTCTTGACCTTCGAGCCGAAGGACGCAGATCCTGCCACTGACGCTGCCGATGCCGGTACTCCTGAACCGCCCGACGCATGCTGGAAGGAACCCTGCTGCTGGGTAGCAGACTGCTGGCTGCGACCTGACAAGGACTGTCCCTGGCTGACCGGTCCTCGAGTCCTCTGCATATCCATCTCCAAGGAAATCGCAACACGAGACGCCGTCTCTAGATCAGTGGCCCCATTCGCGATCAAATGGTGCCTCAGCTCCAGCCTCAAGCCCTGCACAAACTGCGTCGTCCTCACCCTCTCATGCTCCATGATATGAGGTGCGTACCGACCCAGCTCGACAAATCGGGCCCTGTACTGCAACACGGACATGTCACCCTGCACCAGCTCCAGAAACTCCCGCATCCGCTGCGTAGCAACGACGTCTAGACAGTACGTACGCTCGAAAGCACTGACAAAGTCACCCCACTCGACCTGCTCAAGTGGACGAAGCTGAAAGGACGTCTTCCACTCGGAAGACCACCACCTCCGAGCCGTACCCTGCAACTGGTTGTAGGCCAACACCACTCTGTCCTCGGCAGTACTCTTCGCAGAACTGAACACCCGCTCCATCTCATCAAGCCAATCACGAGCCGCATCAGGGTCTGCCTGGCCGCTAAAGTAAGGTGGATGGAACTGCATGAAGTCCCTCACCGCTCGGCCTGGCCCACCCCTGACTGACAAGCCCTCAGCAGCCTCTCCGCCAAACTGCTGAGACATGAGATGGTACATGCCACGGAAGAAATCCTCGGCCCCCGGAGCTCTCGCAGCATCCGCGGCCTCGGTAGCTCCCGGAACTCTGCTATGCTCCTCCTGGTCCCTCTGGACCCCCTGCTGGATCTCCTGACCTCCAGCCGACTGCCCCTGCTGAGAGCGAGAACTCCTCCTCGGCGCCATCCTCGCTCCTGAAGCACAAGACAGAAAACACGGAAACGGCAATGTCAGAATAAAACACGCGGTGCCCAATGCCAGCGTCACATGTACATCATCGCTGTGGACTAGTGGACCACTACAATTACCTATGATTCTCATGTAATTCCACAACCGCGCTCTGATACCAGCTGTAACGACCCGAGAATCTGATTACCGGGAAGGCCCGATAACCCGAGACTCGTACCGCCACCCACGAGCCCGAAGACTCGGAAGGGTTAAAAGGATGGTGTGGAAACTACATAAGCATCACATATAATTGCAGAAATTAAACAGTTATAATATTAAGCAGGAAATAAATTAACATTTTACATGGTCCACGATAAAGAACAACAACAGCAAGAACAGTCCACGACTAGTACAGTGACAAGAAAGAAAAGTACAGCTACACGGGGCATCCCCCGGCTCTGACCTCTGGCACTACCTCTGGGCACCCGCACCACGCTGCGCTCCTGACGCGCTCCCCGAAGGTGGCGCCTCACCTGAAACACGGTGAAAACACGCAGGGAATGAGTCTCGGAACAAGACTCAGTAGGGATCACTCGAACCCTACCTTGTAAAACGAGAAACCACTACTCTAGCGGTAGGAAAGTACCTCGGAAAGGAAAGCCCTGCACTCTACAGAACTAGACCCTACGGCACGTAAACCGACACACGTGCCACGGTACGAGAAGACCGAAACCAACGGTCGAATCGTAAAACCCGAAGGTCGGAAACACACGACTGACAGTCTGACACTCCGTACTCGACAGGAGTACCACCCACTAGAAGCACAGCCGGTAGCGTCCCCTGACGTCTTACACCGCACCGCAGGTGAACCGCCTGACGTGGTAGGTCCTACCCGAGGCGCAAACACCGTACAAGTAACCATAAACAAGTAACTAGCTGGGGTCACGCCCGTCGACGTGGGTCCAACCGCCCCCAACCACGTGTGCACACACAGACCTTGCGTCACTAGGTCTGGTCCTCTGACCAGTTTTCCCCGTAGCCGGACTCTGGCTACCGACGAGGGGCCTACGGGAACTGGTCCACAAACCATCTCGAAAGGTGGGTGCCCGTACACCACTCCCAGGTGAGACCAGCACCTCGTACTGGTGGGCTACGACTAGTGGAGGGTCACTGAAGGAGTAGACTCTCAAGTCAACGGAAAATGACGTCTGAAACTGACAACGTGTGGGAATCACCCCACGCACCAGCCCCGTCGCACGGTGGCCACGGTCGGAGAAAAACGGACTCACCGCCCACGGCCAAACTCATGACCAAGGCAAACGGGACTTCCGGACACCAAAGACACGGTCACGGAACTCCACGGGGTGCCCGGGACGCACACACGGCCCAAGGGGAACACCCAACAACGAACCAAATCCCTAGCGCGACAGGGCATGTCGCGCTAGGGTCCCCTAGCGCAACAAGGGTTGTCGCGCTATGGCCCCATAGCGCGACACGGACTATCGCGCTAGGGAACCCTAGCGCGACAGGGACCATCGCGCTAGGTCCTCCTAGCGCGACAATGATGATCGCGCTAGGACCCCATAGCGCGACACGAACCGCCAAACTGTTCATCTTCTCCGATGAACGCGCTCGGTCGGGGCAGCGCGACACTCAAGAACGCGCTACTGGAGTATAGCGCGTTCTCAGTCCGCGGCCGAAAATGGTAAGAACGCCCAAAAAAACCAACCACGCCCCCATACCTCCATAGGAGAGGGGGAAAACAAAGGGGAAGACCCCTGGGGACCCCTAGCATGATTCTAGGCCCTCAAAACACGAATCCATACATTGAATCCATAGATCGGGCGAGCTCTCCCCAAATCATGGAAAAACCCAAAAACGCTCAAATGATCCCCTCTCGGCCTCCCCATGGCCTATAAATCACGAAAAAGAACGGCATGAGGCTAAGGAACGTCACCCTACCTCAATGGAGCGAATGCTCCACCGGATCGATCACGAATCACGAAGAATGCTCGAAGCTTCACGAACTCCCCACGCTTCCCACGCTCACCGCACGCCCACGAGATCGCCTCACCGTCGCCCACGTGTCCGCGCCGTCGCCCCGCCGCCGTCCGTAGCCGGAGAGGGGCTCGCCGCGTCCGAATGGGAGAGAGGGAGAGAGAGGGGGCTCACGGTCGCGAGAGAGAGGAAGAGGAAGAAGAAAGAGAAAAGGGAAAAAGAAAAGAAAAAGGATTAGGCTTTATAGAAAATCTGAATTTTCGAAAAAATACCGAAAAATAGAAAAATACATTTCTGGAATCCTCGGAACGCACCGATCGCAACGGTACCACTCGTGCCTGGGGGAACCGCCCGGTTCGCCCGCAGCGAGCTTCCGAAGGAAAAGCCGAAACACACACCGGGAATCGGAAAACACACGCGGAAAAGCCGCGGAACGCCTCCGGGCCTCCGAAACAACTCCGGATCGCGCCGATCCAAACACGAAAGATGTCCGAAACGAAATTTCGGACACAACGGAGTCGGACGCTCTGAAAACCAGATCCGGGACCCACGAAGAAGGATCCGAAAGGTCCGGGATATTACACCTACGGCACCCCTACTGCCCCAACCGTAACATTGTCTCATGTCGAGAATACATTATAATGCCCCTCGGGTGGCATCCTGCTGAGTCACAGGTCCTCTTACGGATACTATGTACGGATACAGAACTACCCATACAATAACGCAATGACCCGGGGACCATCAAAAATGACGAAATTATCCCGCGGCTTGCAAGCAATTGTAATCGGGCTCTCATGCCCCCATATAAATGCCTTTCATAACATATAAGTCATGTAATCCAGTCAGGGAGCGGATTCCCCTCCTCACTGGAACCAGTCTCTCTGGCCCTAGTTATCCCTGTTGTGTTGATGTTGCCCTGTCGTTGTTGCACGGACTAAGCCCTCCCGATGTCGTGGCTCCCAGGGTCCCTGACTCTCTCTTCCGCAGTAGAAACAAAGGTGTTCGGATTCAATCCGATGTAAAATAAACACCGATTGCTTGCGACCGGTGGGGAAAGACGTCTAGTACACGAATTCCTATAATCGCCTACGCACTCGCATCCGTAGAACTCCTTATATCCACGTGTCACCTGATCCCTCAAGCCACGTGTCGCGTCCTGGCGATGCTTCCCCGGTTAATCCTCGGTCCCATAGGTGATTGTCGAGAAATCGACTGGCACGCCAACATTCCACCCAGCCATCCCTGTCCCAGTCTCCTAGAATGATGAACCATACGCCATCCCTTCCAGTGCGTTCATATCGTTCTCTCTACCTTCTTCTCAATACCCCCAGAATCCCCGCGTGCCCAGTCAACCTATCTTGACCTTCCGTAAAAGGTGAGTGTACACCCCCGCCACGAGGACAGAATGACAAGTGACTCCCTGCGGTCGTAAACATCCATCTAGCTACGTTACTTTCTATTTTACTGCATTCATGCATGATAGATTTTTTCCTAGATCCTACTTCTAAAGAGATTTTCCAATCCAAAACATAGGGAAGGGGGATGGTCGAAAGTCTCGACCATCCCCCTTTCCGCCCCCCTTCCCGGTACGATCACCCCTAATTGCATGTTTTCTTTTTGGTTTGAGCATATACTACGCTATCATAGTCTAATGGGTTTATTCTCTCTATTTGTTGGTTAATTTTTAGGAACTTCATCATCGACTTGCAGAGCTCCGCGTACTTGGCCAATCGAGAGCGAGGATAGGAAAACCCCACATTCTCCCACTTCAAAGGCATCACAATCATCCTACCCATGTGAGGCCCAGGTATAAGCCTCTGGCGATCACTCTATCTCCTTCTTTCTAACCCGTGCACTGTAGGCCTAGCAGTAGTTCGGAGAGAGGCGACACACACGCATCATCGTCGCTCGCCACCACTTTCGGTGCATACATTGGTTTCTTTCAAATTGATTAAGTTCTTCATGCATGGCACTCACCCAATGTTCATCCTACAATGCTTCTTCAATGTTTTTGGGTTCCACTTGAGATACAAATGTAATGAGGTCCTCATTAGTTACTTCTTTATGGAAGGATCTGGTCCTAGGGGGTTCATAGAGATTTCCTATGATGTTTTGAATAGGATGGTCTTTCAATGTCCGGATGTTGGTAGAAGACTCACCGGGCATGAGTTGAGTTGAGATTTCGATTGTCCGACCTACTCCTTGTTCTGCAGTTGGTGGTTGGCTGCTCTCCATGAGTTCTTCTTTAGACTCTAGAAATATGCCATCATCCTCCTCCTTTTCCCTATTAACAACATCTTTATCTGAATCAGTTGACATTTCAGCAAACACCACATGTGGAGTTTTCTCTATAGTTTGATTCTTCACATTAAAAATCCTATATACCCTTGATGTTTCAGAATACCCCAAGAATACTCCAATAACACTCTTAGACTCAAATTTATCAAGATCAACTTTGCCATTATTATGGATGTAACATTTTGAACCAAAGGCTCGAAAATAGGCTAAGTTGGGTTTTTTACCTTTGAGCATTTCATAGGGTGTTTTCTTACTTTTTGGCCTTACCATGGCCCTGTTGATTATGTAGCAAGTCGTGTTTGCTGCTTCAGCCCAGAATTTTCTTGGGAGCTTATTTTCAATCAACATTGTCCGGGCGATCTCCACAATTGTCTGATTCCTTCTCTCCACAATTCCATTGTGCTCCAAGGTCCTCGGAGAGGAAAATCTATGTGTTACACCTTCCTGGTCGTAGAATTCAGAGAAATAGGAAATTTTAAATTCTCCTCCATGATCTGATAAGATGGTGGATATTCAGAATTTACCTTCTTGTTTTACTTTTCTCAAGAGTTTTTGAAATTCAAGAAAGGCATCATTTTTATTAGTCAAGAAAAAGATCCAAGTGAAGCGAGAAAAGTCATCAACTAACACATATCCAAATCTTATTCCATTGATGCTGGCTATTCTAGTTAGACCAAACAAGTCCATATGCATAATTTCAAAGGGCATGGTTGAGAAGGGCTCACTTCTAGGTTTAAACGATTTTTGAGTTTGTTTACCTAGGGAACATGCTTTACAAACTTGGGTGTTCTTTTTATAAGATAGGCTGGGCAGACCTCTTACCATTCCATGCTTGGATAATTTGTGTAGCATATTATAACTAACATGCCCCAGCCTTCTATGCCCCAGCCACGTATCTTTAGGTTGGTTGGCAGATAGAGAAAGGTTTTCAGCAAGAGAACTATTAAGATCTACCATATATACATTGTTCAGTCTATGACCTACAAATTTCATAGAATCAAAATTTTGCTCAAATATCTTACATTCATTGGCATCGAACATTACCTTGTGGCCTTTGTCACACATCTGGGTTATGCTTAGCAAGTTATGCTCAAGACCTTCTACAAGGATTAGATTTTCAATGAGATTGGAAGAATTCTTACCAATTGTTCCTATGTCAAAGATCTTCCCTTTATCTTTGCCTCCAAACCTCACTTGTCCTCCTTCTTTCTTGATCAGATGGATGAATTTCTTCTTATCTCTGATCATATGCCTTGAGCAGCCGCTATCCAAGTACCATCGATTGTGATGGGCTGCTAGGCATTCCTGCACAGAACACATTAAGTAGAAGCTTTGGGAACCCAAACAAATTTGTATCCACAATCATAGTTGAAAGCATATAATAAGTTCTTTGGAATCCACACTTGTTTAAATGGTCTCATTCTCTGCCCAGATCAGCAATGGTTACTAGTGTGTCCAAGTTTGTTACAGGTGTGACTGATGGGGGCATCTCTCGCCCCATATATTTTCAAAGCCCCGGTTGCCCGCCAGCATGGTTCCATTACATCCGTCACATTTTTCTAAGCCAATTCATGTAACTTTCATATTTTCTTTGAGTCATAATTATGTAATTTTCCTTTTATTTGAGTCTTGTACCTAGGTTAATGAGTCATTTACCTAGGTTAAGTGTCATTATGTTGATAGATTAGTTTATGGGCCCAATTCATTGGGCTTGGCCCAAGGGCACCCCCCCTTCCCTTGGTTATTTGTCATTGTGTTAAGAGTCAAGGTCTTTTGTAGAAATGTGGGTTGCCTATATATAGGACCCCATTTCCTCCATTTGAACTAATGAATCAATGAATGAAAAAACTTGCCATTTTGAGAGTTTACACTTCTTATCTAGTGGAGAGATTCCATTTTTTGGGTGAGAAACCCTAGGGGAGAGATTCCCCACCCTTCCCTCTCTTAATCTCTCTTTTTCACTCCACTTTCTCTCTCCTCAACACCCAAATTCGAATTTTCTTCTCTCTCCTCCCTTCCCAACCACCTCCACTCCCCACCTACCCCATTTAAGCCTCTTCCCATTCCCCACAACCCTCATCAATACTCCACCCCTTCCCAAGACCCCCTTCACCAATCCTCTCCTCACCATCCAACCCCAACCACCCCTCCCACTTTCCCAAGCACCCTTCCCACTACCCCAAGCACCCCTTCCCTTCCCCAACACAACCCCCCCATTCCCAAGACAAAAAAATTAACCCCACCCTTAAACCTATTTTCGAATATCCTTTCCCTCTCTCCATTCCAACCAAATTCGCAGCCCCCACTACCACCATCTATTGGACCCTCTTCCAGACCTTATTCTCCACCTCCCACACCTTAGAACACCCCCTCCAAGACCCCCTTACAACCAGGGGTCACTCCCACACTCATCTACCCCCTTCCCCTTCTTCTTTCTTGGTCATTGGAAGCTACTTCGAAGTTGCAGTTTGCTGTCCAGAGGTTGTAGATGAACCAGCAACTTGCAGCGGCCACCACGACTTCCTCCGGATGAGTTTGAAGACCCAAGAGCCATCGTCAGAAGCGTCTACCAGTCTCCTTCGCAACAGAAGTGGTTTCATCTTCTTCTGATCTCCGAGCCGTCCAGGAGGTCCATTCTCCCTCAACTGCGCAGTTCTACCTCGGCTGAGGACCTGAGCCAGATTAGAAGCTCTGCCACGACGAACCCCGAAGGAATCAGTCCACGAGTTCTTCTTCAAAGTTCTTCATCGCCCAGTCTACTTCCAGAATCAAGAAACAGAACTTCATTCGGCGTTCGTGATCCAGAGTTCTCATTTTTCTCCCTCATCTACGCAGATCTGCTACTCATAGTCTGCACCAAACAGTTGCCATTGTTCTGCATCCCCTAGTCTTCTCTGACATCGGTTGGCTTCCCCGTCAGTTTTTCTGCGAAGAGGACTTGTCCACGTATCCAACGACTCTGACGGCGCTTGATTCCGAGGTCGGGATCTGTCGAGGCGTTCTCTGCAATCTGCTGTTAGAAGTCTGCAACTACAGGTCCGAGAATCTGAAGCTCTGTTCAAACCTCCATCCTGGTCAGCAGCGGCTCCAGAAGAAATTAAAGAAATTCTGAGGCAGTCCCTTCCCAGCTACGAAGATTTCCTCACCAGTCTCATCATCAGTGAAATTCTTGAGTGAGTTCTACAGCAGCAACACCGTCTACATGTCCCTGTTCGGAGAGAGCAGGCAGAACCGGTGACTTCATCGTTCCATGCTTTTAACCATAGTTTCCCCTCCCCGCTTGGCCGGCTGAAGGCCCCTCCCTGTGCGGAGGTAATTTTGGTTGTAATATCCCTTAACCCCCACCCCAATATCCCCCTCCTGTGAGAGGTGTAGTGTTGTAACTTGTTTGGGCAGGTCAAGCTACCCCGGCGCGGCGTGTGGGGATCCACCCGCCTCCCCGCTCGCCCTCGTCTCCGACCGGGACCGGTTTCTTCAAACCGGTCGAGTAAGTGCTCAAACCTTCACTCCATTTAGTGCTTGTCATTCAATATTTGTTCTTAATTCCGCTGGTTATGCGAGTGAGAGCCCGGTCCTCAAGCCCCGTTGTCTTGAGTGATCACCGTGGGAGAAGTACATCCGGTGCCTTTGGCACTTTGTCGGCCCCCTTGAATTGGGCATCCATACCCATTGGGAATCCCATCTTGGCCTTGCTGGCCCTCTACCAGCAAGGGCCCAACCCCTCAACCTCACCTTGGCATTGCCAAGTTACCCCGGGCTTGGGTGAGTGTCGATAGAGCGGTGGCCCAATTCGGCCCATTTGAATGCGATTGTGCTTGCTTGCATTAGGTCCGAGGTTGTGTCACATCAATTGGTATCAGAGCAAGTCATTGACTTGTCTCTATCAAGTCAAGTCCTAGGGCATGCTTGCATTGGAGTCATCATCAATCCGACCCTTGCATTGATTCCCCAGATCATCATGGCCACCTACTTAGCCTACTCACCACCCATGGACTTCATCCTAGATAGGGATATTACCTTTGACGGATCGCATTCTAGTGACTATCTTAGGTGGGAGGCTACCATAGAAAAGTACTTTGAAAAGACTTGGGTATATGGATGCGCGAGAGTCCGAAAGGCCAAGGGACGACTTCGGGGTCAAGCCAAGAGTAAGTGGGAACACATAGAGGGCTTAAGGAGGGTTAGAAGACAAGAACCTATTCACTCATGGGAAGAGATGAAGGTAGAACTTAGAAAGATCTACATCCCCAAACATTTCCACCCCTCCTACTCAAGCACCCCTAACCCGAGGAGCACTACCACTCCTCCACCCCCACCCGGCCAACTTGAGACCGACCATTGGTCTCCACCCCCACCACCCCCAACAATTCATCTCTCAACCATCATAACAACACTTCGCGACCAAGTCCTCTCCCTTAAGACCCAAATAAACCAAACAACCACCTCTCCACCAAATCCCATGAGGATCCCCACACTCCAACCAAAACCTCCTTCCGCAAACCTATCTATCCAAACTCAATTGGCCCCCACTACCACCCCTCCACAACCAGCCGATCCCAAGGGGAAGAGACCCCTAACCGACCCGGTTTCCCCAAAAAGGACCACCACTCACCCTATTCTCACCATTCAAACCCAAGTAGACCCCGTGTCCATCCCTCCACCTAGAACCATGACGGCCACCACCACCCAACCCAAATCCTGTCACCCAACCCACCTTCCACTTCCAAACCCCATCCTACCCCAACCTAGACCTCCACTACTTCCACTCCCAAACCACATCCTACCAATCCCAATCCAAGTTTCCCTTTACCCTCTACCCTGGGAACACCACACACAAACCCTCATCACCCCAAAAGACTCTCTCACCTCCTTGGTAGCAGAACTCATACCCAATCCAATAGTTGTGAGCACTCCAAACCCACCACCCACTTTGGAGGAAACCCAAGTCCAAGCTGAAGAAGGAACCTCACACGATGGTCTTTACCTTACACCACCCTCTCTAGTTGGGGCGGAGCTCATCTTAGGAGAACCCATTGTTAGTTGGCTAAAGGAGAGCCCAATTCGAGAGACCCCGGCCCATGTTTTCCCTCCATAGAACGAGACCTTCCCATAGTGCCCTTCTTCTCCTATCACACTACAATCCAAGCATCCTATCAAGTGGAGACCTTAGAGGACCTCCTCAAGGGCATAGCATGGCAAGTAGAGATGACTAGCATGTTGACCCCTATGGTCGAACAACCTAGGAGCCTTAGCCTCCTACACCTATGCATAGGGTCTATCACCTCGGTTTGCACCATTGGTTACTACACTAGCGACCTCCTTCTATTCCTCCCTACACCCGATGAGCCCAACCTTCTCCTCGATTTAGAGCTTCTTATCTCGGGTAGAAAGCCAAGCCCTCCACTCATGGCCGACTCACTTGTCAAGAACATTGGCCCAACTATAATGGAGAAGGATGACTTAGCACCTTTTAAGGATCTTGAGGACATGGAGTTCCTCCCCCTAGGTGACCCATTTTATGATCCATATGATCCATTCCAATGGGAGTCAAGGGACTCATATGACCCAACCATCTTACCAACCACCCACCCTTTCCTACCCTCACCCACCATATTGGGCCAAACCCACCTCATCTATGACCCGGGTTACACCTTGGGAGCCATGACCTTGGGCCACATTTCCCTAGGTAATGAGGTTGTGCTCCATCCCATGATGACCACATTCCTAGATCCGTTCGATCCTTTCCAATGGGAGTTCAAAGGTTGTCCCACACCTATACACATGGAAGTCACCCTTAGGAAAAACATGCATGTGTCTAGGCCTACCACACCACTTGGCATGAACACTATGTTGGGTCCATTCATTCATACCACCCATATGTCAAGTAGAAAGCATGAGTGGCCCATATTCTGATGTATTGGTCCACCTTCATTTATCATGGGTCTTAAGCATGTCAAAAGCATCTACGGATGTCCAGGTCCCCCTACATGCATCACCACTTTGCATGATAGGTTCACCTACGGGTGCCCTGGCCCACCTAGGCCCACCAAAGTCTACATGACAACATTGCATGATAAGTCCACATATGGTTGCCCTGGCCCTCCAAAATCCATCAAAGTCTTCTTGGCATCAAAGCATGATTGGTCTACTTTTGGTTGCCCAGGTCCACCCATCACCCCTAGAATGTCAACATTCACAAAATTGCATGAAAGTCTTTGCAAGCACATAAGCAAAAAGAATGAGGCTTATAAGAGGCGGGCCGACTCTCATCGGCGTCACCAAGAATTCCATGAGGGTGACTTTGTGATGGTAAGGACGTAGAGGCTCTCCCCGGGAGCCAACTCTAAACTGAGGTCACGTGGGGCTGGTCCCTTCTAGGTCTTGAGGCGCATTGGTGCAAATGCCTACGAGTTAGATCTCCCTGAGGAGTATGGAATAAGTCCCATATTCAATGTCGCCGCCCTAGTGCCATATAAGAGACCCACGGCGGTATCCAGTGAAGAGATTGAGCCTATTCCTTCCCTTGAGAGAGCACCCACCTGTGAGGAGAGACCACCAGCCAAGAGAGCCTAGCGTGAACGCATAGAACAAATATTGGATGACAAGTCACTACCACTTGGAGCAAAGTATACGAGCGCTATCTCGGCAGGTGAATGGATCGGTCTCGTTCGGAAGACTTGTGGGCGATACCACTTCTACACCCTCCGAGGAGGGAAGGACTCTTACTCGACGGAGTCGAGTTCTCCGCATCCCGGGAGTATGATCGAGGCATCTCTCGCCCCATATATTTTCAAAGCCCCGGTTGCCCGCCAGCATGGTTCCATTACATCCGTCACATTTTTCTAAGCCAATTCATGTAACTTTCATATTTTCTTTGAGTCATAATTATGTAATTTTCCTTTTATTTGAGTCTTGTACCTAGGTTAATGAGTCATTTACCTAGGTTAAGTGTCATTATGTTGATAGATTAGTTTATGGGCCCAATTCATTGGGCTTGGCCCAAGGGCACCCCCCCTTCCCTTGGTTATTTGTCATTGTGTTAAGAGTCAAGGTCTTTTGTAGAAATGTGGGTTGCCTATATATAGGACCCCATTTCCTCCATTTGAACTAATGAATCAATGAATGAAAAAACTTGCCATTTTGAGAGTTTACACTTCTTATCTAGTGGAGAGATTCCATTTTTTGGGTGAGAAATCCTAGGGGAGAGATTCCCCACCCTTCCCTCTCTTAATCTCTCTTTTTCACTCCACTTTCTCTCTCCTCAACACCCAAATTCAAATTTTCTTCTCTCTCCTCCCTTCCCAACCACCTCCACTCCCCACCTACCCCATTTAAGCCTCTTCCCATTCCCCATAACCCTCATCAATACTCCACCCCTTCCCAAGACCCCCTCCACCAATCCTCTCCTCACCATCCAACCCCCAACCACCCCTCCCACTTTCCCAAGCACCCTTCCCACTACCCCAAGCACCCCTTCCCTTCCCCAACACAACCCCCCCATTCCCAAGACAAAAAAATTAACCCCACCCTTAAACCTATTTTCGAATATCCTTTCCCTCTCTCCATTCCAACCAAATTCGCAGCCCCCACTACCACCATCTATTGGACCCTCTTCCAGACCTTATTCTCCACCTCCCACACCTTAGAACACCCCCTCCAAGACCCCCTTACAACCAGGGGTCACTCCCACACTCATCTACCCCCTTCCCCTTCTTCTTTCTTGGTCATTGGAAGCTACTTCGAAGTTACAGTTTGCTGTCCAGAGGTTGCAGATGAACCAGCAACTTGCAGCGGCCACCACGACTTCCTCCGGATGAGTTTGAAGATCCAAGATCCATCGTCGGAAGTGTCTACCAGTCTCCTTCGCAACAGAAGTGGTTTCATCTTCTTCCGATCTCCGAGCCGTCTAGGAGGTCCATTCTCCCTCAACTGCGTAGTTCTGCCTTGGCTGAGGACCTGAGCCAGATTAGAAGCTCTGCCACGACGAACCCAGAAGGAATCAGTCCACGAGTTCTTCTTAAAAGTTCTTCATCGCCCAGTCTACTTCTAGAATCAAGAAACAGAACTTCATTCAGCATTCGTCATCCAGAGTTTTCATTTTTATCCCTTAGCTACGCAGATCTGCTACTCATAGTCTGCACCGATCAGTTGCCATTGTTCTGCATCCCCTAGTCGGTTGGCTTCCTCGTCAGTTTTTCTGCGAAGAGGACTCATCCACAATTTCAACGACTCTAACGGCGCTTGATTCCGAGGTCGGGAGCTGCCGGGGCGTTCTCTACAATCTGCTATTAGAAGTCTGCAACTGCAGGTCCGAGAATCTGAAGCTCTGTTCAAACCTCCATCCTGGTCAGCAGTGGCTCCAGAAGAAATTGAAGAAATTCTGAGGCATGCCCTTCCCAGCTACGAAGATTTCCTCACTATTCTCATCATCAGCGAAATTCTTGAGCGAGTTCTATAGTAGCAACACCGTCTACCTGTCCCTGTTCGGAGAGAGCAGGCAGAACCGGTGACTTCATCGTTCCATGCTTTTAACCATAGTTTCCCCTCCCCGCTTGGCCGGCTGAAGGCCCCTCCCTGTGCGGAGGTAATTTTGGTTGTAATATCCCTTAACCCCCACCCCAAGATCCCCCTCCTGTGAGAGGTGTAGTGTTGTAACTTGTTTGGACAGGTCAAGCTACCCCGGCGCGGCGTGTGGGGATCCACCCGCCTCCCCGTTCGCCCTCGTCTCCGACCGGGACCGGTTTCTTCAAACCGGTCGAGTAAGTGCTCAAACCTTCACTCCATTTAGTGCTTGTCATTCAATATTTGTTCTTAATTCCGCTGGTTATGCGAGTGAGAGCCCGATCCTCAAGCCCGGTTGTCTTGAGTGATCACCGTGGGAGAAGTACATCCGGTGCCTTTGGCACTTTGTCGGCCCCCTTGAATTGGGCATCCATACCCATTGGGAATCCCATCTTGGCCTTGCTGGCCCTCTACCAGCAAGGGCCCAACCCCTCAACCTCACCTTGGCATTGCCAAGTTACCCCGGGCTTGGGTGAGTGTCGATAGAGCGGTGGCCCAATTCGGCCCATTTGAATGCGATTGTGCTTGCTTGCATTAGGTCCGAGGTTGTGTCACATCAGTGACATACATGTTTCATGAAGTTCATGAAGTATGAATTAAATTGTGGTCTAGTTCTTAGATTTCGAAATATGTTGAATTGGGTATGGAATGTACCCAAGTTTGGCTATCTATACTCCTTTCTTTTATCACTAGACCAGTTTTTCTTCTCGAAATAACACGATGAGCTGCATCGACGCATACCTTGAGTGCATTGACCTGACTGACACTGATGAACACAAACGCGTCGACCTGATTGGTCATTGCGTCGACTGTGGGCCCTAGCCGGCTCTGGCTCAGTAGTGCTGCGTCGACCCAGTGAGCCAGTGCGGGTTCCAGTTTGTTTTTTGTTACCAGGCTGATAATTGCTTCCTTGATTCTTTGGGTTTTATCCTTGACCTTGAATGTTCTTATTTTTGATTCTTTTGGACTTAGAGGCATCCTGCCTTGTTGGTTGTTCTATTATTAATTTTCCCTTTCCTTCTTCTAGACATAATGAGATGGTCTTAAATTCAAAAGGCCTTTTTTCATAGGGGTTATATCCCAACCCTTCCTTCCTGAAATTAACCCGAGTACCTAAGATAGCATCTAGGTTGGACTTTCCCCAGGTTATTCTTTCTGGGACGGACTGTTTGTCCTTCAGCTCATTTTTAGCCCTCTCAAGATCTTTCTGCATTTCATCATTGATAGCTTTTATTGCCTCATATTTCTCAAGGTTGAGTTGATTTTCCCTTTCACATTCTTGGAACCTTAAACTGGCTTGGTTTAACTATTTTCTGAGTTATTCAGTTTCTTCTGTTGAACTTTTCAGTTCTGGGCAATTGAATTCAGATTGCTTGATTTGTTTCTTTAGCTCTTCATTTTCTGTTCTTAAGGTCTCCAGATCTTTGTTAGACGGATTGCCATGAGCTAAAGCATTAATCTTCTTTTTTCAGTTGCTTGTTTTCCTTTCTATTCATCTCACATTTTTCAAACAAGTCAGCATATGCATCTTCCCACTCTTCAATCGAAAATTTTTCAAAAGGAGTGCTTACCTAATCTTTATCTCCCATCAAACAAAATTCATCCTCTTCTTCTAGTGCAGATGAGCTTTCATCTTCCTCCTCGTCGTCGCTCCAAGTACAAACCATTGCTTTGGGCTTCTTTCTCTTGGCCTTGGCCATCCTTTTGAACATTTCGGGGCATTCCGCTTGCATATGCCCTGGTTTCCTGCATTGGTAGCAGATGACATTGTCAAAAATTGTAATTTGGGCAGATTTAAGATTGGAGATTTTCCTTACCTGTGCCATCCTCTTTTTCTTCTGGAATTTACCTCTATTTCTTAGAAACTTCTTAAATTGCCTAGTGAGCCGGGCATGGTCAACCAGGCTTGCCTCTTGGATGTCATCTTCATCATCCTCACTAGAACCATCTGTGCTCTCCAAAACTTTGAGAGCCACAGTCGTCTTTTACTTGGTGTCTTCCTCATTCCTCTTCAGGTTGAGCTCATATGTCATGAGTGAGCCTATTAACCCGTCAACCATCATCACAGACAGGTCCTTTGAGTCCTCAATTATAGTGGCCTTGGTGTGCCACACTGGTGTGAGGGACCTAAGAATCTTCATAACCAAATCACTGTCAGAGTATTCTTTTCCAAGTAACTTTAGACAATTTGTTAATGGGGTTAGTCTTGCATACATCTCATATATGGATTCATCAGGTTTCATTCTGAACATTTCGTAATCAGAAATTAACATGTTGGCCTTGGTGGCCCTTACCTCAGCTGTTCCCGTATAGATTAACTCAAGCCTATCCCATATTTCTTTTACAGATTTGCAAGTGGATACTCTTGAGTATTCGGTGGGATGGATAGTGCACTGCATTATGTTCATTGTGCTCCAATTAGTTATGGACTTCTTGACCTGGTTAAGAGTCCAGGTATCATCTACTTCCGGTAAAGCAAAGGGACCTCGACTGACTACACGCCAAAGAAGGTGATCTTGAGCACGGAGAAAAACTTCCATCTGGTTCTTCCAGTATAAGTAATTTGTTCCATCAAAGAACGGAGGTCGAATGATGGAATGGCCCTCAGCTATGAAGCTGCGAAGCACGTTCCCGTTGGATCTCCCCTGGTCGTTGGACCACATCTTTAGGGAACCTGCTCTGATACCAACTGTTGAGTGGTATGAGAGGATCTAGAAAGAGGGGATGAATAGATCCCTTTTGACCACTTTTGAAACAATCAAAAACTTGAAGGACAACGGGAGTGATTTCAAGCACGGTTCTATACTAATACATGAGATAGTTGAAACACAATAACATGAGACATACCAAATGAGTCACAACACTTACGAAAGGGTGGTAGAATAAAAGGCGTTCAACCATCAAACCATGACACTAGAATTTTTAAGGTGGTTCGGCTGCTACCTAGCACGCCTACATCCACCCCTCACGAAACCCAATGAGGCTTCCTGCTGACTAACAGCTTGAACACCGCTGATATACAACTTAGAACCGCTGATACACAGCTTAGACAAGGAGCGAACCCCTCACGAGGACACAGTTCTCACAGTGCTGTACATAGCACCACACAGGAATGACGTCCCACACACACGCTTGAGTTTGATATGAAGAACTTGAAACAAGGAAAAACAAACGAAAGAAACACAAAATCCAGTTACTATAGAGTGAAAAAGTCAACCAAATCAGAGGTGCAAATCAATGATTCAAGAAAACATGGCTGACAAGCTTGGCTGCGGCTCCTTCTCTTCCTCTCTTACTTTCAATTTCTCTACTGGAGATTCAGACCAGGCACTCCTTCTTCTTCTTTTTCTTTCTCACGGTCAACTCTTCTCTAGGCACACTTGCAGCCCCAGCAACAGTCTTCATGCAGAGGGGGTCCAATTTATAGACGCAGGGAGTTTCCCACCATGGTCCTGCCATTTGATTGGCTGAGTAAAATAAGTATTCTTTGAACAAGAGATCATGCAGCATCTTCTTCCTCATTGGCTGGCTACAGAAAGGACGTCCTTCTGTCCTAAAGACATTTCTAGACTCAAATCTCATTGGATGACTCCATGGGAAAGGACAACAGAGAAAAAGGCATTTCCCGAATGATGTATTGACAGATCTTTCTCTTAAAAGGTGTCCAAACTGTCTCATGATGATAGAGGAAAGTTCTGAGTCCTAGGATTCCTTTTTCAGACATTGAAGCACGAGATTTGGACATTTTCGCTGTCGACGATCGAGGACGCGACGATTTGATGAAGAGTATTTCATTTCGGAAGGCTTCTTATGCGTCGACGCACCTGGTCCCCTGCATCGATGCAGCTTCAAGACTTGTAAGCTGCCAGGTGCCAGGTTGAGGCTGGAGTCGACGTAGTGACGGTCTGGAGTCGACGCGTCCATTGACTCGCTTGAACTGTTTACAGGCTTGCACGATGTGCGTCGACGCAGCAAGTGGGGTGCGTCGACGCATCCTTCGAAGAATGCATCCATAATAGTCCCTAGAAGAGCCTTGCATCGACGCCCTGAGATGATGGGGTCGACGTAGCTTTGAAAGCCGCTTGACGTCTGGTTCTGGAAATAGACTTGCGTTGACGCCCTGAGTTGATGGGGTCAACGCAGCGTGCCGCGACATGAAGTCCCGCGATCAATGACACCCAAGAGGGGGGTGAATTGGGTGTTTACCAATTTTAAGAAAACTTTTGGCCTTTTATAAAATATGTGATACAAAGCTAGTTAAGAGATTCAAAGGTATTTGAACATAAATTAGATTTATCAAACTTTATAGGATAAGATATAGATTATGCAAGATATACGAAGATAAATCCAGAACAACAATTTGAACTAACATTTATGTAGAATGGAGATAGAGGAAATGGAGCAAGCCACACAAAACAAGCACAATGCACAGCAGTTTTTAAGGTGGTTCGGATGCAACGACGGCAATCCTATGTCCACCCCTCACCAAACCCGGTGAGGCTTCACTTGGGGATAAATCCCCAAACGGAGACGACGCTCCAACCACACACGCAAGATGACGCCTGCCCACACACACGGGGACACACCCCAACACACACACACACAGAGACGAGGTCTCCAACACGATCCAACAAGCGGATCAACAAGACACACACACGCTGCGACAAGTGCAGCACTCCACACACACAAACACTAAGATCTAGATAAAACAACACACACACGCAGATCTAAGAAGACCTACGCACAGGCGAAAGAAACACGATGACCACACACGACCACGGATCTAACAACGATCCACACACACACAAGTTCGCAGTTTATACAAAACACAAATATGAACTTGAAACATAACAAGGCACAATTTAGAATGCTCCTGATTTAGGCTCCCCCTCAGTGTATGCACCAGATGTTTGCGTTGATTCCTTCTTCACTTGAATGACTTGAGACTCAGCTTGAATGGCCTTGTATTTGATGTAGATCTTCTTGCACGGAGTACTGTTCACGGCTACAGTACTCTTCCTTCTTCACTTGAACAACCTTCCTTTGATCTCTTCTTGAAACTCTTGAATTGCTTCTTCTCTTGATCAGAAGTTCCTTGGCTTCAGATGGTGCTAGAATGACTCCAGTTGGATGAAGAACTTACTAGATGGAGTATGCTTATGAGAGTTGTAGTAGCCTTCTTCTTGCCTTGATAGCCTCCCCCTTGATCTCTCTTGTTGGTTGCTTGCTTCTTCAATTCATTGGAGGATGAAGGGTTCAAAATGGACCTTGGATCTTCAGCTGTTGGATGGAGTTTTGATTCACGAACTACTGTTCATGCTACAGTAGCACTCCTCTTCTTCTTCTCCCTTGAGCCACCTTGATCTCCCTTGAAGCTCTATTGATTTTTTAGGGTTTATGGCTCCAAATGATATATTTTATAGCCCTTGAATGGTCCATAAACAAGTCCCAGACCAGATCCACAAAACATGGTGAGATTGGGGTCATTGGGATTAAACAAATGGGTAGAAAGACCTCTCCTCGAGCTTGAAACACGAAGTCAACAAAAGGGGGCTCGGGGCTGGCAGTCGATCGGAGTAAGCCGGCGGTCGACCTAGAAGTTTCAGACTGCAGCTCGGTTCATTCTGGCAGGGGCGGTCGATCGGACGCCCATGGGCGGTCGACCGCTAGAGGCAGAGCCTGTAGACTTTGGGGTGCTGTTATTTCAGGTCAACCGAGATTGGTCCGGAGGTCGACCGAACTTTGGTAAACCTGAAAAATGAGTAGTTAAGCCCAGAAAACTATGTCCATAAGTCAAGAGCTTCAAGTCCATATCAAATCCATGCATTTTGAGATTGAATTCAACTTAGTTTATGCATTAGACCATTTGAGCATTTCATGTTGAGTGTGCGCAGGTCGATCCGCAGGCGAGGGCGCACGATGGCCAGAATGGTTTCATGTTAAGTGTGCATGAATGAGGTGTATATATGAGATACAGAAGGTAAGATCGATGCTAAGACAAGGTGAGAGTCTCACCAATCGTCCTTGACAGTAAATGACATATACCACCTATTTTGGGTTGTAGAGGAGCAAAGTTTTGGTTCACCAGGTGACTACCATGAGTTTGATCCTGCATGCAAGATAGTTAGGGTTAATTGTATGCTTGTTGACATTAAAGATGTTATGAAACCTCTTGTCTCTTGTAAAACCAGCATATGCAACCAGCATAAATAACAAGATGAATGAACACGATCATCAAGAACATGTGTAATCAACCATAAGTTTAGTTATCATCACGTAATCACACATTAAGCTTAGTAATCATCAAAACCATAACTTAACAATTACAACAATCATCAAACCCATAACTCAACAATCTCCTCCTTTTTGATGATGACAAACTTAGTGATGATGACAAACTTAATGATAAACTTATGATGATATAACAGCAAGGCACAAAATATTCTTCTCCCCTTGTTACACACAATCCCCTTGTCACACACAATCATCAATTTTTCTCCCCTTTTGACATAATCAAAAAGCGGGATAATGCAAGTCTTTCTCCCCCTGTAACATGATCAATAATATCAACAAGCTGGAAGAAGCCAAATGAGGAAGAACAAACCTATCTCCCTTTGAAGCAACAAAAGCCCATCTTATCAATTCAGAAGAAGCAAGGCTAGATCATGGGCGAACAAGGCAATATGATTCAAATCAGAGGAGACCAATGGGTAATTAGTCTCACCAATCAATATGATACAAACCAAAGTAAAAATAGTCACTTGAAGGTGGTGATTGGACTCAGGGATATGAACCAGTGGAGCAAGATGTTTACAAGATGAGGTGTTCAGCATGATAGCATTCAAAATCTAGATCCCATGACAGATTTTCACAATAAGCAACAGCAGGAGGGCATACCAAAAGAATTATCGTTGGTTTTCAAATTTCTGATTTTTGTATTTTGGTTTGAAATGCATGAAATGTAACATATGCAAGGGATGACATGTGGGATGATTAAGAGCTATCAAACCAATACATATATATACATGCAACACAACTCCCCCATACTTATATAAGAAGCGAATGGGTATATGAAAGATGCAAGAGAGTCATGACAACCGGAATGCACATGTGTAGCACGTGGGAAGTTGTGCAATCATATAGGAGATTCATGCAATTGCTAAAGCATTCAATCAATATTCTGAATACATATTAAATCAAATTTCCAGATGTGTAAGTGAGAAACATGAAGGATGATAGTTGCAATATGGATATTCAGATTTTCAGATTAACACAAGGAGACATTTTACAGACTGCACTTTTATTTGGAGAACAGCGTATTGGAGGCTATGCTCGACCACAATAAGTTTTCACCATCATTTTTCAACTCAACCAATATCACATGACAGTCAGAATTTTTCAAGAGTGATCAGGTTCAAATAATCCCTTTTTACGCGAGTAGACGCATGGAGCTCATGCCAGAATCCCCGGTTACTCAGACTATTGAACCATTTCACCTCATTTTGAACAGAGATACTAGTCAACACTTTTCAGATATGAACCACATCACGTCTCAGGTGACATGTGCACAGTTTACTTTGTGAGACTTAGCATTGCTCTACCGTTCATTTTCATTCGAGATTTTTCAACAAAGATAGGTAGGCAGCTTTTTCCTCAACTGTCTCTTTAACATACATGCAGTAAGTTTAACATCTTGAGAGTGTTAAAAAGAAATTCATATATCCCTATTTTTAACACTCATTTTCACCTTTTGTGTAAGAAGTGTGCGAATTTGATTCAGCATGTATACCGAAAATATCATGAATACATAACAGTGCAACTCCCCCTAAATAGATGCACTTATGAAATATAAACTCTCCCAGAGTATATGACATGAAACACTCTAATAATAACTCAAATGTAATATTATTTATCAAGAAGACATAAGGCCATAGAAATGCCAAGGGATGGGGTGAATAGCATATAATATCAAGCAAGCACATAGAGGGAATGTATGCAACATGCAATGCAAATGTGCAATTGATGCCAAACAAATGCATACCAATTGAATGAAGTGAATGCAGCTAATGCATGAGTACTGATGTAATGCAACTTTATCATATAGTAATGAAATGCAACATGCCAAGGCAGAATGCAATGTGGTGCAAAACTTTTGATACCAAATGAATGAACTAACTTCAGCTAATGCATGAATTCATCCTAATGCATGCAACCCATGCCTAGATGAGCATGTGATGCAAGATGCAAATGTAGTATAGGAGGGCTTGATCTTCAAACCTTGAGGCAAATTTGACATTGGAGCATTCACATTATATTAATGTGTCAATAATATTTTTCATGACATGGCCTTTATGAATAAGGGTGCATAAATGATCAAAATTATACAATGCAACCCAATTTACAGAATTGTTCAAAATCAGATATTCAAGAGCATTTCACAAGTTTTGAAATTAGAAATCATCAAGAAGCTACATGTTTGAATCATTTGATCAGAAACATATTTTCAATTTAAAGAACTCAGCTCAAGGATTCATTCATAACTCCACCAATCACAAGCCAGTCACGATTTTCAAAATCTGGTACGAGACGGAGATTTTAGTCCGAAGACCCAGCTCAACGCATAGAGAATGCTTCCAAGTGGACACAATCCACTCTTTCACAAATGCCATTTGATATACCAGATATGCAGTTAAATTCAGGTGTGGTTGTGTAATTCAAAATGAGAAATATTCAATACACACTTCTCAAGCCAGTTAGACAAGTTCATCACAGCAGACTAGTGAATGACAATTCAAGTTTTGAAGTAATACTTGTCATCCTAAAGTGTTAACAAGTGACAAAATATCATTGCATGAATTGACGAGGTTGAATTACCTTAATTTAGGTGACAAGATCGAAAGCCTTCATACACTAAGATTGCTAACCCCACAACGGTTAGTACTTTAGATTTTACTTTTCATACCTTTGCCTTAAGAATCTATTTTGATCCAAGCCTTCCACCTGCAATCCAAAGATGAATAAAATTCAGTTCATTCACGAGGCTTATAGCAAAATCTCCTTGCAAAAAATCCCTACACATTGTTCAGAAAAGGCATTATTAGTAGTTTAAAGAGTAATATCATCCACATATGCTTGAACCACTAAAGTGTCTTTTACCTGATTTACCTCATGAGATGTGTTTAATCAACCTTACCCATTCAACCAATTCTCAGTCAAAAGAGATGTGCGCCTTTCATACCATGCCTTGGGTAGTCATCAAAATCATTTCCTATCTCCGGGTGATGGTGAAGGAAATTTCTTAACATTTTTATCCTTACAAGGTGTTCCTTAATTGATTCAAGCCTGGTCATGACTAGCCCATTATCATTTGACTTTTGGGAGTATGATCTGAGAAATCAAATTCAGTTTTTGATTTTTCTTCCAACCTTGCTTGAGTCACTTGACTCATATGCCTTACCTTCTTGATGAAAATAGATGTCATACTTTCCATTTCCATGGTACTCCTGCAAAACAGATTTCTCAATTTACATTCTTAGGTACCCAAATCATCTTGAGTCCTTGTGGGTTAGCAGTATTCTTGGCACGTGGCTTCCACTCCTTAACAACATTCAAATCATCATCTTTCACACGAAAATAATCATGCTTAACATTTCCAGATTTGTCAAAGTGATGGTAGACGGCATGTGGCATCATCTTCTTTCTTCTCATGGGTTCTACTGATTTGTGTGTGTGAGTATGATGTGTTGAGTAGGAGTTCTTTCTCTTCAACAATAACCAGCAGTGTGAAGTTGTATGACTCCTTTTACCACAGTGATTGCAATGCATGGAAGATTTTGGGGTGAAGGCTTTCTTTGCATTTTTAAAACAGCTTAGTTTCTACATGCTCTCAAATCATCATTCTTCATAATGAAACAATTATGCATAACATGTCCATGTTTTCCATAATAAAAATATGTGAGTTCTTTCTAATTGGTTGTGTGTGTGTGGAAGAGGTATGTTCAACATGCATGGAGGTGCTAGCAACATTTTTGGATTTTTGATGCAAATTGATTTTCTTTATGGATGCATGTGTGTGTGCAACATGATTTTTCTTTTTCAGATTTTTATTTGATCTTTTTATTATCTGTGAATAAGATTGATTTGGGGACCCATTTGATGTACTGCCTATGTTTGAACTGTGCACAAAAGATGTAAAAACTTTGTTTTCAAACTTCTTTTTGTTCACAGGATTAAAACCCAGCCCTTCCCTTTGAAAATTCACTTTCGTCCCAAATAATTTGTCCAAATTTTCTTGACCATTCACAAATCTAGACAATGAAGCATTCAAGTCAATAATATCTTTCTCAAGAGATGCAATGTGCAATTCATAGGAAGAAAGTTTATTTTCACAGGAGTTGACTTGTTCATGTAAAGTAGCATTGATGGTTTTGTGACTTTCAATTTCTTGCAACAAAGCATGTACTTTTTCAGATTGATCAATATTCATATATTTTCCTTTTTCAAAAGTAAGCAATCTTTCAGAAATGGTTCTATTCAATTCATTCAGTTTCTCATTTTCTATTTCAAGATTTTTATCATGAGCAAACTCATTTTGACCATTGTTCATAAGACTTACTCTCTCTCTCTCTCAGCTCTTTGTTTTCATTTCTCAAAGAAGAAATTTGATCTTTATGAATTCCAATGTCAAACACATGACCATCAATCAATTACTTCAAGTGCGAGCATTCTTTACATGGAGAATCACATTTATTTTGTCCAACATTCTTTTTTAATTTTTTATTTTCAGACTTAACCTTCTCATATTTATCAGCAAGCTCATCATATGCAATCAATAACTCCTCATAGCTAAATTCATCTTCATTATCAGAATCAGAATTTACCTTTGAGATTGAGTCAACTTACTGATCACTCCCTTGATCACTCATGCCTGCCACAAGACATTGATCTTCATGCCCTTCCCGGACTTTGGTTAAGCCAACCAAGATATCCTTCGCGGATCTGCAATGGGAGATAAAAGGAAAATGATTAGAATCAACTGCAGCAATAAGTAATTTTAGAACGAAACAATTTTGATCATGTTTAAGCTTGGAATATGCGGTCCAGACAGATTTATCTTTAGGCAACTCATAAGGACCATGTGTGATAAGCTTCCATAGCTTAGGACCATATGAGTTGACTAGACTGCACATCCTTCCTAACCACAAATCAAAATTACAACCATCAAACACCGGTGGAGAATTCAAAGTGTACATAATGGTAGTCATTGATCTGAATCACTCTAGATCGTTAGACCTATGAAATTAGAGTCTTGGCTCTCATACCAATTGAAGTCCCGCGATCAATGACACCCAAGAGGGGGGTGAATTGGGTGTTTACCAATTTTAAGAAAACTTTTGGCCTTTTATAAAATATGTGATACAAAGCTAGTTAAGAGATTCAAAGGTATTTGAACACAAATTAGATTTATCAATCTTTATATGATAAGATATAGATTATGCAAGATATACGAAGATAAATCTAGAACAACAATTTAAACTAACGTTTATTTAGAATGGAGATAGAGGAAATAGAGCAAGCCACACAAAACAAGCACAATGCATAGCGGTTTTTAAGGTGGTTCGGATGCAACGACGGTAATCCTACGTCCACCTCTCACGAAACCCGGTGAGGCTTCACTTGGGGATAAATCCCTAAATGGAGACGACGCTCCAACCACACACGCAGGATGACGCCTGCCCACACACACGGGGACGCACCCCAACACACACACACACACGGAGACGAGGTCTCCAACACGATCCAACAAGCAGATCAACAAGACACACACACGCTGCGACAAGTGCAGCACTCCACACACACAAACACTAAGATCTGGATAAAACCACACACACACGCAGATCTAAGAAGACCTACGCACAGACGAAAGGAACACGACGACCACACACGACCACAGATCTAACAACGATCCACACACACACAAGTTCGCAGTTTATACAAAACACAAATATGAACTTGAAACATAATAAGGCACAGTTTAGAATGCTCCTGATTTAGGCTCCCCCTGAGTGTATGCTCCGGATGTTTGCGTTGATTCCTTCTTCACTTGAATGACTTGAGACTCAGCTTGAATGGCCTTGTATTTGATGTAGATCTTCTTGCACGGAGTACTGTTCACGGCTACAGTACTCTTCCTTCTTCACTTGAACAACCTTCCTTTGATCTCTTCTTGAAACTCTTGAATTGCTTCTTCTCTTGATCGGAAGTTCCTTGGCTTCAGATGGTGCTAGAATGACTCCAGTTGGATGAAGAACTTACTAGATGGAGTATGCTTATGAGAGTTGTAGTAGCCTTCTTCTTGCCTTGATAGCCTCCCCCTTGATCTCTCTTGTTGGTTGCTTGCTTCTTCAATTCATTGGAGGATGAAGGCTTCAAAATGGACCTTGGATCTTCAGCTGTTGGATGGAGTTTTGATTCACGAACTACTGTTCATGCTACAGTAGCACTCCTCTTCTTCTTCTCCCTTGAGCCACCTTGATCTCCCTTGAAGCTCTCTTGGTTTCTTAGGGTTTATGGCTCCAAATGATATGTTTTATAGCCCTTGAATGGTCCATAAACAAGCCCCAGACCAGATCCACAAAACATGGTGAGATTGGGGTCATTGGGATTAAACAAATGGGTAGAAAGACCTCTCCTCGAGCTTGAAACACGAAGTCAACAAAAGGGGGCTCGGGGTTGGCGGTCGACCGGAGTAAGCTGGCGGTCGACCTAGAAGTTTCAGACTGTAGCTCGGTTCATTCTAGCAGGGGCGGTCGACCGGAAGCCCATGGGCGGTCGACCGCTAGAGGCAGAGCCTGTAGACTATGGGGAGCTGTTATTTCAGGTCGACCGGGATTGGTCCGGAGATCGACCGGACTTTAGTAAACCTGAAAAATGAGTAGTTAAGCCCAGAAAACTATGTACATAAGTCAAGAGCTTCAAGTCCATATCAAATCCATGCATTTTGAGATTGAATTCAACTTAGTTTATGCATTAGACCATTTGAGCATTTCATGTTGAGTGTGCGCAAGTCGATCCGCGGGCGAGGGCGCACGATGGCCAGAATGGTTTCATGTTGAGTGTGCATGAATGAGGTGTATATATGAGATACACAAGGTAAGATCGATGCTAAGATAAGGTGAGAGTCTCACCAATCGTCCTTGACAGTAAATGACATATACCACCTGTTTTGGGTTGTAGAGGAGCAAAGTTTTGGTTCACCAGGTGACTACCATCAGTTTGATCCTGCATGCAAGATAGTCAGGGTTAATTGTATACTTGTTGACATTAAAGATGTTATGAAACCTCTTGCCTCTTGTAAAACCAGCATATGCAACCAGCATAAATAACAAGATGAATGAACACAATCATCAAGAACATGTGTAATCAACCATAAGTTTAGTTATCATCACGTAATCACACATTAAGCTTAGTTATCATCAAAACCATAACTTAACAATTACAACAATCATCAAAACCATAACTCAACAATCTCCCCCTTTTTGATGATGACAAACTTAGTGATGATGACAAACTTAATGATAAACTTATGATGATATAACAGAATGGCACAAAATATTCTTCTCCCCTTGTTACACACAATCCCCTTGTCACACACAATCATCAATTTTTCTCCCCCTTTGACATAATCAAAAAGCGGGATAATGCAAGTCTTTCTCCCCCTGTAACATGATCAACAATATCAACAAGCTGGAAGAAGCCAAATGAGGAAGAACAAACCTATCTCCCTTTGAAGCAGCAAAAGCCCATCTTATCAATTCAGAAGAAGCAAGGGCAGATCATGGGCGAACAAGGCAATATGATTCAAATCAGAGGAGACCAATGGGTAATTAGTCTCACCAATCAATATGATACAAACCAAAGTAAAAACAGCCACTTGAAGGTGGTGATTGGTCTCAGGGATATGAACCAGTGGAGCAAGATGTTTACAAGATCATGAGGTGTTCAGCATGATAGCATTCAAAATCTAGATCCCATGGCAGATTTTCACAACAAGCAACAGCAGGAGGGCATACCAAAAGAATTATCGTTGGTTTTCAAATTTCTGATTTTTGTATTTTGGTTTGAAATGCATGAAATGCAACATATGCAAGGGATGACATGTGGATGATTAAGAGCTATCAAACCAATACGTATATATACATGCAACACAGCTCCCCCGTACTTATATAAGAAGGGAATAGGTATAAGAAAGATGCAAGAGAGTCATGACAACCGGAATGCACATGTGTAGCACATGGGAAGTTGTGCAATCATATAAGAGATTCATGCAATTGTTAAAGCATTCAATCAATTTTTTGAATACATATTAAATTAAATTTCCAGATGTGTAAGTGAGAAACATGAAGGATGATAGTTGCAATATGGATATTCAGATTTTCAGATTAACACAAGGAGACATTTTACAGACTGCACTTTTATTTGGAGAACAGCGTATTAGAGGCTACGCTCGACCACAATGAGTTTTCACCATCATTTTTCAACTCAACCAATATCACATGACAATCAGAATTTTTCAAGAGTGATCAGGTTCAAAATAATCCCTTTTTACGTGAGTAGACGCATGGAGCTCATGCTAGAATCCCCGGTTACTCAGAATACTGAACCATTTCACCTCATTTTGAATAGAGATACTAGTCAACACTTTTCAGATATGAACCACATCACGTCTCAGGTGACATGTGCCCAGTTTACTCAGTGGGACTTAGCATTGCTCTACCGTTCATTTTCATTCGAGATTTTTCAACAAAGATAGGTAGCAGCTTTTTCTCAACTGTCTCTTTAACATACATGCAGTAAGTTTAACATCTCGAGAGTGTTAAAAAGAAATTCATATATCCTTATTTTTAACACTCATTTTCACCTTTTGTGCATGAAGTGTGCGAATTTGATTCAGCATGTATACCGAAAATATCATGAATACATAACAGTGCAACTCCCCCTAAATAGATGCACTTATGAAATATAAACTCTCCCAGAGTGTACGACATGAAACACTCCAATAATAACTCAAATGCAGTATTATTTATCAAGAAGACATAAGGCCATAGACATGCCAAGGGATGGGGTGAATAGCATATAATATCAAGCAAGCACACAGAGGGAATGTATGCAACATGCAATGCAAATGTGCAATTGATGCCAAACAAATGGATATCAATTGAATGAAGTGAATGCAGCTAATGCTTGAGTATTGATGCAATGCAACTTGATCATATAGTAATGAAATGTAACATGCCAAGACAGAATGTAATGTGGTGCAAAACTTCTGATACCAAATGAATGAACTAACTTTAGCTAATGCATGAATTCATCCTAATGCGTGCAACCTATGCCTAGATGAGCATGTGATGCAAGATGCAAATGTAGTATAGGAGGGCTTGATCTTAAAACCTTGAGGCAAATTTGACATTAGAGCATTCACATTATATTAATGTGTCAACAACATTTTTCATGACATGGCCTTTATGAATAAGGGTGCATAAATGATCAAAATTAAGCAATGCAACCTAATTTACAGAATTGTTCAAAATCAGATATTCAAGAGCATTTCACAAGTTTTGAAATTAGAAATCATCAAGAAGCTACATGTTTGAATCATTTGATCAGAAACATATTTTCAATTTAAAGAACTCAGCTCAAGGATTCATTCATAACTCCACCAATCACAAGCCAGTCACGATTTTCAAAATCTGGTACGAGACGGAGATTTTAGTCCGAAGACCCAGCTCAACGCATAGAGAATGCTTCCAAGTGGACACAATCCACTCTTTCACAAATGCCATTTGATATACCAGATATGCAGTTAAATTCATGTGTGGTTGTGTAATTCAAAATGAGAAATATTCAATACACACTTCTCAAGCCAGTTAGAGAAGTTCATCACAGCAGACTAGTGAATGACAATTCAAGTTTTGAAACAATACATGTCTTCCTAAAGTGTCAACAAGTGACAAAATACCATTGCATGAATTGACGAGGTTGAATTACCTTAATTTAGATGACAAGATCGAAAACCTTCATGCACTAAGATTGCTAACCCCACAATGGTTAGTACTTCAGATTTTACTTTTCATACCTTTGCCTTGAGAATCCATTTTGATCCAAGCCTTCCACCTGTAATCCAAAGATGAATAAAATTCAGTTCACTCATGAGGCTTATAGCAAAATCTCCTTGCAAAAAATCCCTGCACATTGTTCAGAAAAGGCATTATTAGTAGTTTAAAGAGTGATATCATCCACATATGCTTGAACCACTAAAGTGTCTTTTACCTGATTTATCTCATGAGATGTGTTTAATCAACCTTACCCATTCAACCAATTCTCAGTCAAAAGAGATGTGCGCCTTTCATACCATGCCTTGGGTACTCATCAAAATCATTTCCTATCTCTAGGTGATGGTGGAGGAAATTTCTTAACATTTTTATCCTTGCAAGATGTTCCTTAATTGATTCAAGCCTGGTCATGACTAGCCCATTATCATTTGGCTTTTGGGAGTATGATCTGCATCTAAGGACAAGAAGATTTGATTTATCAGTTTCGATTCAAATTTATTTATAATGACATGCCAAATAATTTTAACAACCAACACCCCTAGATAGTTCTAGATGCAATGCATGACTCATGTGTGAACCTAAATGTTAAGCCCATATGACGAATCTAATGACTCCCCCTCAATGTGTGCATGACTGTGATATGCTCAGTAAAAAATCTAATGCCATGTGCAGCCTGTGACTGATTAACTCATAGTACCGGGCGGAGAATTTAGATCTGAAGATCACCTCACTCGTAGTGATAGCTTTCAGACAGGCGTAACCTGCCCCTCCACATGTCACCATTTGATATACTATGTAGTCAAGGGTGGTGAAGGTAGGAGGATTGCTATGCATTATGACATGAGTTCACAATATTCAATTTATGCATGACAGTACGTGAAGGCTTATGCAAACTCAGTATATGCAGCGAGATTTATTGACGGTTTCAAAAAACTCCACTTCAACAAGATGCTATATGAGGATGATATGCACAAAGGTATGCAACTATCTATGGATGGAATGCATGTACAGACTCATGCATGATCACATAACTATACAGCACATGGTAAAACATGACATAACACTTTTAGTGGAGAGAGTGAGAGGGATATCACCTGAGAAATCAAATTGAATTTTTGATTTTTCTTCCAACCTTGCTTGAGTCACTTGACTCGTATGCCTTACCTTCTTGATGAAAATAGATGTCATACTTTCCATTTCCATGGTACTCCTGTAAAATAGATTTCTCAATTTGCATTCTTAGGTACCCAACTCATCTTGAGTCCTTGTGGGTTAGCAGCATTCTTGGCACGTGGCTTCCACTCCTTAACAACATTCAAATCATCATCTTTCACAAGAAAATAATCATGCTTAACATTTCCAGATTTGCCAAAGTGATGGTAGACGGCACGTGGCATCATCTTCTTTCTTCTCATGGGTTCTACTAATTTGTGTGTGTGACCATGATGTGTTAAGTAGGAGTTCTTTCTCTTCAACAATAACCAGCAGTGTGAAGTTGTATGACTCCTTTTACCACAGTGATTGCAATGCATGGAAGATTTTGTGGTGAAGGCTTTCTTTGCATTTTTAAAACAGCTTGGTTTCTACATGCTCTCAAATCATCATTCTTCATAATGAAACAATTATGCATAGCATGTCCATGTTTTCCACAATAAAAACATGTGAGTTTCTTTCTAATTGGTTGTGTGTGTGTGGAAGAAGTATATTCAACATGCATGGAGGTGCAAGCAACATTTTTAGATTTTTGATGCAAATTCATTTTCTTTATGGATGCATGTGTGTGTGCAACATGATTTTTCTTTTTTAGATTTTCATTTGATCTTTTTATTGTCTGTGAAGAAGATTGATTTGGGGACCCATTTGATGTACTGGCTATGTTTGAACTGTGCGCAAAAGATGTAAAAACTTTATTTTCAAACTTCTTTTTGTTCACAAGATTAAAACCCAGCCCTTCCCTTTGAAAATTCACTTTCGTCCCCAATAATTTGTCCAAATTTTCTTGACCATTCACAAATCTAGACAATGAAACATTCAAGTCAATAATTTCTTTCTCAAGAGATGCAATGTGCAATTCATAGGAAGGAAGTTTATTTTCACAGGAGTTGACTTGTTCATGTAAAGTAGCATTGATGGTTTTGTGACTTTCAATTTCTTGCAACAAAGCATGTACTTTTTCAAATTGATCAATATTCGTAGATTTTCCTTTTTCAAAAGTAAGCAATCTTTCAGAAATGGTTCTATTCAATTCCTTCAGTTTCTCATTTTCTATTTCAAGATTTTTATCATGAGCAAACTCATTTTGACCATTGTTCATAAGACTTACTCTCTCTCTCTCAGCTCTTTATTTTCATTTCTCAAAGAAGAAATTTGATATTTATGAATTCCAATGTCAAACACATGACCATCAATCAATTCCTTCAAGTGCGAGCATTCTTTACATGGAGAATCACATTTATTTTGTCCAACATTCTTTTTTAATTTTTTATTTTCAGACTTAACCTTCTCATATTTATCAGCAAGCTCATCATATGCAATCAATAACTCCTCATAGCTAAATTCATCTTCATTATCCGAATCAGAATTTACCTTTGAGCTTGAGTCAACTTGCTGATCACTCCCTTGATCACTCGTGCCTGCCACAAGACATTGATCTTCATGCCCTTTCCGGACTTTGGTTAAGCCAACCAAGATATCCTTCGCGGATCTGCAATGGGAGATAAAAGGGAAATGATTAGAATCAACTACAGCAATAAGCAATTTTAGAACGAAACAATTTTGATCATGTTTAAGCTTAGAATCTGCGGTCCAGACAGATTTATCTTTAGGCAACTCATAAGGACCATGTGAGATAAGCTTCCATAGCTTAGGATCATATGAGTTGACTAGACTGCACATCCTTCCTAATCACAAATCAAAATTACAACCATCAAACACCGGTGGAGAATTCAAAGTGTACATATTAGTAGTCATTGATCTGAATCACTCTAGATCGTTAGATCTATGAAATTAGAGCCTTGGCACTGATACCAATTGAAGTCCCGTGATCAATGACACCCAAGAGGGGGGTGAATTGGGTGTTTACCAATTTTAAGAAAACTTTTCGCCTTTTATAAAATATGTAATACAAAGCTAGTTAAGAGATTCAAAGGTATTTGAACACAAATTAGATTTATCAAACTTTATATGATAAGATATAGATTATGCAAGATATACGAAGATAAATCTAGAACAACAATTTAAACTAACGTTTATGTAGAATGGAGATAGAGGAAATGAGCAAGCCACACAAAACAAGCACAATGCACAGCGGTTTTTAAGGTGGTTCGGATGCAACGACGGTAATCCTACGTCCACCCCTCACCAAACCCGGTGATGCTACACTTGGGGATAAATCCCCAAACTGAGACGACGCTCCAACCACACACGCAGGATGACGCCTGCCCACACACACGGGACGCACCCCAACACACACACACACACGGAGACGAGGTCTCCAACACGATCCAACAAGCGGATCAACAAGACACACACACGCTGCGACAAGTGCAGCACTCCACACACACAAACACTAAGATCTGGATAAAACCACACACTCGCAGATCTAAGAAGACCTACGCACAGACGAGAGGAACACGACGACCACACACGACCACGGATCTAACAACGATCCACACACACACAAGTTCGCAGTTTATACAAAACACAAATATGAACTTGAAACATAATAAGGCATAGTTTAGAATGCTCCTGATTTAGGCTCCCCCTGAGTGTATGCTCCGGATGTTTGCGTTGATTCCTTCTTCACTTGAATGACTTGAGACTCAGCTTGTATGGCCTTGTATTTGATGTAGATCTTCTTGCACGGAGTACTGTTCACGGCTACAGTACTCTTCCTTCTTCACTTGAACAACCTTCCTTTGATCTCTTCTTGAAACTCTTGAATTGCTTCTTCTCTTGATCGGAAGTTCCTTGGCTTCAGATGGTGCTAGAATGACTCCAGTTGGATGAAGAACTTACTAGATGGAGTATGCTTATGAGAGTTGTAGTAGCCTTCTTCTTGCCTTGATAGCCTCCCCCTTGATCTCTCTTGTTGGTTGCTTGCTTCTTCAATTCATTGGAGGATGAAGGCTTCAAAATGGACCTTGGATCTTCAGCTGTTGGATGGAGTTTTGATTCACGAACTACTGTTCATGCTACAGTAGCACTCCTCTTCTTCTTCTCCCTTGAGCCACCTTGATCTCCCTTGAAGCTCTCTTGGTTTCTTAGGTTTTATGGCTCCAAATGATATGTTTTATAGCCCTTGAATGGTCCATAAACAAGCCTCAGACCAGATCCACAAAACATGGTGAGATTGGGGTCATTGGGATTAAACAAATGGGTAGAAAGACCTCTCCTCGAGCTTGAAACACGAAGTCAACAAAAGGGGGCTCGGGGTTGGCGGTCGACCGGAGTAAGCTGGCGGTCGACCTAGAAGTTTTAGATTGTAGCTCGGTTCATTCTGGCAGGGCGGTCGACCGGACGCCCATGGGCGGTCGACCGCTAGAGGCAGAGCCTGTAGACTATGGGGAGCTGTTATTTCAGGTCGACCGCGATTGGTCCGGAGATCGACCGGACTTTAGTAAACCTGAAAAATGAGTAGATAAGCCCAGAAAACTATGTACATAAGTCAAGAGCTTCAAGTCCATATCAAATCCATGCATTTTGAGATTGAATTCAACTTAGTTTATGCATTAGACCATTTGAGCATTTCATGTTGAGTGTGCGCAGGTCGATCCGCGGGCGAGGGCGCACGATAGCCAGAATGGTTTCATGTTGAGTGTGCATGAATGAGGTGTATATATGAGATACACAAGGTAAGATCGATGCTAAGACAAGGTGAGAGTCTCACCAATCGTCCTTGACAGTAAATGACATATACCACCTGTTTTGGGTTGTAGAGGAGCAAAGTTTTGGTTCACCAGGTGACTACCATGAGTTTGATCCTACATGCAAGATAGTCAGGGTTAATTGTATGCTTGTTGACATTAAAGATGTTATGAAACCTCTTGTCTCTTGTAAAACCAGCATATGCAACCAACATAAATAACAAGATGAATGAACACAATCATCAAGAACATGTGTAATCAACCATAAGTTTAGTTATCATCACGTAATCACACATTAAGCTTAGTTATCATCAAAACCATAACTTAACAATTACAACAATCATCAAAATCATAACTCAACAATCTCCTCCTTTTTGATGATGACAAACTTAGTGATGATGACAAACTTAATGATAAACTTATGATGATATAACAGAATGGCACAAAATATTCTTCTCCCCTTGTTACACACAATCCCCTTGTCACACACAATCATCAATTTTTCTCCCCTTTTGACATAATCAAAAAGCGGGATAATGCAAGTCTTTCTCCCCCTGTAACATGATCAACAATATCAACAAGCTGGAAGAAGCCAAATGAGGAAGAACAAACCTATCTCCCTTTGAAGCAACAAAAGCACGTCTTATCAATTCAGAAGAAGCAAGGGCAGATCATGGGCGAACAAGGCAATATGATTCAAATCAGAGGAGACCAATTGGTAATTAGTCTCACCAATCAATATGATATAAACCAAAGTAAAAATAGTCACTTGAAGGTGGTGATTGGACTCAGGGATATGAACCAGTGGAGCAAGATGTTTACAAGATGAGGTGTTCAGCATGATAGCATTCAAAATCTAGATCCCATGGCAGATTTTCACAATAAGCAACAGCAGGGGGGCATACCAAAAGAATTGTCGTTGGTTTTCAAATTTTTGATTTTTGTATTTTGGTTTGAAATGCATGAAATGTAACATATGCAAGGGATGACATGTGGGATGATTACGAGCTATCAAACCAATACATATATATACATGCAACACAGCTCCCCCATACTTATATAAGAAGGGAATGGGTATAAGAAAGATGCAAGAGAGTCATGACAACCGGAATGCACATGTGTAGCACATGGGAAATTGTGCAATCATATAGGAGATTCATGCAATTGCTAAAGCATTCAATCAATTTTCTGAATACATATTAAATCAAATTTCAGATGTGTAAGTGAGAAACATGAAGGATGATAGTTACAATATGGATATTCAGATTTTCAGATTAACACAAGGAGACATTTTACAGACAGCACTTTTATTTGGAGAACAGCGTATTGGAGGCTACGCTCTACCACAATGAGTTTTCACCATCATTTTTCAACTCAACCAATATCACATGACAGTCAGAATTTTTCAAGAGTGATCAGGTTCAAATAATCCCTTTTTACGCGAGTAGACGCATGGAGCTCATACTAGAATCCCCGGTTACTCAGAATACTGAACCATTTCACCTCATTTTGAACAGAGATACTAGTCAACACTTTTCAGATATGAATCACATCACGTCTCAGGTGACATGTGCCCAGTTTACTCAGTGAGACTTAACATTGCTCTGCCGTTCATTTTCATTCGAGATTTTTCAACAAAGATAGGTAGACAACTTTTTCCTCAACTGTCTCTTTAACATACATGCAGTAAGTTTAACATCTCGAGAGTGTTAAAAAGAAATCCATATATCCTTATTTTTAACACTCATTTTCACCTTTTGTGCATGAAGTGTGTGAATTTGATTCAGCATGTATACCAAAAATATCATGAATATATAACAGTGCAACTCCCCCTAAATAGATACACTTATGAAATATAAAATCTCCCAAAGTGTACGACATGAAACACTCCAATAATAACTCAAATGCAGTATTATTTATCAAGAAGACACAATGCCATAGAAATGCCAAGGGATGGGGTGAATAGCATATAATATCAAGCAAGCACACAGAGAGAATGTATGCAACATGCAATGCAAATGTGCAATTGATGCCAAACAAATGGATACCAATTGAATGAAGTGAATGCAGCTAATGCATGAGTACTGATGCAATGCAACTTGATAATATAGTAATGAAATGTAATATGCCAAGACAGAATGCAATGTGGTGCAAAACTTTTGATACCAAATGAATGAACTAACTTCAGCTAATGCATGAATTCATCCTAATGCGTGCAACCTATGCCTAGATGAGCATGTGATGCAAGATGCAAATGTAGTATAGGAGGTCTTGATCTTCAAACCTTGAGGCAAATTTGACATTGAAGCATTCATATTATATTAATGTGTCAATAACATTTTTTATGACATGGCCTTTATGAATAAGGGTGCATAAATGATAAAAATTAAGCAATGCAACCTAATTTACAGAATTGTTCAAAATCAGATATTCAAGAGCATTTCACAAGTTTTGAAATTAGAAATCATCAAGAAGCTACATGTTTGAATCATTTGATCAGAAACATATTTTCAATTTAAAGAACTCAGCTCAAGGATTCATTCATAACTCCACCAATCACAAGCCAGTCACGATTTTTAAAATCTGGTACGAGACGGAGATTTTAGTCCGAAGACCCAGCTCAACGCATGGAGAAACATATTTTCACCCTTCCAACCATATTCGCAGCTCTTCCTCCCTCCACCTACTAGACCTCCTTCTAGCCCCCATTCTGCCACTCCCACACCTTGGAACACCCCCTCCCAGACCCCCTCACAGCCAGGGGTTGCCCCCACACACATCCACCTCATTTCCCCTCCCATCTACCCCCATTTCCCATCACCTATCCCCACTCTACACAAGCCAGTTCGCAGGGAGCAGTGTACCAACAACTTGCAGCAGCGGCCATGGCGTCATCGTGAAGCTTTAGGAGGCTTACCATATACCGTTGGAATCGTCGTCCAGTCAGCTTCACAGCCGAGGTGGTTTCGTCTTCATCCCAGCATCAAGCTTCCCGTGAGAGTGATTCTTCCTTGACTGCGTAGAACCACTCAGGTAGAGAACCAGTGCTCCAGATCAAGTTCGACCACGGCCATCCTCTTGAGTATCTGGAGGCGGCGCATGGCTAAGATCTTCTACGACAAGTCTACTTCCAGGATCAAGAAGCGGAACCCCATTCGGCATCCGGAGCTAAGAGTTCTCATTTTTTCTTCCCCGGGTGCGCAGTTATGTTCCTCCTGGGACTGAACAGACACCCAATCACTGTTCAGGCTGTCTCTGTCTACTCTGACCTCCTCCTGCACCCCCGTGGGTCTCCGTTCGAAGAGGACTTGACAACGAATCTAGCGACTCTGGCCAAGCCTGAATCGGAGCTGAGGAGCGTCCGTGGTAGCCTTGTCTTCCAGCTGTAGGGGTACAGAAGCTACCAGAACCGCCTCTGCCCCGACCAGCACCTCCTTTCCAAAATTCTCACAAAAATTGGACATCTTCCTGGGTCAACTACAAAGGATCTCCAACTGGTTTCATCGACAACGGAGTTCGGGAGAGGCCGCAGCAGCATCGACTTCGACCACCTGTCCCCTGTTCCAGAGGGCGAACAGAACCATTGTTTTTCTTTCCTTAAGTTCCTAGATTGATTCTCCCCTTCCTACCTGGCCGACTTACCGCCCCTCCCTGCGTGGAGGTAGTATTTGACTGTATCACATTATCCCCAACCCCTTGTCCAACCCTCCTACGTGAGGAGTAGTGGTATTCTCTATAAATTTTCAGGTCAAGCGGCATCGACGCGGCGTGCGGGTGCGTACCCACGCCTCCCCGCTCGCCCTCGTCTTCGGTTGGGGTCGACGTCTTCACGCCGACTAGGTGAGCTACTGAACACTTCTCTTTGCTGGTTTCATTTGCTTAATTAGTATTACATCTTACTGCCATCGGCGGTGAGAGAGTGCCTGATCTCGAATTTGCTTGTAATTGAGCGACTACCGCGGGTGAGTTGCGAGAGAGCCATTATATCCCACGCCCTCGGCGTGTTGGCTGATTGCGAGAGTGGGCATCTCGGGACCCTTGGAGGTTCAATCTTAAGCTAGCCAACCCCCTGGAATCTCAAGGTCTACCCTCGGACCCTCATCCCCATCGCCGGTCCACCTACAGACCCGGGTGCGCGCTACGTGGGTGAGTCCGCTCGAGGGAAGTTGCTGGTCCGTTGCATCGCTTGCTTGCTAGGTCCGAGGGGTCTTCGGTCTTGTGATTATCACCCCCAAGGTGGTTTCACATCAGTTGTGTATGTTTGTTCTTCTTCGCGGTCGTACGATAGACTGCTAAGTAGGCATTGGCGGTCTGAGAGACGACTGCTAACCGCTGTTTATATCGGTTTAATAGTTTAATAGTTTTATGTCGGTTGGGCAAGCGGTCCTAGTCCCGACCGCTTCGTGGCTTTTGGTGGTTTAGTGTATGACCGCTATGCTCTGTTTGACTGGTTTAAGTCGGTTTCACTGTAGGGGGTTTGACTTGTTCTAGCGGTCAGGTCCATGACCGCTACAGTCTTCTGGCGGCCCTGCGAAAGATCACGTGCCCCTGTGTTTTGTAGATGGTTGGCTAGTGGCCCTTGGGCTGGCTGCTTGGTCTTCCTGGCGGTCAGACAGGTGACCATTTAGTCCCATTGTCCTATTTTCCATATGTTTTGGCCTCTATTTGTCTTGGCCTTACCTTGTGGTTTGCCCACAATCCCGTGGATATCTTGGACGTCCTATGAGGGCGATAACCATGTTGTGAGGTGGTCGGGGAGTGCCATTATATCGAGTGGTGTTCCGTACTATTTCAGAGTCACATTTGGTGTCTAGTCAACCCGGTGTGATCCAGTGGTTGACATGTGACCTCGTGAGTGTCTCGTTTGTCCTGTATGGACTGAGACGTGGTTTTGGACGACTTGAGGTATTGTCTTACCTCGCTTTATGTGTCCATGTGCTTTGAGGGTCGTGATGATTCCTCAGGTCTTTGTGATTTATGTTATACAGATGTGTGGATCCGACTGTCCTGTGCTGTTTCCTTTATTAGTGTTTTACCGTGTTATGGCTTAGGGATTAGACTGATTGACGGCTTGATACCGCTATGTACGACGATCTTGACACAGAGTCTTGTGACTCAAGGATCGTTGTGTTAGCAGGTCTAGCTGTTTGTCCTGAGTCCGGTGGCAGTCTGGTATGCTACCTTGTGTTTCGTGCTTGGTGCTTTGTAGTATGTGTGACAGTGCATTCGTAGCCTGTTTATACTTCACCACCAGTGTTTTGGAGTATCTGTGTGTCTAGTGAGCCTCCCCTAGTCATAGCCCGATGGCACGTTCCAGTGTGTCGGCCAACCTAGGAGTGGTGGCGGGGCAGTTCCCGATAGACGGTTTGTAAGCTAGTTTCTGTGGGCTCCCTTGCTTTGCAGTAGCGTCCTACTGGGGGAGAAAGCTAGCTAGAGGCCTGGCTCAAGGAATTGGGCTTGTGTGTGCACACATGGTCAGGGGCGTTTGGACGAGCGCCGATGGGCGTGACCCTGACTAGTCACTCGTTACTGTTGTTCCTTGTACTTAGTTCTATGAGCGTCTCAGTTACCGCCGTTCCAGGTGCATGGGAGATACTTGTGGCGCAGTGTAAGCCGTCAGTGGACGCATCTGGCTGTTCTTCTAGTGAGGAGGTGCTCATGTCACTTGGCACATGACTCTAGTGATTCTCGTGTCTCATGACGTGTCTTTTCGTCATTGGTTCCCGAGTAGCCTCTGTATGTCTTTACTTGAGGTCCAATCTTATGTAGCGTACACGACGATCTAATTACGTATGCTTGTGTCTTTGCCTGTGTAGGTGTTTTATAGGGCTTTTTCCTGTTTTGGTAGCCTTCAGCTATAGAGCTTGCGCTTGGTCGACAAATCGGTAACGCCTGACTTTGTGAGATCAGGGTTCACCTTTCCATTGCCGTTTGGAGTAGATTAGGGAGCCATGATTTGGTCGACGGCCATGATTCTGGTTAGTACGGCTTTACCCTTCCCTTTAGTTGTTTTTACTCTCTCTTACTCCTACTTTTCAGCTTTACTGTTGTAGTTAGTACTGTTATTACTTTTGTTCTTCCTGCTTTACTGTTTAGCTATGTTTAGCGTGTTACTGCGTTGTTTCCAGTGGAGATACGCATGACTCCTACTGAGCTAGTGACACGAGACTCACCCCTACTTTTCTGGAGTGGCCTCTCTTCTTCCCGGTGGTTCGTGACGTGATGCGTCAGTTTGTGGTTGCCAGCGTTGCCAGCATTCTCTGCGTCGAGCTTCCCCCAACTTCAGTGTATGTTTTCCTTTCTGTTGGGCTATACTTGTCTTTATTTGGACTGGACTCTGTTAATTTAAATTATTATTGAAAATGTAATTTTATTTCTACTACTTTAGCAAACCTGATCATTGAATTATTAATTGCTTACTGCTTTATCTAAGACTTCAATATACTCCACACACACTCCTTTTATCCCTTCGGAGCTTTACCACTCTTGGGAGGCCTCGCAGGATCCAAGTGTTATCGAGTTTACCCGGTATCTGGACCCTGGGTCGTCACAGTTGGTATCAGAGCTATGTTGTGTGTAAGTACATGGGAATTCGATATATCGCAGTGTTCAGAGTCCTTAAGGTCCAGTATAGCCAGCTGTTGGCATTAGCGTTGGCATCGATTTTGCGATTGTTTGTCGCTTTGTTTCCGTTTATGGTCTTGTGCGTGCTATGGTGGCACTGTGTGAGATGGTTTTGCTCTCGTTAGAATGTGACGGAGTACTTTTCTTTTGCCGTGGTGTCTGTCTCGGTTATGCTGTACTTGGCAGATTTCGTCGGAAGGCATGAATCTGTGGTGCGGTGTTCGATATGTTTCTGTAATTTGTGTAGGTGGTTGGTGACTTTCTCGTTGGTGTGATGGCCGTGCACATTCCTATGTTGCTTTGGTCGTCCTAGTTTGAGATTTGTGCAGCCCCTGAGGTGTTAAGCTTGTGTCGTGGTGGTCGATTAGATGCCTTATTTGGAAGAATGCTCAAGCAAACCTAGGATTTTCCTTCCTGGTGAGCTACTATTAGTTGAGCTTGCTTCTTCTCATCTTGTCTGGTGGCGTCTTTTCGAGGTAGGCCTTGGAAGTGCTGTCTTGTTGAAGCCTTTGTCCTGTGTCTACTTAAGTGTAGATTATGTTAATTCTGAACCTTATTTGCCTTTGTTCGACGGTTGCTTGGCTTTGGACCCAGATTTTGTGTTTGGGAGCCATTGTGCACCGTGTTGGATCTGCCGTGTTTGGCAGCTGTTGTGCTATAAAGGTTCAGTAATCATTCCAGGACGTGAGAATAAGCTAGCACAGGTGTCCTTTGTGCTTTGTGCTGAAGCTGGTGCTCTTCTCGGTTTGCACTTAGGCGACTTGTGATCGGTTGTTAGCAGGATCAGTACTCGAGGCTTGGTACATTGCAATTTCGTATGTTGCGATGGTGCCCAGTGTGTGCTGAGATGCGGATGCCGAGTTATCCTTAAGCCTGTGTGCATTGTGTTGAGCGTGCAGTGGAAGCGTGTGGGCTGATAACCCATAGTTCAGGATCATGAAGTTGGCAGATTCTCGCCGGTCGAGAGATTTGTTCCCCTTGATGTGACTTCATCTTGGCTAAGTGTGCTGTAGCAACCCTGGAAAAATATATATATATATAAAGATTTTTAAATAAATCAAATTAAAATAAAAGATAAGTAAATAGATGACAAAGAGCCTAAATGAGTAAATCATTAATCAAGAGGAAAATAACGCCTTTGGTCAAGGCGCCACTTCATTAAGAAACGCCTCTAGATAAGGCGCTAATTAAAAAGGGACGCCCAAACAACAAGGCGTCAATTATCAAACGGCCAAAAAGGGCAAGTAAACGTAACGCCCTTTACATGGACGCGTTTTATACAAGAAACGACGCTTGCCAAGGCGTCAATTTAAATTAACGCCCTCGCTTAAGACGTTAATTCAGATCGAGTTTCGTTCGAACCCAGGAGTCTATCCAAGGCAAGTTCTGGATAACTACGTCAAAGGTGGAATATGGTAAGGACTCTATCATGGAAGTATTACTTCCAATACAACTCTAACCCTATTAGGATCCCCAAAATCCTATAAATAACCTTGTCCATCGAACCCTAAAAGCTATTTGGTCGAAGGAGGTTTCGCTCTGTTGCTGTGCGTGAAGAACAGGTTTATGTTCTTCTTCCTGCCTCTGTTTTCGATCAACTCATGAAGAATATTAATTTTTCTTCATCTTATTTTTCTTTAGGTTGCCTGCCGTGCTGAAGAACGAGGGGTTCTTCATCAAGCATCATCTTCTTCTTCTTCTTCTGCCGGTGATCAGAAGACTCTGTTGCAAAATAGAGTATCGTTTTTCTTCACATCTCTTCACCCAGATAGTCATCAGGTAGGTTTTCTCAAGAACGTAGCCCAAACTAACTCCAGTTGCTAGTAATACCTTCTGTCATACATGCATATAGTTTTATTATGGTTTCAGATGTTTTTCATGTAATTTTAAAAAGAAACGCCCTTGACAAGGGCGCTAATATAAAGAAGCGACCCACACTAGGGCGCTAATTCTTATTTTGACGCCCTACCTAGGAGTCGTCAATTTCATATAAATTGATAATTACCCATGTTTAAAATTCTATATCTATGAAACCATGAACCTAATCTAATGCACGTTCATCCTGATTGAATCCTACGATTTTTCTGGTCCTGACCATGTACCTGTTTTCCTGAAATTTATTATCTAAAATTTGGAAAATTGTTGAATTAACGACCTGCACAAGGTCGTCTCTTATTGAACTGACGCCCCCGACCAGGGCGCTAATTGACAAGTAACGCCCCTGTCTAGGGCGCATTTTTGTTAAAATTCCAGAATATTGATTTTCTGCAGAATAGAAATATTGAAGGGACGACTAATGTATAAGTCGTCAAATTGTGAATAAACGCCCCTGAGTAAGGCGTTAATTGGATAATTAATGACTTAGCTTAAGTCGTTATTTTCTGTATTACTGTTTTACACTAATTACTGTCACCGAAGGGTTATATATATATATATATATATATATATATATATATATATATATATCGGTACTATATTCCAGTCCGTGAATATAGTCCCATGTTTCATGATGTTTTTATCGCACTACCCTCAATTCTCATTGACATACAAGCTCTCCATTGGACATTCCGTTCCTTTGGACTAGCAAGTTAGTCATAGAGACCTCCGTAAGACTCCTCGAGTCTTAGATTCCCTCAAGGCCGACTGAGCTGGTTGTACCATAAAAACCCATTACATTATTTGATTGCCATGTCACTCTAAAGAAACATGGTATATCGGCCCTCATGTTATGCAAAGTGTGTATCATGAGAATTCTCTTAATGGGATGAGGTTATCATGCCATTTGATGCTGTTCTTGTAAACCCCAATTCTATATTCAACATGATGTTCTTGTGGACCTCAATTCTATATTAAGAATGAGGACGTCTTGCCATTGATGTGCTGTTCATGTGGACCTCAATTCTATATAAAGAGTGTCCATACTTGCTTGTCATGGTACCCAAGTTAGGGAACCAATTCCACCTAGTTTTATCGATAATCGTGAGTATACCGTTGTTATCGCCATTCTATGTCAAGTGTCATATTTTTGGACTCTACTCTATCCAAATTTATCCTACATGTCTACAAGCTTTATTCTTGAAATTCCGTATTGGCTATACACAAAAGTGGATGTTAAAATACATGATTAATGCCTGTGCATATAGGGCCCGATCTGGTCCTGGGAGGAGCACCCGAAAGTACTTGTGCCCATGGGAGTTGATTGATCACGGTATTGGCATTATACCGAAGTGCATGACTAGCTTGATTGAACATTCCACAAATCTTGTACTTGTACTTGACTTGATATTACATGACTTGCATGGCCCGAAAAATGGTAATTTCATACTTGCGTGCCTGAAACGTGATAGCCAAATTTCCACATGACATGATGAATACACTTGCTTGAATATCTTGATATCTTTTGATATAAGTTCTTGAAAGTTCATGACTAGTTCTTCTTGCTATCGTATTGTTATACACTCTCTCTATCTTGTCGTTTTATGCGAGCATGCATAGCTATAGTGCATTCATGAAAGATGTAATTACTTAAACCCATTGCTAGTTCTTGAGATATAATTTCCTACTGAGCGTTTGCTCACCTAATGTTTCCCTACTTTTCAGGTAAGTCCGACGATGAGGGAACTCAAACGGATGGGGAAAATCAAGAGTGAAAGGGATAGCGCTTCTTCCGTGTTATCTAGTCTTTTTCATATTTTCTTGAGTCAACCTTGTATTTTCCTTTATTTTAGTTAGTACTTCAAGGTTTGTAATAGACATATTCTTATGAAGGAATAAAGGACCGGGTTATCTTTACTTTTGCGCATCTCTGATTTTGGTGTCGAATACACTAATACTCTGATTGACATGATTGATATAAACTCGTCACGCGTTTCCGGGTCTCTTCCGCGCTCGGGGCGTGATAGTTTTTGTGGTATCAGAGCCTAGGGTATTCAATTCCTAGGAAAAACCCAAGTCCAAGGATAGGTTCAAACCTTTAACCAGTGAGATTGGGTAGAACCAAGGGTTGAGTTAACATAAAAACTTAAAAGCCCTTAACGCGATTATATACTAATATAGTTATTGTAATTGTAGGATAATGGCTGCCGAACGTGCTCAGTGGCGCAACATGCAGCGTACACTCCAAGGCATGACCCAAGTGCTGCAACAAGTAGCACAGGGAGGTGCACAACAAGTCGGAAGTCTCCACCAAGTCTTCAAGAACATGAACCCTCCCAAATTCATGGGTTCTACTGATCCGGATGACGCAGAGCACTGGATCAGGGAGACGGAGCGTATATTCCGTGTTATGCAGTGCACGGATCAAGATAAAGTCTTATTAGCTACTTTCCAACTAGAAAGGGATGCCTGATGCTGGTGGGAATCAATAGAAGCTACTTTAAATCAAGACCAAGTTACTTGGGAAGAATTTGTTGAACATTTCAACAATAAATATTTTTTAGACCGAGTCCAAGAAAAGAAAGCTACCGAATTTGCCGCACTCAAGCAACGGTCATTATCGGTGGCGGAGTACGAGGCACAATTCTCTAGATTGTCTCGGTATGCTAAGCACTTAGTTAGCACCGAGAAGATGAAAGCTAGGAGGTTCCTTAATGGGCTCAGGCCCCAATATATTACCCAGTTGACGCCGATGGATATTCAAGTCTATTCGGAGATAGTGCGCCGAGCTCAGCTATTAGAAGACGCCACGGAACTATCAGATAGAATCCGTGGGAAGGATAAGAAGGAACAAGTTACAAGTTCGGGTTCCTTTAAACCCAACTTCAAGAAGAGGCCTAGTACTGGAGGTACTTCTTCTCAAGACCAGAAGTTTAAGAAGATCAAGCCCTTCTCCATCACCACTACTACACCTTCGAATATAATATGCAAGCATTGTGACAAGGCTGGTCATAAAGCCGAAGAGTGCTGGAGGAAACTTGGAGCATGTCTCCGTTGCGGGAGCCGTGAGCATCGGATTCCCGATTGCCCATTACTTAATGATCAAGCCGGGGACGGGAAGCGCCCAGTAACCAAGAATGCTCGTCTTCACGTAATTAAGGAGACCGAACAAGAAGAAGAAGGCGGACTAGTAGAAGGTACACTGAAAGTTTGTTCCAAGTCTGCACGTGTCTTATTTGATACTGGTGCTTCACATTCAATTGTTTCCAAGAAGTTCGTTGATCCGTTACCCCTAGAACCGGAATGGATAAAATTAGTCTTGTCTACTCCTCTAGGAAACGACACTGATATTACACACCATTACCAGAACTGTGAAGTATTGGTTCATGGTAAGAATCTCCCTATTGATCTTATATGTTTAGATCTAAAGGAGTATGATGTCATACTAGGAGCGGATTGGTTATCTAAATACCAAGCAACAGTCGATTGCCATAACAGCAAAGTTACCTTCAGAGACTTTCCAGAACTAGTCTATTCTAGCCCTAAGAGTCGGAGCGAGTCACCTTTTATTTCGGCTCTCCGAGCAAGCAAGCTAATCAGGAAAGGATGTGTATCATTCCTTGCATTTGTCACGATTAAGGAGGCTAAGAAAACTAAGATAGAAGATATCCCAGTTGTGCAAGAATTTCTGGATGTGTTTCCGGAAGATTTGCCTGGATTACCCCCACAAAGAGAAGTGGCCTTCACCATCGATTTAGTTCCTGGTGCGGGTCCAGTTTCTAAGGCACCATATAGAATGTCACCTGCTGAACTCAAGGAGTTAAAGGAGCAATTGATGGAGCTCATTAAGAAAGGATTCATTAGACCGAGTACTTCCCCGTGGGGAGCGCCTGTGCTATTTGTAAAGAAGAAGGATGGATCCATGAGACTATGCATCGACTATCGACAGTTGAATCATCTCACTATCAAGAACAAGTATCCACTGCCGAGAATCGATGAGTTATTTGATCAAATATCTGGATCCAAGTATTTTGCAAAGATTGATCTCAGGTCAGGATATCACCAACTAAGAATCAAGGACGATGATATTTCTAAGATCGCATTTAGGAGCAGGTATGGCCATTATGAATTTGTCGTTATGCCTTTTGGACTAACAAATGCCCCTGCTGCCTTTATGCAGTTGATGAATAGCATATTCAGACCTTATTTAGATCAATTCGTGGTGGTCTTCATCGATGATATATTAATTTATTCCAAGACTAAGGAAGAGCATGAGGAGCAATTGAGGATTGCATTACAAATATTAAGGACAAACCGATTATATGCGAAGCTTAGCAAGTGTGAGTTCTGGATCGAAGAAGTGACTTTTCTCGGACATGTTATATCAAAAGATGGCTTGTCTGTAGATCCATCGAAAGTGGAAGCTGTGAAGAATTGGGAAAGACCGACCAATGCTAGCGAGATCCGAAGTTTCTTAGGTCTTGCCGGCTATTACAGGCGATTCATCAAGGATTTCTCTAAGATCGCCGTGCCGCTTACAAGGTTAACTCGCAAGGAGATCCGTTATGAATGGAGTGAGGAATGTGAAAGAAGCTTCCAAAATCTCAAGGATCATCTAACTACAGCTCCGGTCTTAGCGTTACCAATGGAAGGAGAGAAATTCGAGGTATACACTGATGCTTCTGGCATTGGCCTCGGATGTGTTCTAATGCAACAAGGAAAGGTTATAGCTTATTCTTCTCGTCAATTGAAGAAGCATGAAGAGAACTACCCCGTCCATGACTTAGAATTGGCCGCGGTGGTATTTGCACTCAAAATATGGAGACATTATCTTTATGGAGTACAGTTTACTGTATACTCTGATCACAAGAGTCTCAAGTATCTCTTTTCACAAAAGGAACTAAATATGAGGCAAAGACGTTGGCTAGAATATCTCAAGGACTTCGACTTCAATATACAATATCATCCCGGAAAGGGTAACCATGTAGCAGACGCCCTTAGTCGAAAGCCGAGAGCACTGTTAGCCAATTGTATGATTCAAGAATGGAAGTTGCTGGAGCAATTCTCTAAGCTCAATATAAGCATGGACACGAACTTCAAATGTGTCACATTGTCTCATATGAGCATTCATCCAGACCTATTAATGAAAATACAAGCACTTCAGGATGATGACCCAATATTAGTAGAGATCAAAGGTAAACTGGAAGGACAATCTGATTTCCAATTAGCATCAGATAGAAGGTTGTTATTCCAAAATAGAACTTGTATACCGGATTGTCCCGAGTTAAAGAAGAAGATATTAGATGAAGCTCATAGATCAAGGTACACGATTCATCCTGGATCTACCAAAATATACCAAGATGTGAAAAGAAATTTTTGGTGGCCCAACATGAAAAGGGAAATAGCGGACTACGTATCGCGCTGTCTCACATGCCAACAGATCAAGGCGGAACACCAAAAGCCTGCTGAAAAACTACATCCTCTAGATATCCCTAAATGGAAGTGGGAGGATATTAGTATGGATTTCATTATGGGTTTATCTAAATCAAAAGGAGGACATGATGGAATATGGGTTATTATTGACCGATTGACTAAATCGGTACATTTTTTGCCAATAAAGAGCCGATTGTCAGTTGATGTTTTGGCTGCATTATACATCAAGGAAATAGTCAGATTACATGGTATTCCTGTTTCAATCGTGTCTGACAGAGATCCCCGTTTTACTTCTCATTTTTGGAAGGGACTACTGTAGATCGGATTAAAAATCCTCAAATACCAGGGAGTGAAAAATAAATAACAATGATGATAACATGTATAAGATGTGATAAAGAATATAGCACGAGGTGCTAAAGGGGAGTTGTGATCGCCAGAGGGTTTACCTCAATAAGAAGAAATGAGATCGCATGTACCTAGTGAAAAGTGGGATGCGGGATGAATGTGGGTCTCCTCCTCCAACTCCAATCGGCCGGCCGATGAAGTGGGTTTTCTCGATTGATTACCTTGTAAAAGAAGACAATGAAAAACAAGGAAAAGAGAAGGGGATCAGCCAAAGTGCAATAGTATCAGTCAAGAGCCAACATAAAAATGATGAAAAGACATCAACATGCGCACCTTCTTTTTTTGTTTTGTAAACCCCTAGCAGAGAACTAGGGAAGAATATGATATGCTAAATGCGGTAAAAGAACTAACGACAGGTAACAATAGTGATGATAAGAATGTGATGAACAACAGACAAGCTATATATATATATCGCCCTGCTCTCCCTGACAAGAGTAAAGGGAACCGGGAAGACGCTGAACGGATGCAGAGGGATGAAGAAAAATCAATGCTTGAAGGAGGAAGCTCTGCGTGCTTGCTTGATAACTCACGTCTTGACCTCTAAATGCTCAGGGTGCCTGTTGAATACTTGAAATCTTCAACCCTTTTACGAGCGAATGAAGTTTTCTTTTATAGTTCCAATCGGATGTGATCAAACGAGGTAATGATAAGAATGGGTAATGAGGCATCCAAGGAAGGATTAAGATCGAGCAAGAGTCCAAGGATAGCAGGGAACTGTGGGGGAAAGATGGAGAAAGAAGGACTCTGGAGTGAAAACACGCCTTGCGTCAGGGCGTCTTTTTATGAATTGACGACCTGCACAGAGGCGTTTCTTGAAACACGACCTAGTAAAGGCCATTTCTTCCTGGGTTTAATTTTGGAAATGAAAATTCCCTCCGTTTGGAAACTGAGATAACACGCCTGCTAAAACGGCGTTTCTTCAAAACACGCCCTGAGGAAAGGCGTTACTCAGAAAAAGCCTTTTATTTTGAAAATAGATAATTCCAGAAATTAAAGGATAATACCAGGAATTGACGCCCTTACATACGGTCGTCCTTTCTTTAAAAACGCCTTATCACAGGTCGTTACTTTATCAAGTAACGCCCTTAGTCAAGTCGTGATTCACAAAAATGCAGGAAAAATGCAGAAAACTCATGAAAAATAGAAAAACTTTATATTATAGGAATATTGAAGTCCACTTGGGGCGTTTACATAATAACATGAGATTTGATCAACAAAATGTCAATTTTGGCGTGTCTACAACTACAACATTCGTTGGGAACAAGGCTTAACTTTAGTACAGCTTTTCATCCTCAAACGGATGGTCAGACCGAGAGAACTAATCAGGTGGTTGAAGATATGCTCAGAGCTTGCATCATTGATTTTGATGGAAGCTGGTATGATCACTTGCCGTAGGTGGAACTTGCATACAATAATAGCTACCAAGCAAGTATACAAATGGCACCTTTCGAAGCTTTATACGGAAGGAGTTGCCGATCACCCTTATGCTGGGATGAAGTTGGAGAAAAATAACTATTAGGACCAGACATGGTAAGGGATACCACTGAGAAGATACAATTGATTAGAGAAAGACTGCAAGTTGCTCAGTCTAGGCAAAAGGCTTATGCTGATACAAGAAGGAGAGATCTTGAATTCCAAGTTGGAGATCATGTATTTCTCAAGATATCACCTGGACGTGGCATACGGAGATTTGGTGTTAAAGGCAAGCTTACGCCAAGATTCATCAGACCCTTCGAGATACTGGAAAGAGTTGGCGAGGTTGCTTATCGCATCGCATTGCCTCCTCAATTGTCCGATGTTCATAATGTGTTCCACATATCTATGTTGAAGAAGTATGTACACGATCCATCACATATTATTGAACATGGAGACTTAGTTATCCAGAAGGATCTCACATATGAACAGAAGCCCATAAAAATACTAGATCGTGAAGTACGTACTCTAAGGAATAAGGTTATTCCCATGCTAAAAGTACAATGGAATAAGAGTTCCGATCATGAAGCCACGTGGGAGACCGAGGAATCCATGAGGAAGCGATTTCCAGAATTATTTTAAGGTATATACCCTACACTCTCCACATATATATATATACTATGGAATTTGGGGACCAAATTCTTTTAAGTGGGGGAGGGTGTAGCAACCCTGGAAAAAATATATATATATATAAAGATTTTTAAATAAATCAAATTAAAATAAAAGATAAGTAAATAGATGACAAAGAGCCTAAATGAGTAAATCATTAATCAAGAGGAAAATAACGCCTTTGGTCAAGGCGCCACTTCATTAAGAAACGCCTCTAGATAAGGCGCTAATTAAAAAGGGACGCCCAAACAACAAGGCGTCAATTATCAAACGGCCAAAAAGGGCAAGTAAACGTAACGCCCTTTACATGGACGCGTTTTATACAAGAAACGACGCTTGCCAAGACGTCAATTTAAATTAACGCCCTCGCTTAAGACGTTAATTCAGATCGAGTTTCGTTCGAACCCAGGAGTCTATCCAGGGCAAGTTCTGGATAACTACGTCAAAGGTGGAATATGGTAAGGACTCTATCACGGAAGTATTACTTCCAATACAACTCTAACCCTATTAGGATCCCCAAAATCCTATAAATAACCTTGTCCATCGAACCCTAAAAGCTATTTGGTCGAAGGAGGTTTCGCTCTGCTGCTGTGCGTGAAGAACAGGTTTATGTTCTTCTTCCTGCCTCTGTTTTCGATCAACTCATGAAGAATATTAATTTTTCTTCATCTTATTTTCCTTTAGGTTGCCTGCCGTGCTGAAGAACGAGGGGTTCTTCATCAAGCATCATCATCTTCTTCTTCTTCTTCTTCTGCCGGTGATCAGAAGACTCTGTTGCAAAACAGAGTATCGTTTCTCTTCACATATCTTCACCCATATAGTCATCAGGTAGGTTTTCTCAAGAACGTAGCCCAAACTAACTCCAGTTGCTAGTAATACCTTCTGTCATACATGCATATAGTTTTATTATGGTTTCAGATGTTTTCCATGTAATTTTAAAAAGAAACGCCCTTGACAAGGGTGCTAATATAAAGAAGCGACCCACACTAGGGCGCTAATTCTTGTTTTGACGTCCTACCTAGGACTCGTCAATTTCATATAAATTGATAATTACCCATGTTTAAAATTCTATATCTATGAAACCATGAACCTAATCTAATGCATGTTCATCCTGATTGAATCCTGCTATTTTTCTGGTCCTGACCATGTACCTGTTTTCCTGAAATTTATTATCTGAAATTTGGAAAATTGTTGAATTAACGACCTGCACAAGGTCGTCTCTTATTGAACTGACGCCCCCGACCAGGGCGCTAATTGACAAGTAACGCCCCTGTCCAGGGCACGTTTTTGTTAAAATTCCAGAATATTGATTTTCGGCAGAATAGAAATATTGAAGGAACGACTAATGTATAAGTCGTCAAATTATGAATAAACGCCCCTGAGTAAGGCGTTAATTGGATAATTAATGACTTAGCTTAAGTCGCTATTTTCTGTATTACTGTTTTACACTGATTACTATCACCGAAGGGTTATATATATATATATATATATATATATATATATATATATATATATATCGACACTATATTCCAGTCCGTGAATATAGTCCCATGTTTCATGATGTTTTTATCGCACTACCCTCAATTCTCATTGACATACAAGCTCTCCATTGGACATTCCGTTCCTTTGGACTAGCAAGTTAGTCATAGAGACCTCCGTAAGACTCCTCGAGCCTTAGATTCCCTCAAGGCCGACTGAGCTGGTTGTACCATAAAAACCCATTACATTATTTGATTGCCATGTCACTCTAAGGAAACATGGTATATCGGCCCTCATGTTATGCAAAGTGTGTATCATGAGAATTCTCTTAATGGGATGAGGTTATCATGCCATTTGATGCTGTTCTTGTAAACCCCAATTCTATATTCAACATGATGTTCTTGTGGACCTCAATTCTATATTAAGAATGAGGACGTCTTGCCATTGATGTGCTGTTCATGTGGACCTCAATTCTATATAAAGAGTGTCCATACTTGCTTGTCATGGTACCCAAGTTAGGGAACCAATTCCACCTAGTTTTATCGATAATCGTGATTATACCGTTGTTATCGCCATTCTATGTCAAGTGTCATATGTTTGGACTCTACTCTATCCAAGTTTATCCTACATGTCTACAAGCTTTATTCTTGAAATTCTGTATTGGCTATACACAAAAGTGGATGTTAAAATACATGATTAATGCCTGTGCATATAGGGCCCGATCTGGTCCTAGGAGGAGCACCCGAAAGTACTTGTGCCCATGGGAGTTGATTGATCACGGTATTGGCATTATACCGAAGTGCATGACTAGCTTGATTGAACATTCCACAAATCTTGTACTTGTACTTGACTTGATATTACATGACTTGCGTGGCCCGAAAAAGGGTAATTTCATACTTGCGTGCTTGAAACGTGATAGCCAAATTTCCACATTACATGATGAATACACTTGCTTGAATATCTTGATATCTTTTGATATAAGTTCTTGAAAGTTCATGACTAGTTCTTCTTGCTATCGTATTGTTATACACTCTCTCTATCTTGTCATTTTATGCGAGCATGCATAGCTATAGTGCATTCATGAAAGATGTAATTACTTAAACCCATTGCTAGTTCTTGAGATATAATTTCCTACTGAGCGTTCGCTCACCTAGTGTTTCCCTACTTTTCAGGTAAGTCCGACGATGAGGGAACTCAAACGAATGGGGAAAATCAAGAGTGAAAGGGATAGAGCTTCTTCCGTGTTATCTAGTCTTTTTCATATTTTCTTGAGTCAACCTTGTATTTTCCTTTATTTTAGTTAGTACTTCAAGGTTTGTAATAGACATATTCTTATGAAGAAATAAAGGACTGGGTTATCTTTACTTTTGTGCATCTCTGATTTTGGTGTCGAATACACTAATACTCTGATTGACATGATTGATATAAACTCGTCACGCGTTTCCGGGTCTCTTCCACGCTCGGGGCGTGACATGTGCCTTGATGATGTCGGTTGTTGTGCCATTGATTGGAGATATTTTGGTTATTGGCACTGGCATGTGTGAGGATTAGGGGGAATCCGTCGGCATATTTGCTGGCCAAGTACCCTCTATTTCTCTATAACTTTTCTTCGATGTTGTGCTCTCGGGACGTGATCGTGGTCCTCGAGATGCGTTTCCCAAGATTATTGTTGTTATTGTGGGTCCTTGTTGCTGAGCTGTTTGTAGCATAGCTTATGCATGTTAGCCGTGTATTCTGCTGTAATTGTGCCTTGATGTGACCCAGCTTGCAGTTGTGTCTCGTGGTTCTGTGTTCAGTACGGAGCCAGGATTTTGCGAGTGCTGTTGTTATTTGTTGGTAGTCGTGTTCAGCTTGGGAGGATTTCCCTGTGAGTCTGATTTGGCATTGTGTGGACCATGATCTTGTCGATTGGTTTTGCTATACTCTTCTGCTATGGTAGAGTTGGCATGCAACTCGAATCAGATGTAATGTCTGAGTGAGGATTGACTTGATTGTGCTCGTGGTCCAGTGCTATCGTTGGCGTTCTACGTGCCAGATTTGTTGTTTTGGCGCAGAAGCTGATGTTTTCGAGTTGTCAGCTGAGGACTATGTCTCCTTATTTAAGCTGATGCTTGTTGTGTTTGCCATTTTTTTTGTCGATAGCTATTTTCGTGGCATCAGTCGTGTCTCCTTTCCCTACGAGACGGAAGCAACGTTGCCTTGTTTCGGAGGTGTCAGACTTGTGTTCACTTGGGTGTCGTGCTTGTTCTTTGGATCGATTTACCTTGAGATCCAGAGTGTGTACCTGTGATTGTGGTCTGACAGTCTTCCTCTAAATTGTGTTTTTCGTGATTTGTGTTGTCATGTTCTAGGTGTTGGTGTTGGCTGATGCTTGGAGAGCGTAGCCAATGTTTGAGTTTGTTCTTCCCTACTTCTTCTTGCTAGCTCTTTTAATTTTGAGGATGAAATTCCTGTAAGGGGGGAGGACTGTAATATCTTGAGTCTAATGGATCTTTATCGGAGAGTTTCGGATCGCTTTTGTGGGTCCTGAGTTATGTTTTACGATCTGTGTGAGTTTTTCTCCCGTACAAGTTACGGAACCCAGTGTAGAGTTTATTATTCAATTCATCGACTCGAGGACACTACAGTTGCGTTGCATTCTTTCCGAGGATCGTTTAGACTAATTTTCTGTATTTTTCTAAATTAGTGCATTTTCGGACCAAAAATCAGATTTTACGAAAATTAGGAAAATTCTATTTTCCTTTTCTTTTTATTCTTTCTTTCTCCTTCCTCTCTCCTCACGACCGATCACTTCCTGTCTCCCATTCTCTCTCCTCTCTTCTCCTCTCTCCGCGGGGCGCGTGACCGTGACGAGCTGGGCGAGGCAGGGACATCGTGGAGTTGACCTGGCGCGTGATGGTGTGATGGATGGAGCGTGGCGTTGGCGCGATCCCTCGGTGGATTCAAAGCCGACTTGTTCGATTCGTTTGATCGATTTCAGCGCGATTTAGTCGTTTCATGCGCTAGAACTTTGGTGGAGGTAGGGAGATGGACGCCCTACTCCTGTACTACGTTTCCCCGTGATTTCAAGCTAAACGGTGTGGGAATGAGCGGGTTCTGCCTTGTTTTGGGTGAAGCATGCTTTGGGGGGTGTGAGACGAGTTCACCTTTCTCGGTGACGGTTTCTAGCCTAATTAGTTTTATTTCAATCCATGGCATGTCTGCATTCCGTTCCCGCTGGTTTCATTGTGATTGGTTGTCATTTGGGACTGATGTGAGCCCGGGAACCCATGTGACTCAATTTGGGTCAATCTGGAGGAATTGCATGTTTCTTATGTTTTATGCATTGTTTGGATCCCTTCTAGTTTGTGGAAGGCTTGTATGGTCCTTAGGGTTGTTTCCCCTTCGTTTAGAAGCGAATGGGGCGTGGAACGGCCGGGATCGGCCATTCCCCTGTTTTACCCACCGTAGCGATTTAGCGGTCTTACCAGAGACCATTTTCAGGCATTTAGCGGTCCTTGGGTGACCGTTTATGGTTTTCGAACAGTAGGTCGGTTCAGGTCTTCGCGGTCATGCGATAGATCGTTTCTTCTGGCTCGCGGTCAAATGGATGACCGCTACTCTCTGTCAGTGGTCGTACGATAGACCGCTAAGGGGGGTTGTGTATGTCAGTTCTACTTCACGGTCGTACGATAGACCGCTAAGTAGGCATTGGCGGTCTGAGAGACGACCGCTAATCGTTGTTTATATCGGTTTAATAGTTTAATAGTTTTAAGTCGGTTGGGCTAGCGGTCCTAGTCCCGACCGCTTAGTGGCTTTTGGCGGTTTAGTGTATGACCGCTATGCTCTGTTTGACTGGTTTAAGTCGGTTTCACTGTAGGGGGTTTGACTGGTTCTAGCGGTCGGGTCCATGACCGCTATAGTCTGCTGGCGGCCCTGTGAAAGACCGCGTGCCCCTGTGTTTTGTAGATGGTTGGCTAGTGGCCCTTGGGCTGGCTGCTTGGTCTTCCTGGCAGTTAGACAGGTGGCCATTTAGTCCCATTGTCATGTTTTCCTTATGTTTTGGCCTCTATTTGTCTTGGCCTTACCTTGTGGTTTGCCCGTAATCCCGTGGATGTCTTGGATGTCCTATGAGGGCGATGACCATGTTGTGAGGTGGCCGGGGAGTGCCATTATATCGAGTGGTGTTCCGTACTGTTTCAGAGTCACGTTTGGTGTCTGGTCAACCCAGTGTGATCCAATGGTTGACATGTGATCTCGTGAGTATCTCGTTTGTCCTGTATGGACTAAGACGTGGTTTTGGACGCCTTGAGATATTATCTTACCTCGGTTTGTGTATCCATGTGCTTTGAGGGTCGTGATGATCCCTCATGTCTCCGTGATTTATGTTATACGGATGTGTGGATCCGACTATCCTGTGTCGTTTCCTTTATTAGTGTTTTACCGTGTTATGGCTAAGGGATTAGACTGATTGGCGGCTTGATACCGCTATGTACGACGATCTTGACCCCGAGTCTTGTGACTCAAGGATCATTGTGTGAGCAGGTCTAGCTATTTGTCCTGAGTCCGGTGGCAGTCTGGTATGCTACCTTGTGTTCCCGCTTCGTGCTTCGTAGTACGTGTGATAGTGCATTCGTAGACTATCTGTACTTCAGCACTAGTGTCTTGGAGTCTCTGTGTGTCTAGTAAGCCTCCCCTAGTCATAGCCCGACGGCACGTTCCAGTGTGTCGGCCCACCTAGGAGTGGTGGCGGGGCAGTTCCTGATAGACGGTTTGTGAGCTAGATTCTGTGGGCTCCCTTGCTTTGCAGTAGCATCCTACTGGGGGAGAAAGCTTGCTAGAGGCCTGGCTCAAGACATTGGGCTTGTGTGTGCACACGTGGTCAGGGGCGTTTGAACGAGCACCGACAGGCGTGACCCTGACTAGTCACTCGTTACTGTTGTTCCTTGTACTCAGTTCTGTGAGTGTCTCAGTTACCGCCGTTCCAGATGTGTGGGAGATACTTGTGACATAGTGTAAGCCATCAGTGGACGCATCTGGCTATTCTTCTAGTGAGGATGTGCTCCTGTCACTTGGCGCATGACTCTAGTGATTCTCGTGTCTCGTGACGTGTCTTTTCCTCATTGGTTCCCGAGTAGCCTGTGTATGGCTTTACTCGAGGTCAAATCTTGTGTAGCGTACACAATGATCTAGTTGCGTATGCTTGTGTCTTTTCCTGTGTAGGTCTTTTGCTTGTTTTGGTAGGCTTCAGCTATAGAGCTTGTGCTTGGTCGATGGATCGGTAATGCCTGACTTTGTGAGATCAGGGTTCGCCTTTCTATTGCCGTTTGGAGTAGCTTAGGGAGCCGTGGTTTGGTCGGCGGCCGTGATTCTTGTTAGTACGGATTTACCCTTCACTTTAGTTGTTTTTAATCTTTCTTACTCCTGCTTTTATAGCTTTACTGTTGTAGTTAGTACTGCTGTTACTTCTGTTCTTCCTGCTTTACTATTTAGCGCTGTTTAGCGTGTTACTGCATTGTTTCCAGTGGGGATCTGCATGACCGCTACTGAGCCAGTGACACGAGGCTCACCCCTACTTTTCAGGAGTGGTCGCTCTTCTTCTCGGTGGTTCGTGACGCGATGCGTCAGTTCGTGGTTGCCAGCGTTGCTAGTGTTCTATACGTCGGGCTTCCCCCGACTTCAGTGTACATTTTTCTTTCTGTTGGGCTGTACTTGTCTTTATTTGGACTGGACTCTGTTAATTTAAATTGTTATTGAAAATGTAATTTTATTTCTGCTACTTTAGCAAACATGATCATTGAATTATTAATTGTTTACTGCTTTATCTGGGACTTCAATGTACTCCACGCACACTCCTTTTATCCCTTCGGAGCTTTACCGCTCTTGGGAGGCCTCGCAGGATCCAAGTGTTATCGGGTTTACCCAGTATCCGTACCCTGGGTCGTCACAGTAGCAGTCAACATGATATCCATCTCTGCTTCTGCCAGCAAAGATCCTTCGGGAGATCAAGAGATACAAAAAGGCAGAGATCGAGAACAACACATGCCTCCAGATGGCGAAATACAAGATGAGGAAGTACACCTTTGGAGTCCTTCTCCATACAAGGGCATGGGGCTGGGCACGTCAACTTCCGAAGGACCGATCCCAGCTACCCATGGTGACAGAGTGCTGTCGCCTGATACTAGAATGGAGGTCGGTGATCTGAGCCGTGCTCCGGGTTCCCCTCGACGTGACCCTGTTCTGCTTGCGTTGTTATATGAGCAACAACAGGAGATCAAAAGACTGAAGAGACAGCTGGCTAAAATTAGCATGCGCTAGTCTGATCAAACAAGGGGCGGCCTCCCTCAACAACTTCGGTCTACAGCTCCGGAGTATTCCCCTATAACTAGGGCCGAGTTGTATATAAACAGGCAGAAAGATGATCAATCTGTCTTGGATTACATTAAAAGATGTGGAAATCTCTATGAAAGGTGTAAGCCTCCATCAAGCCAAGAGGTCGTTGTCCAAATCTATAAATAGAATTTAAAGAAGGAGATTTTGTAAAGGGTGATTGGCATTGAAATCCAATCCTTTGATCAGCTAAATAGGGTTGCAGCCGATGTTGAAGCCTTCGTGTCAAAATACTGCCCTGCTACCGCTACAGCGAATCGAGGGAACAAGCCAATTGGCACTGACTTCAGTGCCTTCGATCAGCAATGGAGGAAAGCAGAAGAGTCAGTCGGCCCTTCAACCAACAAGCCTGCTAAGCAAGGGCCCTCGTTGCAGTAAAAAATGAGGAAGCTTTACTCATTTCCGAAAGATAAAACCGGGGTCATCTTTGAGTGGGCCTGCCACTATAACAAGATTGCACTCCCTCAGCCAAAAAGGCCAGATGAAGTCACAAAAATTGACGATCCTCGATTTTGCCCTTATCATCGGATGTTGGGACATCCCATCGAAGATTGCTATGTATTCAAAGACATTGCTCAAAGCCTAATTAAGAAGGGTGAATTACAGATAAGGGAATATAAGGTGGACCCACCGCGCCCTCATAAAATGGGCACCTGCAGAAGGGGAGTTCATATGGTCTCGGTCCATCACCAGACCCCTAAAGATATAGCAGAGGCCGAGCAAAGGGGGCTTCGAACCTGAAAAGAGTTGTTCGGGCGACAAATGTCATATACGAAAGAGAAGAAGAAAAACCACTCCTATCCCACTGCAAGGGCATATAACCCCACTTCCCCGACCATGGGAATCTTAAACCCAGTCAACAGAGCAATTAGAGAATGCTATGAAGCAGATATGGTCTCTCTCCCCACCTTTGTAGGTGAAGGCCCCCTAGGGGAAGTCTATGATGATTATCTGGAGGATCACGAAGAGACCTTGCAGCCCTCGAGGCCAGGGGATGCCCCGCGACCCCAGATAGTGATATACAAAGGCGTAGAGGCCGATGTTCCCTGTAGATGCTAGGAGTCTGCTGTCATGGAAACCGCCATGACTTCCGGTGGTGCTCCACAAGTACAAGAAGCTAAGACGCCTCCCACTACCCATGGAGGTGCTCCACCCATGGGCCTGTGTCCAAGCTACCCAGAACTTACACTACCAGCACCTATGCTGCTTTCCCAGCAGATTCAAAAGCCAGAGAAAGGAATTGGTGAAGTCCCACCACTAGGCGATATGAAACAAGAAGATGCCTACGACGTCTTCGAAGTTAAAGGAAATGATGAAGAGTTCACTGATTTTCATCCGGCTTCTCCGGAGATGGAAGATGGTGACCAAACCACTATAGATGAGCTGGTCGAAGTGAACCCTGGCACGAAAAGTAAGCCTAGGCCGACCTCCCTCAGCGCTCTCCTTCTCCCAGAAGAGAAAGGGCAATACATGTAGCCGCTCCAAGAGTGCCGAGACTACTATGCTCGGAACTATAATATAATCAAATATGGATAGCCGAACATGATAGAATCCATACGGCTCTCCGATTGCCCAAGGGGATATTCTGCTACAAGAGGATGCCTTTCGACCTCAAAAAAATGCTGGCGCCACCTACCGGAGGGTGATGACAAAGGTACTCAATGAACTATTGGGCTTCATGGTCAGATATCGGGGAATTGAGATAAGACCCCGCCAAGATAAAAGCAACACAGGAGCCATCCCCTTCAAAAAATTTAACAGAATTACGGTTGTTGCAAGGACTGATTAGCCTATATCCGCATATTCATCTCTAATCTGTCCGGGCGATGTCAGGCGTTCTATAGGTTGATGAGGAAAGATACACTATTCTACTGGAATCAAGAATGCCAAAGGGCTTTTGACCAACTGAAAGGATATTTGAAGACCCCGCCGGTGCTGGAGGCACCCATCAAAAGGAGCCTGTTGATTCTCTACATAGCCACTATTGGATATCCACTGGGGGCAATGCAAGCCCAGAACAGTGACGAGGGGAAAAGAGCAGGCCCTCTATTACCTCAGTCGAAGGTTAGTGGGGGTAGAAGGAAGATACACCCCGATTGAGAAAGTTTGCCTTGCCTTGATCTCTGCGGTCAAGAAGATGAGGTGTTGCATGCTATCACATGAAGTATAGCTGGTATCAAAAGCTGACCGAATAAAGTATATACCCTCCCAGCCAGTGCTGAGGGAATGAGTGGGTAAATGGGGTCGTCGCCCTGATGCAATTCAATATCACTTATGAGTCGCAAAAGGCCATCAAGGGCCAGGCCAGTGCAGATTTCTTTGCGGCGCACCTGGTGCCTGAAAATTCCTCGTTAATCACAGAGCTCCCTCAATGCTGGTTGTCGAGCAGATACATGGACAGTCTGATGTCCGAAAGCCTGAAGTACTCCCCTACCATGCCAAGGTGAAGTGGATTAGGGGGCGATTCTACTTTATTGAGATAAACCGTGTCGGCCGAGGTTGAAATGCACAAGCTGATGCGCTAGCAAAGCTAACAAGCTCGCTGGCAGTCCCACCAGATGAATCCCTCGATACACTAGTGATAGACAGGCGCTAGGTTCCTAGTATGATAAAGGAACTAGGTGAAGAAGAATGCAAAGCTGCGACAGTAGAAGTAGCTGGCTCACCCGACTAGAGGGAGCCCACCGATGTAATGGTTCAAATACCAGCAATTGCCCAAGAAAAAGGGAAGAAAAGTTCTAACTGATCAGAAAAAAGACTCCTCTGTGGTCGGAAACAGAACCTCGTTCTGGATTATGGCAGATGCCAAAAGAAAGGTATTGCTCAGACTATACTATGCGCCGTTTCCTTAGTTCGGTGATCAGCTAAAACCAGCACACTTCAGCGGGAAAACACCTGAAGCTATATATACTACGCACCGCTTCCTCAGCTTGGCGATTAGCTAAAACCAGCACCCCTCAGCGAGAAAACAGCTAAAGCTATACTTGCACCGCTTCCTCAGCTCGGCGATCAGCTAAAACCGATACCCTCCGACGAACAAGCTTGTGCTCGGGAGCTCCTATGAGGAGTTACCATGCGCCTATACCAACTTCTGGTCCCACTGGGATCAAATATCCCTTGCTTCGATATAATCCCAGTACCGATGATACCGTTCACTTGACATCCATGACTTTTTCATCTTAGCCGGGTGGTATGGCTTGGATCTTCTATTTGAACTAGATAAACCTAATGTCAATAATACAGCGATACTTGGTACATGGCTCCTAGTCGGGATCGATCTACATAACAAATGGCCTAGACCTTCCATCTGAGTCAGATACACACGGTCTCTTTGCATTGGTTCAATCCCAGTACCAATGATACTCTTAACTCGGCACCCATGGCCTTCCTGGTCTTAGCCGAGGGGTATGACCTAGACCTTCCATCTAAGTCAGAGAAACCTGATATTCTTTGCATTGGTACAATCCCAGTACCGGTGATACCATTAACTCGGCACCCATGACCTTTTTGGTCTTACCCGAGGGATATGACCTAGACCTTCCGTCTAAGTCAGAGAAACCCAATATCCTTTGCATTGGTATGATCCCAGTACCGGTGATACCATTAACTCGGCACCCATGGCCTTTTTGGCCTTAGTCGAGAGGTATAACCTAGACCTTCCATCTAAGTCAGAGAAACCTGATATCCTTGCATTTGTATAAATCCCAATACCGATGATACTATTTAACTCGACGCATATGGCCCTTTTGGTCTCAGCCGAGGGGTATGACCTAGACCTTTCATCTAAGTCAGAGAAACTTGATTTCCTTCCATTAGTACAATCCCATTACCGATGATATCATTGACTCGGCACCCATGGCCTTTTTGGTCTTAGCCGAGGGGTATGACTTCGACATTTCATCTAAGTCAGAGAAACCAGATTTCCTTGCTTCGGTGCAGTCCCAGTACCGATGATACCATTAACTCGACAACCATGACGTTGCGTCTCAGCCGAGGGGCATGGCATAAACCTTCAGTCTAAGCCAGATGAACCCAAATCCTTGGTCGGCATAAACCCAATGCAGACGATATCGTTTTGATTGGTGCTTGGCTCCCTGTCAAGGTCAATCCGCACAACCTAATGGTCTAGACCTTCCATCTAAGTCATTGATAACCCACCACCTATCTCAACATTTACCATCAGTCCCACCGCGATAGCCAATACAACCGTATGGCTTAGACCTTCCGTCTAAGCCAGATAAAACTAATTCCTTACGTTGGCATAAACCCAATGTCGACGATACCACCTTGATTGGTATTTGACTTTATGTCAGGACCAATCGATACAACCGTATGGCTTAGACCTTCCGTCTAAGCCAGATAAAACTAATTCCTTGCGTTGGCATAAACCCAATGTCGACGATACCACCTTGATTGGTACTGGACTTTCCGTCAGGACCAATCGATATAACCTAATCGCTAGGACCTTCCATCTAAGCCAGATAAAATTAATCCATTGCGTTGGCATAAACCCAATGTCGACGATACCACCTTGATTGGTACTTGACTTTCTGTCAGGATCAATCGACACAACCTAATGGCTAGGACCTTCCGTCTAAAGCCAGACAAACATGATCCCTTGCATTGGCATAGGCCCAATGTCAACGATATCATCATGACCGATATCTAATTTTCTGTCAGGACCAATCGATACAACCCAATGGCTTAGACCTCCCATCTAAGGCCAAATAAACCCGATATTTTTGCGTTGACATATGCCCAATGTCAACGATATCATCATGATTGGTATCTGATTTTTTGCCAGGACCGATCGATACAACCAAATGACCTAGACCTTCCATCTAAGTCAGAGAAACCCGATATCTTTACATTGGTACAATCCCAGTATCGAGGATACTATTAACTCGGTGCCCATGGCCTTTTTGATCTTAGCCGAGGGGTATGACCTAGACCTTTCATCTAAGTCAGAGAAACCCGATTTCCTTGCATTGGTACAATCTCAGTACCGATGATACCATTAACTCGGCACCCAAGGCCTCTTGGTCTTAGCCGAGGAGAATGGCCTAGACCTTCCGTCTAAGCCAGATAAACCTAATCTCTTGCGTTGGCTTGAACCCAATGTCAACAATACCAATATAATTAGTGTCTGACTCTTTTTAGAGTTAGGTAATACAACCTTATGATCTGGCCCCACCGTGATCGTCAGATCAGCTTGATGCCTCGCGTTGACATAAACTCGACGTCGACGATGCAACCTAATGGCCTAGACTTGTCGTCTAAGTGAAAAAAAAAAGAGAAAAGAAAAAGAAAAGAAAGAAAAGAAAAAGAAAATAAAAAAAAGAGAGAAAAGAGCGACTCTTTACTTCGGTACAATCCCAGTACCGATGATGCTGCTAACTCGGCACCCATGGCCTCTTGGTCTTAGCCAATGAGAATGGCCGAGACCTTCCGTCTGAGCCAGATACACAGCAATTCCTTGCGTTGGCATCAGCCCCATGTTGATGATACTACCTCGATTGGTATCTAACTCTCTGTCATGACCAATCAATACTATCTTATGGCCTAGACCTTCAGTCTAAGGCCGGATATACTTGATTCCTTGCGTCAGCATAAACCCAATGTCGACGATACGACCACGATTGGTATATGACTTTCTATCAGGACCAATCAACATTACCTCATGGCCTAGACCTTCAGTCTGAGCCAGATACATCTAATTCCTTGCATTGGCATCGGTTCGATGTCGACGATATCAATATAATTAGCACCTGGCTTCCTGTCAGGATCGATTAACATGACCCAATGGCCTGGACCTTCAGTCCAAGGCCAGATACACCTCAATTCCTTGTGTTGGCATCAACTCCATGCTAACGATACTACCTCGGTCAGTATTTGACTCTTCGTCAGAACCAATCAATACAACCCAATGGCCTAGACCTCCCGTCTGAGGCCACATATCCTTAAATCCTTGCGTCGGCATAGACCCAACGTCGACGATATCACTACGATTGGTGTCTGGCTCTCTGTCAGGATCAATCAATACAACCTTTGACTTAGCCCCTTCATCTAGGTCGACGATGAACCACTTGTCCTACCTCGACATCAACTCTCAGTTCCACCGGGGTTCACCCCAATCCTTCGCTTCAGACTTTTCGTCTGAACCCAGGCGCAAAGCCTCTCTTCCGTGCTTCGACACTCACCCCATGCCAATGATTAAACCCCTCCATTGCTAAACTTCCTAGCCCGTGTGCTCACTGCAGTGAAGCGAACCCCTCATCCCTTCGCTGAAGGGGTGGGCGCTTTCCCGTATACTTACACTAGATTAACGACTTACCAAGTTTGAAAAATGAGATGATATGACAAAGATGTCTACACCCGTGGGCCCCATGCACTCGTCTCTCATTTGCACAACCCACGGGTGGGGGGCATTTGTTGACACCTAAAATTTGTCATCAAGAGCGACAAGCTTCGCCGAGCCGAGCTAGGGCAATTAAAAGAAAATAGGCCGAAATGAAAACAAGAATATTTTTTTGCAAAGTCCCGCAACCGGTAAAGAAGATAAGGAAGAAGATAAAGAATAAAAGAAGAACAAAAAGAAAGGAAAAGAACAAAAAATGAAGAAAAGGAAAGCAAAAGAGAAAGGGAGTAAGGGGGGTGGACCGGCAAGCCTATGGGCTCTCAACCGGCAGCTATGCACTGACCCGGTAGCATCTTCATCCGGCAGTGATCACTCCCCCATCCGGAAGGGTGTCACCCCAAAAACTGTCCAACTGTCAGCCTCGCCCGACCCCTGAACTGCCGGCCCCTTCACGGCGCCCATCTGGCAACTGTGCAGGCAAATCGACAGGCTCCCCCAAACTCATACGGTAGCGGCCTCCATCCGGCGGCCCCTGGTGGGCATCGAAATGGTAGCTCGCAATGCCCCATCCGGCAGGGTAGCAAGGCCCTTCATTGGCAACCCCTTCACGGCACCCATCCGGCAGTAGTGGCAGCGTGCATCCGGTAGCAACGGTGGCCTCCAAGGCCCCATCTGGCAGGGCACACAAACCTTTGAACCAACCGCCCGCGCTGCCTCACCCGATAGCCCATGAGCCTATCCAGCAGCATCCGTCAACCGGCAGTTCCCAGCCGCAAACGACAGCCCTGCCCATCCAGCGGCACTTCCAGTCGACAATAGGCAAGCATCCGGCAAGAGTCCTGAAGCCCCATTTGGCAGGACCTTGCATCCTCTCTGAACCACCAGCGACCGTCAAGCCCCCATCCGGCAGGGTTCTCTAACTGACAGGCCCGCAGTGGCCTCCATCCGGCAGGGCTTCTCCACCGATCCAGTAGGGGCTATACCCCCCTTGAAACGGCACGTGCGCGCTGGTTTCAACCAGTAGAGTTCATCCCCCATCTGGCAGCCTCTTGGCAAGGCCATCCGGTAGCAGGTTGAACTGGCGGCAGGTATTCTGAAGTTCTCATCTGGCAGATCTTGATTCCATCCGACAGGGACTTTCATCCGGCAGCAGCACTTCCATCCGGCAGAGCCCAGGATGATCCGGCGGTAGCGTGCCGATCCGGTAGCTCCTCGACGACCCGACGGTATCAGCCCATATGGCAGCGACGGCCTCTATTCAGCGGAGGCCCCACATACACCGGCCTCCCTCTGCTCCTCGCGGCACGAAGGGAAGGAACATGCCAAGAGGCGTGCTCCCATGCGGCGCAGAAGGGGGAGGACATGACACGCGTCCATGCCCATGCGGCGCAGACGAAGAGGACACGCCAAGAGTCCATGGCTAGGCGGCGGGAAGGAGGAAGACACGCCAATGGGCGTGCAACTACTGCGGATATAAAAAGAGAGAAGAAGAAGAGGAGAGAGCGAACACGAGGAGAAAACAAGCAGAAGTTCATAACAAAGGGAGAGAAAGAGGGAAGGAGAGGATGAAGAAGTCCGCTCGAAGGGTGGGTCTGCTTGTATTTTTTTTCTTTCTTTTCTTCCCATGCCCAATGGGGCTACATCTCATGTACTCTTTTTTTGCGAATGAATGAAACACTGGGCCTTTGGTCTTGATCCATGAATATTGTTATAGTTCTTTCGATCTGGGTCATTTTCTTTCTGCTATGTTTGCTCCCTTCTCCCCGAATAGACGCTTTCTCCCCACTCATGATATGCTCCCCGAATGATTGTTTGGTTTTTGCTACGATAATTAGCACCTCGAAGTTTGCTCAAGGTAATGAGTACGACCCCGAGGCTACAAATCATCTGAAGTTTCCCTTTGTTTCTCTCCCTGCTGTGAGTTTTGTTTGTGGAGGAGGAAGAGCATCAAGCCTAAATCTCTTTCTCTGTATTTCATCAGAGGGAAGGGTGATATGGCAAGTGGCTCGCCCAAGTGTTCTATGAAATTACTCCTCCACTGACTTCCATGTGATGCCATTGTCATAGACTTGCCATTTTCTATTTTCTCACTAGGAACTAGTGTACATTCACTACTCAAGTTCAGATGCTTTTAATTTTCTTCCCCTCCTCTCTGTAACTCATCAGAGGAACATGAAACTCATAGGGAGACAAGGCCTTCGTGTTCATGAAGGTGCCCTCTCCCTTGGGCCTCTGCATGGCGCTCCTTGATGCCTTTTTCTGATACTCGGCTTTGTCTTTGAGTGATTTGATGCACCCATGCACCAGCCCGGCATCCTCTTCTATGGTGGTTACCCGACAGCTACCCACATTGCTGATCCGATAGCTACTACACAGTTGATCCAGCAACTTCCTATGGACCGATCTTGCAGTTTTACTCTCTTGTAATCAGCAGGTTCCATCTGTCCTAGTCGGATCTGAATTTTTGAACGATTCGCGTTTTGATTTAAACCGCCCGTTTCCTTGGAGCTCATGAGGAGGTCACTGTATATGTTGCCGCTTTCGTGCACATCTTTATTATTAAGGGACCGTCTCGGACTCTCCGTGGACAAGTTTCCTCTTTACACCCCCCAAACACTCTGGGTCTAAGGGAGGTACTGCCGAATTTTTGCCAAAACACTTGGACTAATTGCAAGAGCAGCAATAAAAAATGATGAATCAAACAAAGATGATGATGACAGATGTGCAGTAGAACAAAGAAGATGATAACACAAAGAAAGTGATATAATAATAATGATCCAATGACTATCAAAAAAGAAGAAGATGATGGAACCAAAGAAAGAAAAGAAAACAAGAATTCTCATATCAAATAAGAAAATCACTAAATGAACAATTTGTATGCACATGTATATATATATGTATGTATGATCAGGGCATAAAAACCCTCTTTGGATCGGGCTGGGAGCCTAGTACTGTGTGGGTCGACCCCAGGGGTCGACCCCTCATTGTGCTGTTTCTGTTTGAGTAGCCCTGTGTAGAAATCTGCACAGGAGTCGACCCTGGGAGTCGACTCCCTTGCGTCCGGACTGCTATCCAGAACAGCTTTCCCCTGGTAATAATATCAAACACTGCATATGCATATTGAAATTGCACAGGGTCTCCACTGAAATTGCATGAACATGGGCATACCTGCCCCTCCACTTTTTTTTTTAGATTAAGTATACCATCCATCCAGATCATGCGCGAGCAATGCAGATAAAACCTCTGGCATGCCTTGATTTCTGAATGCTTGCTTGCCATGGTTTTCTTGGTATATCAAACGGTGAGCTGGGGTGAGCTGAATTATGTATAGCCGAAAACTCTCGCCATGCATGAGTGAAATACTCCGCCTCGTACCAAGAACCTGTTGAATTTAGTGTTTTAAAACATCAAAGTTTTGTTTCCTGTGAAGTTTTGTCCCACATTGGAAGATGGGAAAAGTTTTCATCTTCTTATAGTTGGGTCTCTTTGCTACCTTGTGCCCTCCTTTGGGGAGACTATGGTAGTTGGGCCATTTGAGCTTGTGGGCTCCTTCAGCCTTATTCTATATCACACACGCGCGTATATTGCCTTGCCTTGCCGATGCCGTGTCATGCGTGTGTGTATGTAATATTCGACCTTTATTTTATTTTATTTTTTGACCGAGCGTCTTTTGGGTTTCCTCCGCGTCTCCTCAGATTTCCTCTCTCGCGTCCCTTTGGGAACAGGGGTGTCGGTTCGTGTGCTTGACCATTGTAGACTCTGGTTGGGAGTCTATTTAGGGTAGCAATTTTTCCGAGGGTTAAGAGAAGAAGGAACTCATCTTCCTCTGCAAGATCTTGAAGTGGTCACTGTGGTGTTCGCCCCGGCGTCGCAACTTGGAGTGCACCTTTGCCCCGCCATCGTTTGGGTCGTCGTATCTTGGGAGAAGTTTTGCCGTGGAGCCTATTACACCGTGTAGGGGCGAAACGACTCTAAAGAAAGTGACATCGTGCTTCGACCTGAGTTTGATCTTCCTAAACTTCAATTCCATATTTTTTTGTTGATCCATCTGATAGAGAAATCCCTCAAAATAACATCCATGATATTATTTTTCCAACATTTAGAGTCGTTTCTCTCTATCATACGAGTTTCATGATGGCCCCTGAGATTGTTGCCCGCCCTAAAAAATTTTCTAGTCATTTCTTTATGCGTTGGCAACAGAAGATGCGTTACTGGCTTACCTCTCTGGCCTTATTTTCTGTAATCGAATCTAATCCTCATGCAGAGGATGAGAATGAACCTGCTAGGTCTGTAGATTTAGCAAAGTTTAAAGAGAAGGATTATTTATGTACTGGTAGTATTCTGTCATGCCTTTCTGACAAGCTCTATGACATTTATTATTCTGCGAAATCCGCTAGAGAGCTTTGGAACTCCTTAGAAAAGAAATATGGTTCTGAGGACACCGGTCTAGATAAAATTATTGTAGCTAATTATTTTGATTACAAGATGGTAGAGGGAACCTCCATTGTTGACCAAGCCCATGAGATCCAATCCCTGGTTTTGGACATCCAACGTTGTGGGATGTCAATTGATGAGAAGTTTCAGGTGTGTGCATTGATTACCAAACTTCCACCATCCTGGAATGATTTTTCTCTATCTCTTCAACACAAACGAGATGAGATGAATGTTGAGCAATTAATCTCTACCATTCAAGTTGAAGAGAGGAATAGGGATAGGAACAAGGCTAGGATCCCTCCTCCTCCTCCTCTCTCAGACCCTGAATTCCAGTCCAAAGCCAATCTTGTTGAAAAACCCAAGTCTCATTCTTCCACTTCCCATAAACCTCACCAGAAATTCAACAAATTTAAAGGGAATAAAAAGATTCAGAAGGACTCCTAAAATATTACTTGCTATGTCTGTAGGAGACCGGGTTACAAAGCCTACAGATGCTATGATAGAAAGGACAAGAACAACAAGAACATCAAAAACAACAAGAAGAAACCCACTGTTACTGAACCTGTGGTCAATATGTTGACAGCTGGATCCACCTCAAAGGAGAGGTTTGTCTCTTATAATACTGAAATCCATGTGGCAAGTCTTCCAACAGAATGGTTGGTAGACACAGGTGCAAATGTCCATATCTGCTCTGATAGAAGCTTATTCTCTTCTTACCAGGTCACCGGTGCCAGGAGCGTGACAATGGGCAATTCCAGTGTTGCACGAATAGTAGGAGAGGGACGCATTGACTTGAAGCTCACTTCAGGGAAAATGTTAAACCTCTACGGAGTGCAGCACGTGCCGGATATTAGGAGGAACTTGATTAGTGTATCTTTGTTAGTGCAGCAGGGTTTTAGACTTATTTTTGAATCCAACAAATTTGTAATTACCAGAAATGGAAACTTTGTAGGAAAAGGTTACTTATGTGATGGATTATTTATTCTTAATGTACTTGGTTCTAGTTGTTTAAATAAAAGTTCCTCCTCCGTTGCTTTTCATATTGAATCTTGTGATATTTGGCATGCTAGACTTGGTCATGTTAATTTGAATACCATGAAAAGGATGATGCATTTAAATTTGATTCCTAAGTTTGATGCTAAGAACAAAGACAAATGCCAAATTTGTGTACAAGTGAAGCAACCTAGGAAGCCTTTTAAATCAATTGAAAGGGACACCTCGGTGTTGGAGTTCGTTCACTCCGATGTTTGTGAAGGGACCGGTTCCCTAACCAAAGGTGGAAAAGATATTGTATCACCTTTATTGATGATGCTTCTAGATTCTGCTTATTGTATTTGTTGAGCACCAAAGACGAAGCTCTTGATAAATTTATGACTTATAGATCTCTAGCCGAAAAACAAACAGGTATGGTTCTTAAGAGACTTAGATCTAATAGAGGAGGTGAATATACATCTAATGCACTGCATGATTTTTATGAAAATAATGGTATTATTCATGAGTTAACTGCTCCTTATTCTCCTGAATCTAATGGAGTTGCTGAGAGGAAAAATAGGACTTTGTTGGACATGGTGAATTTCATGTTGAGCAGCTCAGGTTTACCTGAGAGTATGTGGGGAGAGGCTTTGCTCTCTGCATGTCATGTCCTAAATTGTGTTCCTCATAAATCAAAAGATAAATCACCATTTGAATTGTGGTTTAAGAGGAAGCCGAATTATAAATTTTTGAAGGTTTGGGGCTGTTTGGCCAAGATTAAAATTCCTGAAAATAAGAAAAGAAAAATTGGCCCCAAAATTGTTGATGGTGTATTCATTGGTTATGCAGAGTATAGTTCTGCATATAGATTCTTAATTATTAAGTCTGAAATTTCTGCTATTTCTGAAAACACTAAATGTGAATTTGGTGATGCTGTTTTCTTTGAGAATATCTTTCCATTCAAATCAAACTTGCATGTTGAATTAGAACCTTCCTATTCTATTCCTTCTCCTAGTGGCTCAAAAGTTATTGAATCTCAACCTGATGATATAGAGCCCAGAAGGAGTAAAAGAATAAGGATCGAAAAATCTTTTAGTGATGACTTTGTATCTTATTTGATTGAAGATGATCCATTAACTTTTAATGATGCTATGACGTCTAATGATTCTACTTTTTGGAAAGAAGCTATTAAAGTGAAATAGATTCCATAATGTGTAATCAGACATGGGAATTGGTTGATCTTCCTCCCGGTAGTAAAACTATTGGAAGTAAATAGATTTTTAAAAAGAAATTAAAACCTGATGGCTCTATTGACAAATATAAAGCTAGACTTGTTGCTAAGGGGTATAGGCAGAAAGAGGTAATAGATTTCTTTGATACCTATTCTCCTGTGGCTAGGATGACCACAATCCGTGTGCTTATTACAATGGCGTCCATATATGATTTAAAGGTCCATCAAATGGATGTCAATACTGCCTTCTTAAATGGGGAACTTGAAGAAAAAATCTATATGGATCAGCCTGAGGGATTTGTAGTTTCTGGCCAAGAGCACAAAGTGTGCAAGTTAACTAAGTCCATGTATGGGTTAAAACAAGCCCCTAAGCAATGGCATCAGAAATTTGATGATGTTGTTATTTCCAATGGTTTTGCCATGTGTGAATCTGATAAGTGTCTGTATGTTAAGTTGATGAATGATGCATGTGTTATTTTATGCTTATATGTTGATGACATTTTGATTCTTAGTAGTAGCATCATGTTGATTAATGAAATTAAATATTTCCTAAACAGTAAATTTGACATGAAGGATCTGGGAGAGGCAGAGGTGATTTTAGGACTTAGACTTCTAAAATCACGTGAGGGATATGCAATATCCCAGGCTCATTATGTTGAGAAAGTATTAAGAAGGTTTGGATTTTATGATTCCAAACCTGTTAGTACTCCTTTGGATCCTAGTGTCATTCTTAAGAAGAATAATGGTGATAGTTTTGATCAACTTAGATATTCACAGCTTATTGGTAGTTTGATGTATTTGTCTAACTGCAGTAGACCTGATATTTCCTTTGCTGTGAATAGACTTAGTAGATATACTCAGTGTCCTAACAAAACACATTGGCATGCACTTGAGAGAGTATGTAAGTTTTTGAAAGGTACCTTATCACTTGCATTATATTATGAGAGATTTCCTACTGTACTAGAGGGGTACAGTGATGCCAGTTGGGTGACAAGAACGGCCCAAGGTAAGGGCACCACTGGTTTTGTTTTCATGCTTGGTGGAGGGGCAATTGCTTGGAAATCCACCAAACAGACTTTATTAGCTCGATCCACTATGAAATCTGAGCTTATAGCCCTTGAGATGACTGGTAGAAAGGCAGATTGGCTAAAGAACCTAGTTGTTGAGCTACCTCTGCTGAGTAAGCCTATTCCTGTAATCTCTATACATTGTGATAGCCAGGCAACGATAGCCAAGGCTAAGAGTGAAAAAATAAATGATAAATTAGATGCTCATATAGGACTCAAGTTGAGGTTTGTAAGGGAGTACTTAACTAAAGGAATTATTTCCTTGGATTTTGTGAAATCTGCAAGTAATCTTGCTGATCCTTTAACCAAAGGACTTAACAGAAAATTGGTTGAAGATACATCGAGGGGGATGGGACTGAAGCCCATTATTTAGACACCATCAATGGCAACCCAACCTATTGATTGGAGATCCCATGAAGTAGGTTCAATGGGAAAACAAATTGAGTAGGTGACTAGTAGAGAGCACATTGTTGGAGACTTGTGTCTCATTGTCCCTCCCTATGATGTAGTGCTCTATCTGGAACGGTAAAGGTTGAACTATATGTTCTTAATGAATTCAAAGGCCATAGTGGCAAGGTGTAGGCACGTTTCAATGCACCTTGGAGGATTCACCTATGTGAGTGTGGTTGTATGGCCGCAACCTATGAGATGCTTGGGCTATCTCTAGAGCGCTCATGAAACAAGATGTAAAGCACATGGCCTGAATGTGCTACCCAGTGAGAACACCACTATTGACCAATACTGTGTGTGATGCATGGAACTTTCTGCATAAATGTTTAAGTTCAAGATGAAGTTCACTTGGACCTGTGGAGAGAGGGAAGTGTTTCACTACGTGAAGGTTCAAGTCGGAAGACAACTTATGCATAGTTCTTCACTTCGAGATCTTGTATTCCTGTCTCACACTTTGATATTTTTTTTTTGTGGTGGGTGAATGTTAAATTTAGTGTTTTAAAATATCAAAGTTTTGTTTCCTATGGAGTTTTGTCCCACATTGGAAGATGGGAAAAGTTTTCATCTTCTTATAGTTGGGTCTCTTTGCTACCTTGTGCACTCCTTTGGGGAGACTATGGTAGTTGGGCCATTTGAGCATGTGGGCTCCTTGGGCCTTATTCTATATCACACACGCGCGTATATTGCCTTGCCTTGCCGATGCCGTGTCGTGCGTGTGTGTATGTAATATTTGACCTTTATTTTATTTTATTTTTTGACCGAGCGTCTTTTGGGTTTCCTCCGCGTCTCCTCGGATTCTCTCTCTCGCGTCCCTTTGGGAACGGGGGTGTCGGTTCGTGTGCTTGACCGTTGTAGACTCTGGTTGGGAGTCTATTTAAGGTAGCAATTTTTCTGAGGGTTAAGAGAAGAAGGAACTCATCTTCCTCCCATTTTTTCTTCTCTCGGTCATCTTCCTCTGCAAGATCTCGAAGTGGTCACTATGGTGTTTGCCCCGGCGTCGCAACTTGGAGTGCACCTTTGCGCCGCCATCATTTGGGTCGTCGTATCTTGGGAGAAGTTTTGCCGTGGAGCCTATTGCACCGTGTAGGGGCGAAACGACTCTAAAGAAAGCGACATCGCGCTTCGACCTGAGTTTGATCTTCCTAAACTTCAATTCCATATTTTTCTGTTGATCCATCTGATAGAGAAATCCCTCAAAATAACATTTGTGATATTATTTTTGCAACATTTAGAGTCGTTTCTCTCTATCAAACGAGTTTCATGATGGCCCCTGAGATTGTTGCCTGCCCTGAAAAATTTTCTGGTCATTTCTTTATGCATTGGCAACAGAAGATGCGTTACTGGCTTACCTCTCTGGCCTTATTTTCTGTAATCGAATCTAATCCTCATGCAGAGGATGAGAATGAACCTGCTAGGTCTGTAGATTTAGCAAAGTTTAAAGAGAAGGATTATTTATGTACTGGTAGTATTCTGTCATGCCTTTCTGACAAGCTCTATGACATTTATTGTTCTGCGAAATCCGCTAGAGAGCTTTGGAACTCCTTAGAAAAGAAATATGGTTCTGAGGACACCGGTCTAGATAAAATTATTGTAGCTAATTATTTTGATTACAAGATGGTAGAGGGAACCTCCATTGTTGACCAAGCCCATGAGATCCAATCCCTGGTTTTGGACATCCAACGTTGTGGGATGTCAATTGATGAGAAGTTTCAGGTGTGTGCATTGATTACCAAACTTCCACCATCCTAGAATGATTTTTCTCTATCTCTTCAACACAAACGAGATGAGATGAATGTTGAGCAATTAATCTCTACCATTCAAGTTGAAGAGAGGAATAGGGATAGAAACAAGGCTAGGATCCCTCCTCCTCCTCCTCTCTCAGACCCTGAATTCCAGTCCAAAGCTAATCTTGTTGAAAAACCCAAGTCTCATTCTTCCACTTCCCATAAACCTCACCAGAAATTCAACAAATTTAAAGGGAATAAAAAGATTCAGAAGGACTCGGAAAATATTACTTGCTATGTCTGCGGGAGACCGGGTCACAAAGCCTACTGATGCTATGATAGAAAGGACAAGAACAACAAGAACATCAAAAACAACAAGAAGAAACCCACCATTACTGAACCTATGGTCAATATGTTGACAGCTGGATCCACCTCAAAGGAGAGGTTTGTCTCTTATAATCCTGAAATCTATGTGGCAAGTCTTCCAACAGAATGGTTGGTAGACACAGGTGCAAATGTCCATATCTGCTCTGATAGAAGCTTATTCTCTTCTTACCAGGGCACCGGTGCCAGGAGCGTGACAATGGGCAATTCCAGTGTTGCACGAATAGTAGGAGTGGGACGCATTGACTTGAAGCTCACTTCAGGGAAAATGTTAAACCTCTACGGAGTACAGCACGTGCCGGATATTAGGAGGAACTTGATTAGTGGATCTTTGTTAGTGCAACAGGGTTTTAGACTTCTTTTTGAATCCAACAAATTTGTAATTACCAGAAATGGAAACTTTGTAGGAAAAGGTTACTTATGTGATGGATTATTCATTCTTAATGTACTTGGTTCTAGTTGTTTAAATAAAAGTTCCTCCTCCGTTGCTTTTCATATTGAATCTTGTGATATTTGACATGCTAGACTTGGTCATGTTAATTTGAATACCATGAAAAGGATGATGCATTTAAATTTGATTCCTAACTTTGATGCTAAGAACAAAGACAAATGCCAAATTTGTGTACAAGCGAAGCAACCTAGGAAGTCTTTTAAATCAATTGAAAGGGACACCTCGGTGTTGGAGTTAGTTCACTCCGATGTTTGTGAAGGGACTGGTTCCCTAACCAGAGGTGGAAAAAGATATTTTATCACCTTTATTGATGATGCTTCTAGATTCTGCTTATTGTATTTGTTGAGCACTAAAGACGAAGCTCTTGATAAATTTATGACTTATAGATCTCTAGCCGAAAAACAAACAGATATGGTTCTTAAGAGGCTTAGATCTAATAGAGGAGGTGAATATACATCTAATGCACTACATGATTTTTGTGAAAATAATGGTAGTATTCATGAGTTAACTGCTCCTTATTCCCCTGAATCCAATGGAGTTGCTGAGAGGAAAACTAGGACTTTGTTGGACATGGTGAATTCCATGTTGAGCAGCTCCGGTTTACCTGAGAGTATGTGGAGAGAGGCTTTACTCTCTGCATGTCATGTCCTAAATTGTGTTCCTCATAAATCAAAAGATAAATCACCATTTGAATTGTGGTTTAAGAGGAAGTCGAATTATAAATTTTTGAAGGTTTGGGGCTGTTTGGCCAAGATTAAAATTCTTGAAAATAAGAAAAGAAAAATTGGCCCCAAAACTGTTGATGGTGTATTCATTGGTTATGCAGAGTATAGTTCTGCATATAGATTCTTAATTATTAAGTCTAAAATTTCTGCTATTTCTGAAAACACTATATGTGAATTTGGTGATGCTGTTTTCTTTGAGAATATCTTTCCATTCAAATCAAACTTGCATGTTGAAGTAGAACCTTCCTATTCTATTCCTTCTTCTAGTGGCTCAAAAGTTATTGAATCTCAACCTGATGATATAGAGCCCAGAAGGAGTAAAAGAATAAGGATCGAAAAATATTTTGGTGATGACTTTGTATCTTATTTGATTGAAGATGATCCATTAACTTTTAATGATGCTATGACGTCTAATGATTCTGCTTTTTGGAAAGAAGCTATTAAATGTGAAATAGATTCCATAATGTGTAATCAGACATGGGAATTGGTTGATCTTCCTCCCGGTAGTAAAACTATTGGATGTAAATAGATTTTTAAAAAGAAATTAAAACCTGATGGCTCTATTGATAAATATAAAGCTTGACTTGTTGCTAAGGGGTATAGACAGAAAGAGGGAATAGATTTCTTTGATACCTATTCTCCTGTGAGTAGGATGACCACAATCCGTGTGCTTATTGCAATGGCGTCCATATATGATTTAAAGGTCCATCAAATGGATGTCAAGACTGCCTTCTTAAATGGGGAACTTGAAGAAGAAATCTATATGGATCAGCCTGAGGGATTTGTAGTTTCTGGCCAAGAGCACAAAGTGTGCAAGTTAACTAAGTCCCTGTATGGGTTAAAACAAGCCCCTAAGCAATGGCATCAGAAATTTGATGATGTTGTTATTTCCAATGGTTTTGCCATGTGTGAATCTGATAAGTGTCTGTATGTTAAGTTGATGAATGATGCATGTGTTATTTTATGCTTATATGTTGATGACATTCTGATTCTTAGTAGTAGCATCATGTTGATTAATGAAACCAAACATTTCCTAAACAGTAAATTTGACATAAAGGATCTGGGAGAGGCAGAGGTGATTTTAGGACTTAGACTTCTAAAATCACGCGAGGGATATGCAATATCCCAGGCTCATTATGTTGTGAAAGTATTAAGAAGATTTGGATTTTATGATTCCAAACCTGTTAGTACTCCTTTGGATCCTAGTGTCATTCTTAAGAAGAATAATGGTGATAGTTTTGATCAACTTAGATATTCACAGCTTATTGGTAGTTTGATGTATTTGTCTAACTGCAGTAGACCTGATATTTCCTTTGCTGTGAATAGACTTAGTAGATATACTCAGTGTCCTAACAAAACACATTGGCATGCACTTGAGAGAGTATGTAAGTATTTTAAAGGTACCTTATCACTTGCATTACATTATGAGAGATTTCCTGCTGTACTAGAGGGGTACAGTGATGCCAGTTGGGTGACAGGAAAGGCCCAAGGTAAGGGCACCACTGGTTTTGTTTTCATGCTTGGTGGAGGGGCAATTGCTTGGAAATCCACCAAACATACTTTATTAGCTCGATCCACTATGGAATCTGAGCTTATAGCCCTTGAGATGACTGGTAGAGAGGCAGATTGGCTGAAGAACCTAGTTGTTGAGCTACCTCTGCTGAGTAAGCATATTCCTGCAATCTCTATACATTGTGATAGCCAGGCAGCGATAGCCAAGGCTAAGAGTGAAAAAATAAATGATAAATTAGGTACTCATATAAGACTCAAGTTGAGGTTTGTAAGGGAGTACTTAACTAAATGAATTATTTCCTTGGATTTTATGAAATCTGCAAGTAATCTTGTTGATCCTTTAACCAAAGTGTTGTCCCAATGAGATGGCAAACAAGAGGGGGTGAATTGGTTGCCGACAATTTAAAATACTAGAAGAAACTCGGACCAACAATTTGAACAAACCACGCGGCAATATTGGAAGAAGGCAATCACACAAGGAAGTAAACCACTGGAGACGAGGATTTTAAGGTGGTTCGGATGCACCTAAGTGCGATCCTACATCCACCCCTCTCAACTCGAGAGGAATCCACTAAGTATGAGCTACACAAGGGTAGCAGTCACCAACACAAGCACAAGGTCAATGACCTCTATCCACACACACACGTCCAGACAAGGACAATCCACGGAGATAAGATCTCCTAATACACACACACCAATTTCTGAATTTGAAAGAAATTGAAATCATATGAACATTAATCTATGATTTAGTGAAGAACAACTATGGACGACTCCCCCTGTTTATCCAAATGCTGGCGTGAGGTGCTTCGTCAGAGTGGATTGGCTGCTTGCTGATCTGCAGAGGACGTTGAAGTTTGGAGGACTATCGGAGCAGCCTGGAGCGGTCTGGGGCTGTTGACGATGATGCTCACTTGAATCACGACCTTCACTTTAGGAAGAAGACCCTCTCTCTGGTTCGTCCGCCTCCGCCCTGCTTCTTTGGATGATACTCTCGCAGGCTCGGGTTTCAGCGAAGGCACTCCAGGTCGTGTGTGTGAAGGACGCCCTAATCATGGGCATTTATATCTTGGACAACGAGGCACTGATCTGGAGGTAAGAGATGAGGAATCTCTTCTTTGATTGGCCCTTCGTGGATGACATGGCGTATGGGTCGTTCAGCCTTAATCCTGTAATTAACACACAATATGTGAGTTAGTTTTACTCATATCGTGTTCGGACAGCTAAATAGGCTTAGTCACTTGTTTACTGGTTAATCCCAATTATAATCAAGTGATTAGCACATGAGGTATGGCCCACAACTTAATTAATGAAATTGTATTGCAAAATTCGGAGAAAAAAGAGAAAACCAAGAGTGGGTCGACCCATCTGCCAAGTGGGTCGACCCATGTCTCAAACAGATCCTGTTTCCAGGTTCTGCTTGTTACAGGGGGATGTACCCCCTTTGATAGATGGGACGTCCCACTTCTACACAGGGGCCAAAACAGGTTCTGTGAACCTACAGGGGTCGACCCACTTTATCAGCTGGGTTGACCCATCTGTGCCAGAGCCAAAAGAGTGGCTTCTGTTGCAACAGGGGTCGACCCATCTGACTGGGGGGGTCGACCCACTTCAGGTTGAACCAGAAAAAATTCATTAATCACAACCAGTTCAAGGGAATTTAGGTCAAGCCAATACATGGTTGTTCTAGTGGAAGTTCTTACCAAGTTTGATCTGAACAAATCAAATCTACTCACCTTTCATGGAGACTCTTCATTTCATTTACCTTGTCTTCCTTCTTCCAAAATTTCTGAACCTCACCATTGAGATAAGGTAAGCTTGCTGTCAGCATTATTCCTTTTGTCATATGATTAGTGAAATAAAGATTAGATCGACGATTTGGCATCTCAAAAGATTGTTGATCACTTATGAAAGTGGAGTATATTAAACAAGAGAGAAATGAATGTGAAGAGCATGGCCTCTCATGATGATTTATTCAATCATTCAAGGAACATTGTCATCATCAAAACCAAGGGGAGCACAACAATCTCCCCCTTTTTGATGATGACAAAACACACACAAAACAACTAAAGCAATTTAAGCTAGATGAGGGAAGATTGAATAACGCAAAAGAAACTGAGACATCTCCACTACTTTATCAGCCAAACAGACATGAGAACAAAGAACTTATTCTTCAATGAGGATTAAGGAACATCACTCCAGATTTCAAAAACATATTCATATATTTACTGAACCATGAGCATATTAAGACTTGAACGTCAAAACATTTGCAACATCAAAACAGGACATAGCAGGACATGATCACAAAAGACTGTCAGCAAATTGCTAGTCCTCCCCCTTTTTTTGTCATGAGCAAAAAGGAGATGCACAGAGTAAGTTCCCAAAGGTAGATTGCAGAGTCTGAATGAAAGTAAATTAGAAAGAAGTGAAATGACCAAGAAGATAGAGTTGAAGATGGTCATACAAGCAGGCAGGCATGCGGCCAATAGCATAGCATATATATAAGCAAGGATTCAATAGTACGGGGTTAACAAAATGGGCAGCTTCACATTGGAACAGACAAAGAAGATAGAATCCTAGTCAGACTGGTCAGTTGGTCCTGAAACAGAATCCCATATTCGCTGAAGCATTTGGGTTTGGGCATCAAGAGTCTTTGATATGGATTCAAATTGGTGCAGGAACAACTCATGATGCAGCTTTAGTCCACCCACATTCTCAGTCAGCTGATCGACCTTGTGATCAATTTGATCGAGACGAGATCCAAACGACTCTTGTCCAGAAGTGCTTCGGGTGGCTGGAGGGGTACTTGGAGGTTGCTCATTATCATCTGAAGCATCGGCCTCGTCTTCTTTATCATCATCACCACTTTCCTCAGATTCCACTTGTTTTCCTTTGACCTTTTGTAAATTTCGAACTATCTGACCATCGGCATTTTTCTTGTAGCCCATGTTGTTGCAAAGACTTTGGGCAGTGTAGACATTCTTGTCTAATAGCTCTTCACAGATTTCCTTATCCAAGTCGATACGAAGATGCGTAAAAATAGCTGTTAACTGTGAAGCATACGGAAGACTGCGTCTCTTTTCTTTATAACAAAGGAATATTAAGTCGAACATGAGACTGGAGAAATCAGCTATAAGACCATTGTAGATGCAGTGGAACAGAAATTTATGAACTTTGTTGACTTTGTTCCTACTGCCTCCCCTGGGATAGATGATGGTGGTGAAGAGGTGATGAAGAATGCGCTGAGCAGGAGGAAAGATATTTGCATTCAAAGTTTTTGGAATCTCATCTGCATCTAAGACGACTGAGTCATCAATGCCCATCATAATTTTGTAAACATATACTGTATCCAATTTTGTATTGGCTATGTTGGTTGTATGACAACTTGGAAAACCAAAAACTGTACTGAATAGCCCAGATGAAACCAAGACAGATTTGTTGCTTACTGAAGTGTAGAGCTTGTTGTTCTTTATCACCATATTTTGATAGAATTGCAGAACAAGTGAGGGATAAAATTTCCGATGCTTAGACATAAACTGTATCCAATTTACTTGGGTGTTCAGCAAATCAAATAGTTCAGGGACCAAATTGGTGACATCTTCAAGATCCACTACCCTGGGACACATGATTGGACGAGGATATAGACTATGAAAGGTGGAACCTTGTAATACCTCATCATGTACTCTCTTGGACCGCAACTCTGATGTCTGTCCAGTTTTTATAGGGATTGCTTGCGGAGCTTCTTCCTCTGAGCTCGAAGAAGGTGGATCAACAGCATACGAGGTTACCTTCTTAGTAGCCTGACGTCTTGGACGCTTAGCCATGGCCTTAGTCCTCGGAGCCATGTGAAGAGCCTGGACTTGAACCGCAGAACCTTGTCTTTGTCTCCTTGAGATGTAGGCGAGCAGCAGACCTTGGACGAGAGCTTCCCTCCACCAGTCAGGGGTCCTTGGCACCGTCGTGGGGAGCTGGAAGGAGAGACATTGATGCCCGGAATGGAGGGTTTGGCGGTAGCCGTAGGGATGTCCGCCGGTGCGAGGGTTTTCGGAAGGGCAAGGGAGAGGTCTTCCCGTGTAGAAAAGGTGCGGCTGGCTTATAGGGAGGAGATGCCCGTATAAATGAAATGCATCGGTCAAACAGGTTGGTAGGGTGTATTGACCGGTTGCCTTTTTGGTGCGGTTATGTGAGACAAGAGGGGGTATGGGTTCGTCCGTAAGAGACGACCCATTTGGGCATCCCAGAAAAGAAAAAAGATTATGGAAGGATGGTAAATTGCTGAAGGTTACCCCACTGGACCTAGTGATAGTGTGAATGTAAAAAGGATAGGTTACTCAAAAAATATGTCCAAGTGAGAAAATACTATAACCGAATCTGGGATTTTGTTTATGAGACTTAACCGATTTGTTCGGCAGAGAAAATACCAGTCCATCAGTCTAATTGAAGCTGCACCTTATTTATATCAAGGAATCAAACAGACCCAATAAAAAATTTACTTGGTTATTTCAAGCAAGATAGTTTCAGGCAATAATAGCAATAATGGAATTATTGATAAATGTGTGGTACGCGTAACATGTATATGCAAGAGAAATGTGATGTGAATAGTGATGGGAGTCAAATGAAATGGATGAGTAACATGGAAGGAGTAAGTCTGAAAAGCTCAATGCAATAAGATAGGTGATGAAGGTTATTAACATGTGTTATGTGAAAGCAGGACAAAAAGAGTATTTCATGAATTGAATAGGATGCAGACTTGCAGGTCTATCTAAGTGTTCTTCACTCTGCATATTTCTAGCTCTCTTCTTAAGGAGATGAACTTTTCTTTGCTAGGAGGTTTTGTAAAAATGTCCGCTAATTGTTTATCAGTTTCAATGTATTTCAGCTCAAAGTCCTTTTTATTTACATGGTCTCTCAGAAAATGATGCCGGATGTCTATATGTTTAGACCTTGAGTGATGAGTTGGATTTTTTGACAGATCAATTGCACTTTTATTATCACACATGATGGGAACACAATTCAGAAACACATCATAATCGACTAGCTGTTGTTTGATCCAAAGGACCTGTGCACCACAACTGCCGACAGCCATGTATTCGGCTTCGGCCGTTGACAATGCCACGGAATTTTGTTTCTTGGAGGCCCAAGAGACTAGGCAACCTCCGAGAAATTGGCATGTGCCACTTGTGCTTTTACGATCAAGAAGGCACCCAGCATAGTCGGCATCGGTGAAAGCCACAAGTTTAAAATCACATCTATGAGGAAACCATAGTCCTAGATCAGGAGTACCAGCAAGATAACGAAAAATCCTTTTCACGGCACTCAAATGAGACTCACGAGGACTAGCTTGATGCCTAGCACATAAACACACTGCAAAGTGTATGTCAGGCCTACTTGCTGTTAAATATAAGAGTGAGCCTATCATCCCTCTGAATAGCTTTTGCTCAACTTGTTTACCTTTGCAATCCTTCTCCAGCTTTATACTTGTTGACATCGGTGTGGCATAAGGTTTCGCACCCTCAAAGTCATACTTCTTTAGAAGCTCCAGCAGGTATTTCTTTTGATTGATGAAAATTCCATCCTCCCTTTGTTGAATTTGCAGCCCCAAGAAAAAATTTAGCTCGCCCATCAGACTCATCTCGAATTCAGCCTGCATCAACTCAGAAAACTCTTTGTACAGTTTCTTATTAGTAGACCCAAAAATGATATCGTCCACATAAACTTGAACCAGAAGCAAATCATTTCTAGAATGCTTAGAAAATAAAGTCTGATCAACAGAACCTCTTTTGAAACCATGTTCAATCAAGAAGGAACTTAGACGTTCATACCAAGCCCTTGGGGCTTATTTTAGACCGTACAAAGCTTTTTCTAGTTTGAACACATGGTCCGGGTTTTTTTAAATCCTCAAAACCCGGAGGTTGTTCAACGAAAACTTCTTCCTTAATAAAGCCGTTTAGAAATGCGCTCTTAACATCCATTTGATAAAGTTTGAAATTTTTTGAGCATGCAAAAGATAGAATGATGCGCACGGCTTCAAGGCGAGCAACCGGTGCGAATGATTCATCAAAATCGATTCCAGCTCTTGGCAATATCCCTTGGCCACAAGACGGGCCTTGTTCCTTACAACCACACCTTGATCATTTAATTTGTTTCGGAAAACCCATTTCGTTCCGATCACGTTGTGGTTATTAGGACGGGGCACTAGTTTCCACACTTCATTCCGTTGGAATTGGTGTAGTTCCTCGTGCATTGCCATTACCCAGAAATCATCTTTTAATGCATCATCAACACATTTTGGTTCAACTTGTGACGTGTGTGCAAAGGCATTCAGAGTAAGCAAGAGTTTTAAGGATGAGCGAGTTTTTATACCTTCATCTACCTTACCCAGAATGTTTTCAGCTGGATGATCTTTAAGATATTTCCATGAGGGAGGCAGATCTGGGTGAGTTGGAGGTGCATCCTTCAATTTTTCTGTGCTATTTTCCTCAGCTTCATGGTTCTTATCAGTTTTGGTTCCAGAAGTGGATGGATCTTCTTGGTTTCCTTGATTTGTGTCCCCTTGAGTTTTGTCCTGCAAGAAATCAGATTCTTCATTAGATGAAGTGGAATTTTTGAAAGTGCTCTCATCAACAATCACATGTGGAGTCTCTTCTATCACTAAGGTTCTTTTATTAAAAACTCGATAAGCCCGTGAATTGTTAGAGTAACCTAAGAAAATTCCAACATCACTCTTTGCATCAAATTTTTCTAGATCGTCCTTACCATTATTCAATATGTAACAAGTACTCCCAAAGGTCTTAAAGTATGAGATGTTCGGTTTCTTACCTTTATAGAGTTCGTAGGGTGTTTTACTTACAAACGGCCTTATCATTGCACGGTTGATAATGTGACATGCCGTATTCACCGCTTCAGCCCAAAAGTATCGAGGAAGATTCCGCTCACTCAACATAGTTCTTGCCATATCTATTAGTGTGCGGTTCTTCCTTTCAACCACGCCGTTTTGTTCCGGCGTACTTGGTGCAGAGAAATTATGAGTGTATCCTTCACTCCTGCAAAATGCATCAAAGTTAACATTGTCAAATTCACGCCCATGATCACTTCGTAAACCAGTAATCATATATCCTTTATCGTTCTGAACTCTCTTGCAAAAAGCTTGGAATTCTTGCAAAGCATCACTTTTATTACTCAGAAATAGAACCCATGTGTAGCGTGAAAAATCATCAACAATAACAAAACCATAACACTTACCCCCTAAACTATGAGTCCGAGTTGGACCGAATATATCAAAATGCAATAACTCCAAGGGGCGAGTTGTGGAGATGATGTTTTTGGACTTAAATGAAGCTCTAGTCTACTTCCCTTTGGCGCATGCTTCACAAACCTTATTTACACTTAACTTTATTTTGGGAAGTCCTATGACAAGATCATTTCTGCACAGTTTTGAAATAACACTACGGCTAGCATGTCCTAACCTCCGATGCCAAATCCAAAAACCGTCGGCATCATTTGCAACTAAACACAGATGATTGCATGGAATCTCATTCAAGTCAATTATATAAACATTATTTTTCCTAAGACCTAGAAATTTTATTTCGTTAGTGTGACTATCTACAATTGTGCAATAAGAAGATTCAAAAATTACTTTGTGTCCTCTATCACATAACTGATTAATGCTTAGAAGATTGTGATTGAGTCCATCAACTAACAGAACATTGTCGATGGTATTGGAGTTATTTACACTTACCTTGCCAATACCAACGATCTTACCTTTGTCGCTTCCTCCAAATGCAACAAGACCTCCTTATTTCTCTTTGAACTCAGCAAAAATCTTTTTGTTTCCGGTCATGTGCCTCGAACAGCCGCTGTCTAGAAACCAATGCGAATCTTCGGCTTTGAGGCATCCCTACAACAAAACTTGAGCTCAAGGAATAGGTTTTGGTTCCCAAGCTAAGTTGGGTCCATGCTTGTGAGATTTGTTATTCATGAAAGCATTTCTTGACTTTCGAGCAAAAAACTCATCATCTAGAATCAATGTACGGCAATATGACATGACATGACCAATGCGACCACAATAATGACAAAAGATTCTGTTTCTTCTTGAGTTTCTTTTCCTTGAGTCTGAATATTTTTGTTGATGCTTAGTTGAGTTATCTTTGATTTTCTCATGCGAGGAAGATGTACTGCTTGTGACAGGCACAAAGGACACAAAAGATGTCATCATCTTATCTTCAAATGATTTCTTTTTGATCGGTTCATAACCGACTCCTTCTTTTTGATAATTAACTCTAGTTCCAAGAACTTTCTCAAGGTTATCCCTTCCTCTCACAAATTTTGCCAAAGCATCTTTTAATTTGTCAATTTCTTGGTTGAGAGTGAGAATCCTTTGATTTGACTGATCTAATTTCTCATGACTTACAGAAATTTGATCCCTCAAGATTTTATTGTCATCTCTCATTTTCTCATTCTCATTCTCAAGAGCATGAATCCTATCATCCTTTTCTTCACTATGGCCTTCATTTTCAAGATTGTGGAGTTGAATATTTTTTATGTGTTCCAACTTATTCTTGAGGTGCTGCTCAGTTTCTTCGTGACTTTTAATCTTCTCAGCCATGACTTCATTTTCACTTTTCATAATTGCACATGTTTTTGTTAGTTCAACAATTTTTTCACTTGTGACATCAGCATGACTCATGGACTCTACTTTACTTTTCAGTTGTTTATTTTCAGACCTTATCTTCTTAAATTTTGCATACAAAGATACATACTCAGACTCCCACTGTTCTGCTGTAAGAGTTTCTGAATCAGAATTTACCTCCTCTGAGTCTTCTTCATGTGCCATAAGACACATGCTTTTCATCAGCTCCTCCAGCTCCGCATCACCTTCATCATCATCGTCCTCTTCATCGTCGCTCCAAGTAGCGACCATTGCCTTGGAATTTTTCTCTTTGTCCTTCTTAAATTTCCTTTTCATTTCTGGACACTCGCCACGCATGTGGCCTGGCTTTTTGCACTCATAGCATATTACATCCTTCAATTTGCTTCCTTCCGTCTTCCACTTAGATTGTCTCTTCCATGGCCTTTTAGATTTCCCTGGAAATTTCTTTCTTGCTCTCAAAAATCTCCTCACTTTCCTGGTTAGCATAGCAATGCCTTCCTCCTCATTGCTATCTTCCGTTGAGTCTTCATCACTTGTGCTGATTTGTTCTGGATTTACTTTTAGAGCAACTGTCTTCTTTTTCTTGCCCTCTTCTTCAGACCTCTTGACATTAATTTCGTAGGTCATAAGTGACCCAATCAACTCATCCAAGGTCAGCACAGATAAATTCTTAGAGTCTTCAATCACCGTGGCCTTGGTGTGCCACGCCGGTGACAGTGATCTCAGCACCTTGCGAACCATCTCTGAATTTGAGTATTCCTTTCCAAGTGCCTTCAGCCCATTCGTGATTTCAATGAGTCTAGCAAACATCTCAGATATTGTCTCCTCTGGTTTCATCTGGAATAGCTCGTAGTCTCGGATCAACAGGTTAGCTTTAGTCTCCATAACTTCAGACGTGCCTTCATAAATCAACTTCAATTTGTCCCACATCTCTTTAGCGCTGTTACACATAGAAACACGAGCATACTCGTTAGGATGAATGGCGCATTGCATTATATTCAAGGCATTAAAATTCACAGTAGTCTGTTTAATGTGATCGTCAGACCATTTCCCTTCATCAGGAGGTAGAGCATGTGGACCTTTGTTAACAATGTTGCGCCCCTGGCCCCTGTGGCTTGTGGTTTTGATGATTGGCTTTAGGGGTTTGTGATGATTGGTTTTAATGTGAGTTAATCACTGTGAGTCACCATGGTTTCATTCAGTCATTCTTATATTCAGTCTGTCATTCAAATGTTCATTCAGTCCTTCATATGTTCAGTCAGTTTATCTGCTTACACTGTGAGTCATTGCATTTGAAGCTCAGACTGATTATCTGCTGCATAAAGCATTGATATGCATTAATAGAATCTGCACATTTGCATCAGGCAGCAAGTGTGTACAATGCCCTGTGTAGGCACGACAAGTCCATACACTGGTTGCACATTGCACAGCTGCAGGCACTTCTAAGTCTACACATCATGTAGCTTGCTGGCATAGTCTGTACACTCATCTGTTTGCATGTGTCACCAAGTCCACACATTGCATCATGTGTTTCTTCATGAAGTCTATACATTGGCATGCTGCATCTCTTCCAAGTATGTACATCCACAGTGTATCTTCAAAGTCTGAACATTATCTCACTCCGTCAAAGTCCATACATTTGTTTTCTCTTCAAAGTCAGTACATTGGCGTTGGGCATCCAAGTATATACATCGCCTTATGCAAGCTTTATTACAAGTCTATACATCAGACTATTTCATCTGCAAGTCTGTACATTGGCTTCATATCATAAAGTCTGTACATTGGCTTCGCATCTGTAAGTCTGTACATCGATTTGATATCAACAAGTCTGTACATTGGCTTCAACTTTCCAAGTCTGTACAGCCACATTTAATAGGTAAAGTCTATACATTCTTCAGCTGGAACTGTGCAAGCCTGTACATCGTTATTTGCCAAAGTCTGTACATTGGCATCTGTTCCTACGTTGCACTTCCAAGTCTGCACATTGGGTTCTTTACCTATGTTCATCTTTGATGTCTGAACATTGGAAGTTTTACCTACGTTGCACTTTGAAGTCCGTACACTCGCTGTCTTCCATTGTTTCAAGTCTATACAGCCTTTCCATTGGAAAGTCTATACATTGGTCGCTGAATGATCTTCAAGTCTATACAGACCTTGACTCGCTCAAGTCTGTACATCGGCATGCTATCTTTGACAAAGTCTTCACATCGCGAAGTCTATACACTCAACTCCTTCACACTTCAACAAAGTCTGTACAAAGTGAAGTCTAAACATAATTTTCAGGGCTTGTCTTCGTGTCGTTTTGTTCCATTGCGTGCAGAATATTGCAGCACCTCGTGTTACTTTCTGTGCCACCTCGTGTTGTTTCTTCAGTATTTAGTTGCTCATCTCGAGTCATCCTTTTTATTTTTTGTTCTTGTGTTTTCGTGTCATTTACTGTAGTTACTCGAGTCATTTTCCTGCTTTCCTTGTTTTATCACGTGTCGTTGTAGCCGTTCCTGTCTTCTGTCCTCGTGTTGTCTTTCCTAGACCCCGTGTCGTTCTTGCTTTGTGACCACACTTCGTGTCAGTTTCTGTTTTCGTCTTCGAGTTGGTTTCAATACATGTTGTTCTCGTGCCGTTCTCTTTGCTGTTTGTTATGTCGTGTTGTTTTTGTATTCGTGTCTTCGTGTTATTCTTGTGTTTATGTCCTCGTGCTGTTTCTTTCTATCTTCGTCCAAGGTTCCTTTGATCGCGTGTTTCTATCGTGTTTACTCCGTGTTATTTCCTTCTCCGTACCTCGTGTCGTTCTCAGTATAGTGCACCTATTGTTGTTCCTACACACCTCGTGCAGTTTTAGTTTTTGTGGCCCTGAGTTTTAATCGTTTTAATTCTTTGCAGGAGAAGAAGAAAAACAAAAAGAAGAAGGTGGTCCGAGGAAGAATATTACTCAGTGAATGGGAGGCACGTGATCCGAGGCTGGAAGGGCAGACAGGATTGTGACACGTGTGCTGAAGTTGAGACTAACACGTGGCCACAAGTTCTGGGCGGGAAATGAGGAAGCCACTCGCGCCCAGTGCTGCCCTCCTGCTGGCTGCTGCTTATAAAAGGAAGCCTTCATCCAACAGATGAAAGAGATCGAAGAAGAAGCCCGGAGAGCAAAAAGTCCTTTGATCCAGAAAAAGAAAAGAGGAAGAAAAAGAGAAGAAGAGAGAATAGCAGAGAGCATGAGCCAAATAGAATAGAGGAAAAGAGATCGAGAGAGTGAAAGAGCAGAAGAAGAAAAGAGCTGCAGTAGAAAGCAGAAGAAGAAGAGAAGAGAAGAGACAGAGAGAGTTAGAGAGCTCGTGAGGGTTAAGAGAAAAAGAAAGTAAGAGAGAAGAGAAGAGGAAGAGAAGCTTACCTGAAGATCTGTCTACTGGACCGTGGATCAGATCCAGGCCAGTCAGCTCCGTTGAGAGCCACATTGTGCATCTCGTTTTTCAGCGTTCTATTTGCTGAAGTTATTTTCATTTCGTGTTTCTGTTTTTCCCCTTTTTATTTGGTTATCCTTGTTCTTCCGATTCTCTTTAGTGAGGTCGGGTTCCTCCTGTGAATCAGGAGAAGGGAGATCTGATCTCCGATTGCAAGTAGCTGGGAGCTACTTGTGGGTTCCCTCCGGTTGGAGGAAGGGAGACTTGTCTCCGGTTCTGGGCTTGCGGGTTGCAAGTTCAGGGGTCCCTCCGGTTGGAGGAAGAGAGGTCTTCGACCTCTGGTTTGCTGGTGACTGGAAGTCACTGGTTGGTTCCCTCCTGGTCTGGAGGAAGAGAGACTTCGGTCTCTGGGTTCCAAGTGGCTGGGAGTCACTTGGGGTGTCCCTCCAGTTGGGAGGAAGAGGGGAGGCTGTTCCCCTGGTCAAGCTGTGTGGCAGCATCTGTTTGCAGACTGAGTCTACTTGGTTCTAGCATTGGCTAGTAAACCCTCATTCCGGTTGGGAGTGAGGGGTGGATGTAGGTTTGTGGACCGAACCACCTAAAAATCTATTGTGCAGTGGTTTGATTATTTGCTTTGCTTCCGCTAGATGCTTGAATAGGCACGCTCCAAGTGTTTGTATTTGAGTTGAATCGAATTGGTTCTATTCTGTGTCTATCTCTAGCATCCTAGTTTTTATTTGGCGATACATTCACCCCCCCTTTGTATCCGGGCTTAGCACCCTATCAGTTGGTATCATAGCAGTGTCTGCATACAAGGTCCAGCGACTTGCAGATTCGATCTTGCAGTCTTAGGTACTAATTTGTTTTTAGTGCATCAATATTCCTGTTGCATTGATTCTATCTGCTATCTGTTTCAATGGCTTGTCCACCCGTCTTTAGTGGTTCTGATTTCAACCAGTGGCACAGTGCTTTACGTGCTTATGTTAAATCTGTTGATCCAGACCTGTGAAAAGTGATTTCACATGGTCCTCATAAATTACCAAAGAAAAGGTCCAAATGGACTGACAGTCACGAATCAATGTATGAGGAGAATCAGACAGCCATAAATCTGATGAAAGTAGCCACTGACAAAGCCTTTCACTCATGTTTCCTTGATTGCAGATCTGCAATGGATATGTTGGAGATGATAAAGAGAGCCTGGAAAGGAAATCAAACAAGCTGCATGATGGCCAACAGAAGTAATCAAGGTGGCAGCGATCAAGGCAGCAATCAAAGTGAAGACGATAATGATGAGGAGGTAAACCCTTTTGAGAACTATACCTTGGATGATTGGGAGAATTCATATGCTGAATTATTAGAGTCTCATGAACAGTTAAGAGAACAATACAAAAAATTGAAGAAGAATAGTAGGTCAGACAGTTTCAATTCTCCATGTAAAAACTGTGCTGAACTGAAAAATGTTCATGATGCTTTTATGTCTGATATTCAAATATTGAAGAAATAAATTTCATTGCTGAAAATTGAAGATCAAGATCATGTAAACGAAATCTCTAAACTTGAAAAGAAGCTTAGCCTAGCTAGTCATGGTTCTGTTCAGAGTAAGGATTTGCTGAAAGAACTTGAATGTGTTAAATCTGACTTAAACTAGCTGAAAGATGAGAATGACTCTCTCAGAAAGTTTTCTAAAGAAAATGAAGAACAATTAGAGAAACTTAAACGAGAGAATGAGTTGCTGATTGAAATTTTTAATGCCATAAAATTTGTAAACATAGAATTACAGAAAGATTTTGAAAAACAACAAAAGGAATTGAGGGAGTTTGAAGCTAGGAGAGAAAGCATGGTTAACTCAGAAGATCAGACTCTAATAAATGAGTTAATTCAGAATGACAAGCTTAAGGAAGAAAATGAGAAGTTAAAATTGCTGAACTCTTCAATATCTGAAAGACTTCTTACTTTGGAGAAAGGGAAAGTCATCTGTACAAATGAGACTGAAGAGGTAGATGAGCTGAGAAAGGAAATTGAAGAATACAAAATAGCTAACAAGGTTTTGAATGAAGCTGTCAGTTGTAGTGAACAAGAGATCGCTAGTTATGAAATACACATTGCATCTCTTGAAAATGAAATTCAGGATCTGAAAGTTTCCTTGTCTAAATTTATTGATGGACAGAAAAACCTAGACAAGCTACTAGGTATAAAAATCAACCCTAGGAAGGAAGGGCTGGGCTACAATAAGATAAACAAGAAGGAACTTCAGAACAAAGTTATGACATCCTTTGTAAGTGGTTCAGATGTAGCCACCACCTCTAAAGACAAACAGCCCATTGCTCAGAAAATGTTGGGAGCAAAAGATAACTTTAAGAAAGAGGGACTGGGCTACAGTCCAGTCAAGAGGAAGGTCGAAGGATCCAACTTGAAAACTAGTTTTGTTAAATCTTCTGAACAGGAAAAGCCTTCTACTACATCTCCAATTCAGTACAAGGCTAAGAAAATAGGAAAACAGGATAAAAATCAGAAAAGGACTGTAAATCAGGAAATAAATGAAAAGGGTTCATCAGTGCATGCTGATCACAGTCCTCACACACACTCACATGCATCTAAAAAGAAGATTATTTGTCATTACTGTCATAAAGCTGGACATCTGATGCATGAGTGTAAGTTGATGGAGAAGGATAATAAGAATGCTAGGAGATATCATGATAAAAATCCTTCATCTCAGAAAAGGAGAATTGAGTGCTTTCATTGTGGTAAACTAGGACACAAAATTTCACAATGCTGGTTTGTTAGTGATAAGAATAAACTTCATGCAAACGATCATGCTCTTAACAAGAACAAGTCTGTTCCAATAAACCAGCATATGACATACTTTAATTGTGAAAAATTGGGTCATAAGAGATTTGAATGCTGGCTGAATGCTGGTAAGAAAAGTTCTAATTCATGCTTTCACTGTGGCAAGATGGGCCACATTTCAGCCCACTGTTGGCATGCTCAGGGTAGACAATTCAATTCTAAAACTGTTAAACTCCCTGCAAATGGAAATATTTTTGGAAGTAATATTTTTAGAGGCAAGCACAATGAGTGCTTCAAATGTGGGAAGTATGGCCATACAGTCATGGACTGTTGGCATATTCAGGGTAGAAATGTGAATCTCAAACATGCTAAATTCCCTGTAAGACAACTTGCAAAACTTTCATGCTATAATTGTGGGAAGCCAGGTCACAGGGCTGCAACCTGTTGGCTGGCAGGATATCAAAACCAAACTAGTTTTGGCAAACAGAATTTTTATTCTGTTAACAAGAAATCTCATGCCTATGCACATAGAATTCATGCTAACAAGAATGTGCATAAATCAGATCTGAAAACTGCTCCTAGAAATGTGCTGAGAAAACCTGCTAGGAGTAATACTGTTTTGTCAGGACCCAAGACTTCTTGGGTACCTGTTTGTGCAAAATAACATTGCTATGCAGGTGTGCCTTGGGACTGAAATAAAAAAGGGTAATGATCCAAGGCACTCAAGAAGAAAACCTCATACTGAACTTTTCAGGTAAACTTCCTGCTCTTCTTGTTTTTAGTTTTAATGCCTAGCAAGTTAAATCTGTTTTTGCATTTTCATTCACCATTTGCCATGTGCATTATTTTCTGATCATACATTTGTTGAGAGTTCTGTGTAAATATCAGATTAAAAAGGGTTGTTTGTATCTGATGCATACATAGGCTAATTGCAATTGCTTGATAATTGTGTTATGCATAGACTCTGAAAATAAATTGCATTTCAAATTTTCTGAAAAATCTGAACTGCCTATGAGTGTGACTTGAAACTTGTGTGTTGCAATAGCTCACTGAAATTCTGAATTGCATATAGGACTGCATGTTGAATAATCATGCATGACCTCAATGGTATATAAATGGTAAGGAACCAAAGGGCAGGGAGGTCTGTCTGGAGGTTCTTACTATGTGTGAGGTGATCTTTTAGACCAAGTGCTCCGCCTAGTACCATGGGTCATCTTGCTGGTTAGGACAGTCTGAATGTGCATGAATCATTTGGTATCATATGTTCAGTTTTCAGTGCAAACATTGCATGTTTTTAGGGGGAGTGAGTTGCATATCCTTGCATAGCATTCAATGTTGAGTCTTTGCATGTCTCTGCATACATATAGTGCATTGCATTTCCTTACATTGAAAATGCCAAAAAGAGAGTTTGAATGCATATTGTGAGGGGGAGTCAATGCATTGCATATAGGTTGTCAAATGCATACATGTGTCAGACCTCATTGCATATCCTCTCTTACTGATTTTGTTGACAAACCTTAATCATATTCTGAAAACTTTGAGCTTTACAATCTCTCTTAACAATTGGTATTTCTACTATCAATTGGTATCATTTGGTTTCAGAATTCCATTAGTCCTTCATGAAGATTTCAATGGGCTATCTCGATCATAAATCTGAAAATTTTGAACTAGAAATCCTCTATTATACAGTTTTATGAATGTCTGAAATAACTCATGTGGTTTAAGTTTAATGTTCATGGAGTTTGACTTTAAAATCTCTTAAAAATATCTGAAGCATGTTTAATAAACCTTAACCACTTGTTTCATGCTGTGTCTTGTGAAAAATTTCTGAAATCTGCACTTTTGAATACATGACTTTAATTGGTTAAGTACATGAAACTATTATTGATTTGAAGCAAATGAATGTCTCTGAAATATCTAAAGGGTTATATCTGTCAGAGCAATGACATTGGTCACTGAGAAACACAAGTCCAAAGGACTGTGTCATGAGGTGCCTTAGTTAACTCTGCATAAAATTCATTGAAAATCAGGCAGAGCAATGGCATGCACACTGAGAAATACAACTCACTCATTAAAAATGATTTGTAGTGTGTCATGATGTGTAAATGCTAACTCTGTTCACATAAAGCATGACAGTTAGTCACACTAAGGGCTTAGGGATATTGGCCTCTAATCAAGGTATATCCTCTAGTTGCAATGTGTGCACTGAACTAGAGTGCTCGTAAAATTTGTAGCAAGAAAATTATTGAACAAATTGAAATATCTGAATATTGATGCTAAAATCAAATTGCTACAACCCTAGATAAAATCATATGACTTCATAATTGCTTGATTTCAATACTAGTGCATGTAATTCTGAAAGAAGTCAATAGATTTGATTGTGTAAGACAAAGGGAGATTAATCAAGATAAATATGAAGGTTTGGTTAATTTCTTATTAAACCATGGTTTTAGATATCAATACAGAATTTTACTGATAAACTCTGCATACATTATGGTTAAACCATGCTGAACAATAACGCTCATTCATAAGCCCTTATAATGGAAGACTTTGAAAAACTTATGTTTTGGATTTATGAGATTGCTATCTCTTTGAAAATCTGACTGAACTTCGTGTGATTAGAGCTTCTTTGAAAATCTGCTACTTGAAACTCTTCTGCTAAATATCATTGATTCATTGATCTGAACCTCTCCTTGTTATCCATCTCATAAGATTCCACTTATTGAGGGGGAGCTTCCATGTCATATGCATCATGCTGCATAGAAACTCTTAAAGGGGGAGCATTGTGTTCTTGCATTCATATTTCTAGGGGGAGCTCTTGCATTTTGGTATCTCTTTCTGCTGGTATCAAAGGGGGAGTTTATATCAAAGGGGGAGATTTTTATTCAATCATTGCATGCTGGTTTGCTTTCACTTCTCAAACTATTTTCTTTTTTGATGAAGTCAAAGGGGGAGAATAGTTTGAGTCATCAGAATGACTTTCATAAGAATGTATTACATCATCAGAATGACTCACTGTGTATTGTTGCCATCATAAAAAAGGGGGAGATTGTTGTGCCCGTGGCCCCTGTGGCTTGTGGTTTTGATGATTGGCTTTAGGGGTTTGTGATGATTGGTTTTAATGTGAGTTAATCACTGTGAGTCACCATGGTTTCATTCAGTCATTCTTATATTCAGTCTGTCATTCAAATGTACATTCAGTTCTTCATATGTTCAGTCAGTTTATCTGCTTACACTGTGAGTCATTGCATTTGAAGCTCAGACTGATTATCTGCTGCATAAAGCATTGATATGCATTAATAGAATCTGCACATTTGTATCAGGCAGCAAGTGTGTACAATGCCCTGTGTAGGCACGACAAGTCCATACACTGGTTGCACATTGCACAGCTGCAGGCACTTCTAAGTCTACACATCGTGTAGCTTGCTGGCATAGTCTGTACACTCATCTGTTTGCATGTGTCACCAAGTCCACACATTGCATCATGTGTTTCTTCATGAAGTCTATACATTGGCATGCTGCATCTCTTCCAAGTATGTACATCCACAGTGTATCTTCAAAGTCTGAACATTATCTCACTCCGTCAAAGTCCATACATTTGTTTTCTCTTCAAAGTCAGTACATTGGCGTTGGGCATCCAAGTATATACATCGCCTTATGCAAGCTTTATTACAAGTCTATACATTAGACTATTTCATCTGCAAGTCTGTACATTGGCTTCATATCATAAAGTCTGTACATTGGCTTCGCATCTGCAAGTCTGTACATCGATTTGATATCAACAAGTCTGTACATTGGCTTCAACTTTCCAAGTCTGTACAGCCACATTTAATAGGTAAAGTCTATACATTCTTCAGCTGGAACTGTGCAAGCCTGTACATCGTTATTTGCCAAAGTCTGTACATTGGCATCTGTTCCTACGTTACACTTCCAAGTCTGCACATTGGGTTCTTTACCTACGTTCATCTTTGATGTCTGAACATTGGAAGTTTTACCTACGTTGCACTTCGAAGTCCATACACTCGCTGTCTTCCATTGTTTCAAGTCTATACAGCCTTTCCATTGGAAAGTCTATACATTGGTCGCTGAATGATCTTCAAGTCTATACAGACCTTGACTCGCTCAAGTCTGTACATCGGCATGCTATCTTTGACAAAGTCTTTACATCGCGAAGTCTATACACTCAACTCCTTCACACTTCAACAAAGTCTGTACAGCGTGAAGTCTAAACATTATTTTCAGGGCTTGTCTTCGTGTCGTTTTGTTCCATTGCGTGCAGAATATTGCAGCACCTCGTGTTGCTTTCTGTGCCACCTCGTGTTGTTTCTTCAGTATTTAGTTGCTCATCTCGAGTCATCCTTTTTATTTTTTGTTCTTGTGTTTTCGTGTCATTTACTGTAGTTACTCGAGTCGTTTTCCTGCTTTCCTTGTTTTATCACGTGTCGTTGTAGCCGTTCCTATCTTCTGTCCTCGTGTTGTCTTTCCTAGACCCCATGTCGTTCTTACTTTGTGACCACACTTCGTGTCAGTTTCTATTTTCATCTTCGAGTTGGTTTCAGTACATGTTGTTCTCGTGCCGTTCTCTTTGCTGTTTGTTATGTCGTGTTGTTTTTATATTCGTGTCTTCGTGTTGCTTTTGTATTCGTGTCTTCGGGTTATTCTTGTGTTTATGTCCTCGTGTTGTTTCTTTCTATCTTCGTCCAAGGTTCCTTTGATCGCGTGTTTCTATCGTGTTTACTCCGTGTTATTTCCTTCTCCGTACCTCGTGTCGTTCTCAGTATAGTGCACCTATTGTTGTTCCTACACACCTCGTGCAATTTTAGTTTTTGTGGCCCTGAGTTTTAATCGTTTTAATTCTTTGCAGGAGAAGAAGAAAAACAAAAAGAAGAAGGTGGTCCGAGGAAGAATATTACTCAGTGAATGGGAGGCACGTGATCCGAGGCTGGAAGGGTAGACAAGATTGTGACACGTGTGCTGAAGCTGGCTGAGAGACTGACACGTGGCCACAAGTTCTGGGCGGGAAATGAGGAAGCCACACGCGCCCAGTGCTGCCCTCCTGCTGGCTGCTGCTTATAAAAGGAAGCCTTCACCCAACAGATGAAAGAGATTGAAGAAGAAGCCCGGAGAGCAAAAAGTCCTTTGATCCAGAAAAAGAAAAGAGGAAGAAAAAGAGAAGAAGAGAGAATAGCAGAGAGCGTGAGCCAAAGAGAATAGAGGAAAAGAGATCGAGAGAGTGAAAGAGCAGAAGAAGAAAAGAGCTGCAGTAGAAAGTAGAAGAAGAAGAGAAGAGAAGAGACAGAGAGAGTTAGAGAGCTCGTGAGGGTTAAGAGAAAAAGAAAGTAAGAGAGAAGAGAAGAGGAAGAGAAGTTTACCTGAAGATCTGTCTACTGGACCGTGGATCAGATCCAGGCCAGTCAGCTCCGTTGAGAGCCACATTGTGCATCTCATTTTTCAGCGTTCTGTTTGCTGAAGTTATTTTCATTTCGTGTTTCTATTTTTTCCCCTTTTTATTTGGTTATCCTTGTTCTTCCGATTCTCTTTAGTGAGGTCGGGTTCCTCCTGTGAATCAGGAGAAGGGAGATCTGATCTCCGGTTGCAAGTAGCTGGGAGCTACTTGTGGGTTCCCTCCGGTTGGAGGAAGGGAGACTTGTCTCCGGTTCTGGGCTTGCGAGTTGCAAGTTCAGGGGTCCCTCCGGTTGGAGGAAGAGAGGTCTTCGACCTCTGGTTTGCTGGTGACTGGAAGTCACTGGTTGGTTCCCTCCTGGTCTGGAGGAAGAGAGATTTCGGTCTCTGGGTTCCAAGTGGCTGGGAGTCACTTGGGGTGTCCCTCCAGTTGGGAGGAAGAGGGGAGGCTGTTCCCCTGGTCAAGCTGTGTGGCAGCATCTGTTTGCAGACTGAGTCTGCTTGGTTCTAGCATTTGCTAGTGAAGCCTCATTCCGGTTGGGAGTGAGGGGTGGATGTAGGTCTGTGGACCGAACCACCTAAAAATCTATTGTGCAGTGGTTTAATTGTTTGCTTTGCTTCCGCTAGATGCTTGAATAGGCACGCTCCAAGTGTTTGTATTTGAGTTGAATCGAATTGGTTCTATTCTGTGTCTATCTCTAGCATCCTAGTTTTTATTTGGCCATTATACATAGAAGGATACATTCACCCCCCCTTTGTATCCGGGCTTAGCACCCTATCAAACAACGGTCCAAGTCTCATGACTTTGAGCGCGAAGAAATACAGTCATTCGATTTTTCCAATAACTGTAGTTCGTTCCGTCAAAGAATGGCGGTCGATGAATCGAATGCCCTTCGGGCATCATCCCTTTGTTTGCCATTTCAAAGGATCACTCTATGAACCGTGGGGTTCAGAAAAGAAGAGCCGAGGCTCTGATACCAATTGTTGTCCCAATGAGATGGCAAACAAGAGGGGGTGAATTGGTTGCCGACAATTTAAAATACTAGAAGAAACTCGGACCAACAATTTGAACAAACCACGCTGCAATATTGGAAGAAGGCAATCACACAAGGAAGCAAACCACTGGAGATGAGGATTTTAAGGTGGTTCGGATGCACCCAAGTGCGATCCGACATCCACCCCTCTCAACTCGAGAGGATTCCACTAAGTATGAGCTACACAAGGGTAGCAATCACCAACACAAGAACGAGGTCAATGACCTCTATCCACACACACACGTCCAGACAAGGACAATCCACGGAGATAAGATCTCCTAATACACACACACCAGTTTCTAAGTTCGAAAGAAATTGAAATCAGATGAACATTAATCTATGATCTAGTGAAGAACAACTATGGGCGACTCCCCCTGTTTATCCAAATGTTGGCGTGAGGTGCTTCGTCAGAGTGGATTGGCTACTTGCTGATCTGCAGAGGACGTTGAACTTTGGAGGACGATCGGAGCAGCCTGGAGCGGTCTGGGGCTGTTGACGATGATGCTCACTTGAATCACGACCTTCACTTTAGGAAGAAGACCCTCTCTCTGGTTCGTCCGCCTCCGCCCTGCTTCTTTGGATGATACTCTCGCAGGCTCGGGTTTCAGCGAAGGCACTCCAGGTCGTGTGTGTGAAGGACGCCCTAATCATGGGCATTTATATCTTGGACAACGAGGCACTGATCTGGAGGTAAGAGATGAGGAATCTCTTCTTTGATTGGCCCTTCGTGGATGACATGGCGTATGGGTCGTTCAGCCTTAATCCTGTAATTAACACACAATATGTGAGTTAGTTTTACTCATATCGTGTTCGGACAGCTAAATAGGCTTAGTCACTTGTTTACTGGTTAATCCCAATTGTAATCAAGTGATTAGCACATGAGGTATGGCCCACAACTTAATTAATGAAATTGTATTGTGAAATTCGGAGAAAAAAGAGAAAACCAAGAGTGGGTCGACCCATCTGCCAAGTGGGTCGACCCATGTATCAAACAGATCCTGTTTCCAGGTTCTGCTTGTTACAGGGGGTCGACCCCCTTTGATAGATGGGACGTCCCACTTCTACACAGGGGCCAAAACAGGTTCTGTGAACCTACAGGGGTTGACCCACTTTGTCAGCTGGGTCGACCCATCTGTGCCAGAGCCAAAAGAGTGGCTTCTGTTGCAACAGGGGTCGACCCATCTGACTGGGGGGGTCGACCCACTTCAGGTTGAACCAGAAAAAATTCATTAATCACAACCAGTTCAAGGGAATTTAGGTCAAGCCAATACATGGTTGTTCTAGTGGAAGTTCTTACCAAGTTTGATCTGAACAAATCAAATTTACTCACCTTTCATGGAGACTCTTCATTTCATTTACCTTGTCTTCCTTCTTCCAAAATTTCTGAACCTCACCATTGAGATAAGGTAAGCTTGCTGTCAGCATTATTCCTTTTGTCATATGATTAGTGAAATAAAGATTAGATCGACGATTTGGCATCTCAAAAGATTGTTGATCACTTATGAAAGTGGAGTATATTAAACAAGAGAGAAATGAATGTGAAGAGCATGGCCTCTCATGATGATTTATTCAATCATTCAAGGAACATTGTCATCATCAAAACCAAGGAGAGCACAACACAAAGGACTTAACAGAAAATTGGTTGAAGATACATCGAGGGGGATGGGACTGAAGCCTATTATTTAGACACCGTCAATGGCAACCCAACCTATTGATTGGAGATCCCATGAAGTAGGTTCAATGGGAAAACAAATTGAGTGGGTGACTAGTAGAGAGCACATTGTTGGAGACTTGTGTCTCATTGTCCCTCCCTATGATGTAGTGCTCTATCTGGAACGGTAAAGGTTGAACTATATGTTCTTAATGAATCCAAAGGCCATAGTGGCAAGGTGTAGGCACGTTTCAGTGCACCTTGGAGGGTTCACCTATGTGAGTGTGATTGTGTGGCCGCAACCTATGAGATGCTTGGGCTATCTCTAGAGCACTCATGAAACAAGATGCAAAGCACATGGCCTGAATGTGCTACCCAGTGAGAACACCACTATTGACCAATAATGTGTGTGATGCATGGAACTTTCTGCATAAATGTTTAAGTTCAAGATGAAGTTCACTTGGACCTGTGGAGAGAGGAAAGTGTTTCACTACGTGAAAGTTCACGTCGGAAGACACCTTCTCTTATGCATAGTTCTTCACTTCGAGATCTTGTATTCCTGTCTCACACTTTGATATATTTTTTTGTGGTGGGTGAATGTTGAATTTAGTGTTTTAAAATATCAAAGTTTTGTTTCCTGTGTAGTTTTGTCCCACATTGGAAGATGGGAAAAGTTTTCATCTTCTTATAGTTGGGTCTCTTTGCTACCTTGTGCACTCCTTTGGGGAGACTATGGTAGTTGGGCCATTTGAGCTTGTGGGCTCCTTGGGCCTTATTCTATATCACACACGCGCGTATATTGCCTTTGCCTTGCCGATGCCGTGTCGTGCGTGTGTGTATGTAATATTCAACCTTTATTTTATTTTATTTTTTGACCGAGCGTCTTTTGGGTTTCCTCCGCGTCTCCTCGGATTCTCTCTCTCGCGTCCCTTTGGGAACGGGGGTGTCGGTTCGTGTGCTTGACCGTTGTAGACTCTGGTTGGGAGTCTATTTAGGGTAGCAGTTTTTCCTAGGGTTAAGAGAAGAAGGAACTCATCTTCCTCCCATTTTTTCTTCTCTCGGTCATCTTCCTCTGCAAGATCTCGAAGTGGTCACTGTGGTGTTCGCCCCGGCATCGCAACTTGGAGTGCACCTTTGCGCCGCCATCGTTTGGGTCGTCGTATCTTGGGAGAAGTTTTGCCGTGGAGCCTATTGCACCGTGTAGGGGCGAAACGACTCTAAAGAAAGTGACATCGCGCTTCGACCTGAGTTTGATCTTCCTAAACTTCAATTCCATATTTTTCTGTTGATCCGTCTGATAGAGAAATCCCTCAAAATAACATCCGTGATATTATTTTTCCAACAGAACCACCCTACATGAATGTATAATTAAACCCTTGCTTGCTGTGCATAAGGATTTGCAAAACCATCTTCCTGCATTTTTTTAGGGCACATGTTCCTGATAAAAAAAAGAGAGACTCATGCATTGATGCATGCCACCATGTTTAGGAAGGGAACAGCAAAAATATGTTGATTGGCATGGGGGAAAGTCGACACGCCTAGCCCCAAGTCGACTTACCTGCGGGTTCAGTTGACTGACCTGCATTTTCGGCCAACTGACCCATGGGCGAGTCGACGCACGGTGTAGGATGCGTCGACCCATTCTTGGCCAAGGTGGCTAGTTTGAGCCCCAGTGATCCATTCTGGTCTTCTGGCTGTCTCATGCCTTAAAGACTATTATTTTGGAAGCAAAAAAAAATAAAGAAAGTATTTGAGCAGAACAAGGCTAGTAGGCTGCCACTATGGTCTGCTGCCAAGCAGTGCAAGCATCCTTCTGTGGTCTGCTGCCATCTCACAACTAGCAGGCTCTCTCTGCCCCTTTTTCCCATATATATATATATATATATATATATATATATATATATATATATATGCATGCTTTGCCCATATACGAAGAAGCAAAGAAAAGAAAGAAAGGAAGAAATGAAATAAAATGAAATGTACACTAAAAGATGAGAGTTTAACAACCCCCCTAATCCACTTTGCTAAATGCATAGCCTGAGTACAAGAAAATATGATGAAAGAGAGAATAGAAGGAGAAAAGGAGGTAAGGGCGCAAGTTGACCTGCTCTATGAGCAAGTCGACTCACACCCTGGCCCTGCCCTCCTCTTGTTTCTGGTAGCAAGGGTGCAAGAGCAAGTCTACTCACGCCCTGGCCCTTCCCTCCTCTTGTTTCGGGCAGCATGAGCACAAGTCGACTTGCTCTCTCACGCCCTAGCCCTGCCCCTATTTCGTCTCTGGACCTAGGGAGCAAGTCGACTTGCTCCCTGAGCAGGTCGACTTGCTCCAAGTCCAGGTCGACTCACCTATTGGCTGGGTCAACCCCGGGCGGTTATTTTCTTCTCAAATAAAAATAAATGCATATAAGGAACTAACAAACACAAAAGAAAAGAATACTAAAGTAAATCACAAACAACAAACAACAATAAAAAACAAACACAAAAAAAACAAAAAAAATCAGTTGACCTGAGTCTTAAGTCGACTTAATTTCATCAAATAGTTATTAATTAAAAATGGTAAATAATGGATAATAATAGTAAAATAATAATAATATAATAATGATGATAATGACATGAAAACATAATAATAATAGAAATATCAATATCAATACCACTCTTAAGAAATCAATGGCGTTTGATTCGGGGCTCCTCCCCCGCTAGACCTTATGTGAAAGGGATATCAACTATGCACTCGCAAGTCATGCTTGGACATCGGGGACCGCCCCGCCATGACCATGGCCTGACTTTTCCCCAGACCAACAACTCTCCGAATCTGATTTATTTTCACTGTGATTTGCACCGCTTCTTTTGCTAAAACATCAAACTTGCCGTATTCCCGGCACACATAGTTTAATACCATGCATACTTCCGCTTTGCTTCTGACTCAGAACACTTTCCGAGCACAGAGCCCGTGGTGAGCAAATAAACTAGCTTAAATGCCCTCGCCCCAATACGGGGGATTTTCCATACGTTTCGAATCAATCATTCTATTTTAAGGCTATAGGGCCCCTCCTTTTGGCGACTAATCAAAGATTTTCTCCCCTCCGGGGATATGTAATTAACGTCGTGACCTTTACGGCATGGCGGATTTTGGTCCCGACACGATACTCACTTTCGTCTGATCAAGTCAGACGGCGCGCACCAGCGGCTCCGGACCACCTTGGTCTTCGGAGCTCGAATAAATCGTCACCTCGTGACTGGCACGTCCTCGCACTAAATAAACAAAATAAATAAACAAGACAAATCAAATAAATAAATTATATCATCGTCCACACCCACCTCGTGCCAATAGTGGCCATATGAAAGCTGGGAGTCGACATCACTCGGCCACACTTACCAATAGCCATAACGGCGTGCGTGTACACACACAGTGGTCGATCTGATGTCGCAACTTTTGACCTTCCCATCGTGGAAAACTTGTTGCACCGCCGTATACCCTTGCCAACAAACAAATAAAATATAATAAAAAAATCAAAAATACCATTATTAATAAATATAAATAATCATGTAATTAATTATTTTTTCTGAATCTTAGATCTCACATATTTTTTATGTATAAAATTTTAATTAATTTCATAAAATTTTAATTTTAATGTGAGAATGAAATTAACTACAAAGATTACATAATTATCTATCTTAAAATCTAGAAAATAATGTGTGTGATATGAATAAATATATAAAAGTAAGCACTTATCAATATGGATTGACAATATCCTTCACAAGTCCTTTGTGTGATTAGTTTTACTCTTGCGATGGAAAGCATTCCATTACAAGTTCGTCTCTGAAACACTTTTACAAAATTTGTTGTAACTATTTAATAATTACTATCATAATAAATACAATTATAATTTAATAATCATATAATTTAGTATACACATAAATATTCATTAAAAATTAACGAAATAAACAAACTTAAAATTTATTACTAACGTTAATAATAAATATATATTTGAATTTGAATTTGTAACATTTATTAGTAACTTTATAATAATTATATGAATAAATATTCATTAAAAACTAACAATATAAGTAAAATAAACAAAAAAGGTAATAGTGTAAAATGTGTACATTTACTGTTAGAATAATATGCATATGCTTGAAATATTAATAAGCAAACAAAATAAATAAAAATACAATAGTCTAAAATCAGTTACTACTATTTAATAAGTATTATAAAATATAATTAAATTTTAATAATAATTATAATAATAGTTGATATATTATCTGGAAATAAATGTGCATTAAAAATTAACAATATAAACAAAAATGGCAAGACTGCATTCAATTGTTTCGACTTGCCCATCGTTACGTTGATCTTCAAGGAAACCTTTTCCAAATGATGATTATATTATACTTCGTTACATTTCTTGGTTGACCGTATTGTGAAACAGTATCTAACTAAGTCTTATCATATTATCCGCTCTTGTCATGTAGTATATATATATATATATATATATATATATATATATATATATATATATATATATATATCTTCTTTCACCACCGACATAGTTTATTCTAGGGTTCTCATTGTAGAATAACAACGAATAGTAGACTACGTACCTACATGTGAGATAACAGTTGTTAAGAAAAGCTGCTATATATGGAGGCGAAGCGGAGGAGTGGAAGCTAATGATGAGAGATCCTGTCGTGGTGACATATCTAGTAGACATCAAGGGCGTCTTTGATAACCGACTATGGGGGTGTCGTAATCGACTCCGAAGGGTCGATTACGGTATCCGGAGTTGGTTAACGGGCTTCTGTGAGAGGGAGGGCGAGCGGAGGCGGGGCCCATCGGTTAGTCGGTGTCGGCTAACCGAGGGACAAAGCCGTTGTCAAAGACGTCACAAGAGTTTTACCGGGCTACTGCCAGTTTTTTTTTTTTTGTCTCGTATGAACTAAAAAGGAATAAAAAGATAGTTGACTGTATAATTAATTACCTTTGCCAATATTCTGAATTGATGTTAATTTTTGAGATGAAAAATCCCTCTCTAACCCATTACTAATCCATCGCTAAACGTCCATATTGCGATAGATTCACGGAGGATTTATTTCAATTGCATATCCGACTGATCTACTATGTGATAGAAGCCTAGTCCTTTGCAGAGTTTTTTTGTGACAGATTATATTCTGACGCAAATTCGACGCAACCAAACTGATCTACGAGAGATTAATTAGCGACGGAATATAATCCCTCGCAAAAGCATACATTCTGTTCTCTGTGATGGATCTTTTTCCTTCGCCCATCCGTGAAGGTTCAATTTAAGTTTGTGATGGAACAACTGTCTGTCGCCAATCCCACACAAATTTTTGCAACATCTTTTGCGTGGGAGAGTATCAGTCGCAGAGCCATCCCTGAACTTGCGATGGATAAAATGTCAGTCGCAAATCGACTGGTAAACCATTCTTTAGGGACGGTGTTCTCCTTCTTCGCCGATTTCATCGCTAATCCCGACATTGTTTTGCAACGCAACCATTCTCCGTGACCCCCGTCTCAATAGCTTCACAGTTGCTGTCCTAAGAACTCTGTCGATTGGGCCACAACCCTCTCCTTGTCGTCGCCATTGAGCCGTGGGCCTGGGAGCTCTGTGTCTACAAACCCGTCGCCCTTCTTATGCCCTCGTCATCTTCTAGAGGGGAGAAGAGGTGGAAGGGTCGGGAGCTCTATTCGGTTGGGCCTTCGTCCTCCGGTTCTACCTGTCAAGTCTGGTCATTGCTGTCCTTGGTGATCGTCCGTGAACGAGGAGGGAGTTTGGATTTATGGTTGGAAAGGGGAGGTGAAAGAAAGGTACTTGACTAACAAGGGCATTGTTTGTATTTCGCATGCCCCCGACTATTTCGTAGCATATTCTCATGACATTCATGTTAGGTTGAAGGGGGGTTGGGAGTATATCTAAGGAAGGGAAACTCAAAGGTTTTCCATAAGGGTGCTACCTCAAGTGTTGTGTTTTGTATGGGGATATTAGTCCCACATTGGAAAACACAAAGAGGTGAGGGGACCTTATAGTTCCTAGGACCCCATGGACTATGTCTTATAGACATAGTGAAGGTAAGCTAGATCCAATCACACGCACGCACGCGCCGGGCCGGGCGGGGCTGGGCGGGCGCGCGTGTGTGAGGTGTGGGTCAGCCGGCTTGCCTTGGCACTTTTTTGGAATTCTTTTTGCTATTCTATCCTTTCCTTGGAGAAAAAGAGGGGTTTCCGAACTTATCGTTTCGGATACGAACCGTCGCGGGCGTGGGGCACATAAGGAGAGTAATTAGGATTACCCTAATTACTGCTACTTTTTTTTTCGTGTCTGTTCGACTTCAAAGAGGAACCGCTCGCAACGTCGCTCTCTTGCTCTCGTCTCCGGCTCCTCCTTGCGCCATCCCGCGGATATCGCTGCTGTCTTCGTCCCGTGCGTTCGCCACCGTCTTCGTCGCTGCGCACGCTCACGGACACTTGCAGCTCTTGTTCTTCGGTGTTCGGTGCATGCTTTCTAACCTTTTTAAAAGAAGCGATTTAGGTTTTTCGTGTAGTAATTATTACAAGATTCTTAAGAGTGCGCTTAAGTTTCTTGTGTTAGTAGTCGTATCCTGGGGGAAGATCGCTATATCTATCGCACCGTGTTTGTGGGGGCGATATCTTCTCTAAGGGGAGTCTCTTTGAGGCGCTTCTACTAATCCAATTGTTTAGATAGATATAATTGATTATTCCTTCATACTTAATTGTTCAACAATCATGCTTATGTTTGATTCTTCTTGGTTGTCCTTATTTGAATCAACCTCCTATGTAATTTTACTATGGTTTGCATTACATCTACTGTGGTCCGTTTATTGCCATGATGTTGTCCCTGCACACTGTTTGTTTTCAACAGTCTTAGAGAAGATATCCTTCATGGCATCGTCGTCTTCGATGAGTTTTGGAAACAGGGTGGACATGCCTGGGATGCCCGTGAAGTTTTCCGGGCAACACTTTAAGCGTTGGCAACAACGCATGAAGATGTGGTTCACCATGGTTGGCCTAATCTCATTGATAGAATCGGACCCCCTGTGATAGATGAAAATGATCCCGAGAGTACTAGGAGGGTTGAAGAGTGGACTAATAGAGACAGGTTAGGACATGTGTGCATTCTAACTGCACTGTCAGATGTCCTGTTTGATGTCTATAGTACCTCCACCTTCAACACTACTAAAGCTCTGTGGAATGAACTTGATCGGAAGTACAATACCGAGGACCAAGGTCTGGAAAAGTACTCCGTTGGCAAGTTCCTTAAATTCCAAATGGTCGAGAATAAATCTATAGGGGAGCAGGCACATGAGCTTCTTCTTATGTTCCATGGTTTGGCTGAGGCAGAAATGAAAATGCCTGAAAAGCTCCAAGTCATGTGCATCATAGAGAAGTTGCCTAGATCCTGGGAGGATTTTGGCATGGGCCTAAAGCATCGAAAAGGGGCCATTTCTCTTGATGATTTGATGAGGGCAATAGCTATTGAGGAGGAACATAGAAAGGAAAAGCCCAAAATGCCTGTAGATGCAAGTGCAAACTTAGTAATGAAACAGAAGGGTAAAGATTTAAAAGGAAAGGCCAAGGTTGATTCCACTGTGCAGATGAAACCCAAAGGAAAGATAAAGAAGAAGAAGATGCTAGGACAGTGCTGGACATGTGGTGATAAGGGTTATATGCGCAATGAATGTCCCAAAAAGAAAGAAAATGTGCTGAACAGGGCCCTGTTGATCCATGATGTCCCAGCACAGGTCAATGTAGTGACCGGTGGATCTTCTTCTGGTATGGAGTATGTTTCTCTTAATCCTCAGTTGTTTACTATTTATGAACCAAATGAATGGCTGGTAGACACTGGAGCCAATGTGCATTTATGTGCTGACAGGGCTAATTTTGTGTCTTATCAGGAAATCCATGATCGCTCCGTGACAATGGGAAATGGGAGTACAGCTAGGGTGCTAGGAGTTGGACGTGTGAGCCTGAAGTTTACTTCAGGGCGTGTTCTTACTCTTTCCTTAGTGTACCATGTTCCTAGTGTCAAGAGGAACATTTTATCTGGTTCTGTGTTAGTAAGAGAGGGTTATGAACTGAACTTTAAATGTAATAAGGTTGTCATACTCTATTTGAAAACTTTTATTGCAAAAGGTTATCTTTCTGATGGTTTGTTTAAAATCTTTGTGGATCATGTGATGAACAGAAATGTGGATGTTAATGCTTCCGTTTCTACTTCTGTTCCTGTTGCTTATAATGTTATAGATTCATCTGAATTGTGGCATGCTCGTTTAGGTCATCTTAATTTCAATTCCTTGAAACGTATGATGAACCTGAAATTGATTCCTGAACATACTGTTGATAAAACTAAGAAATGTGATATCTGTGTACAGGCTAAACAACCCAGAAAACCCTTTCATTCTGTGGTTAGAGATTCAGAAATTCTGGATCTGGTGCACTCAGATATTTGTGAGTTTAATGGTGTGTTGACTATGGATCATAAAAAGTATTTCATTACCTTTATTGATGACTGTAGTAGATACTGTTATGTGTATTTGCTTAGATCTAAGGATGAGGCTTTGCAAAAGTTTATCATCTTTAAGAAAGAAGCAAAAACACAATCTGGCAAAGTTCTTAAAAGGTTGAGGTCTGATAGAGGAGGAGAGTATACTTCAAGTTTGTTTGTGGAGTATTGCCAAGATCATGGCATTATTCATGAAACAACTGCCCCATACTCTCCTCAGTCTAATGGGATAGCAGAAAGGAAGAACAGGGTATTCATTGACATGGTCAACTCTCTCCTGCAGAGCTCGGGACTACCAAAGTATATGTGGGGGGAAGCTTTGAATACGGCTTGCCTTATTCTGAATCATATTCCCCTGAAACATAGAGATAGTAGTCCAATTGAACTTTGGAGACATAGGAAACCTAGTTTGAAATTTCTCAAAGTGTGGGGGTGCCTTGCAAAGGTACTTGTTCCTGAGCACAAGAGAAAGAAACTAGGACCTAAGATAGTTGACGCAGTCTTCTTAGGCTATGCTGAAAATAGCTATGCGTACAGGTTTCTGGTTGTCAAATCAGAAATTCCTGGCATAGATATTAACACCATAGTCGAGTTTCGTGATGTCACGTTCTTCGAAAATGTTTTTCCCATGAAGACTGGTTTGACTCAACATTTGTCTTCTGAGACTGTTGCCTCTACATCTGATTCTATTCCAGAACATGTGGAAAGAATGACTAATGTGGGGGCTGATGCATCCGGATCTAATCTTGATGCTGATGATCAAGAAGAGGTTGAACCTAGAAGGAGTAAAAGACTAAGGGTTGCCAAGGATTATGGTAGTGATTTTGTCACTTTCCAGATCACGGGTGATCCTCCCACCTTTCGAGATGCCATGGCTTCAGCTGAAGCTAGGCATTGGAAGGATGCCATTAAGAGTGAGATGGATTCCATTCTTGCTAATGGCACTTGGGTGTTAGTTGATCCTCCTCCTGGTTCAAAGACCATTGGATGCAAATGGGTCTTTAAGAAGAAACTAAAACCAGATGGAACCGTTGACAAGTATAAAGCTAGGCTAGTTGCTAAGGGTTTCAAACAAATGGAGGGAATAGATTATTTTGATACCTATTCCCCGGTCACTAGGATAACCACAATCAGGGTGCTTGTAGCACTGGCTTCCTTACATAATCTCTTTATCCATCAGATGGATGTCAAGACTGCTTTTCTTAATGGTGATCTTGATGAAGAGATTTATATGGATCAGCCTGAAGGATTTGTGGCTCCGGATAGTGAGAATAAAGTTTGTAGACTTGTAAAGTCTCTGTATGGTTTGAAACAAGCTCCTAAGCAATGGCATGAAAAATTTGATATGACTATCATATCATTTGGTTTTATAGTCAATGAGTTTGATAAGTGTATCTATCACAAAGTGAAGGGTAGTGAATTTGTAATCTTGTGCCTATATGTAGATGATATCTTGTTGTTTGGAAGCAGTTTGGGAATCATAACTGAGACCAAATCATTCTTAAGTAGCAGATTTGAAATGAAAGATATGGGTGAGGCAAATGTGATTCTGGGGCTGACTCTTATTAGATCAGCTGAAGGAATAGCAATTTCTCAATCTCACTATGTTGAGAAGGTTTTAGAGAAATTTGGCTATCAGAATTGTAAAGCTGTCTGTACACCCTATGATCCTTCTAGAATTTTCTGCAAGAATAAGAGTGGTGATCCTGTGTCTCAATTGCGGTATTCTCAGGTTATAGGAAGCTTAATGTATCTTGCAAACTGTACTAGACCAGACATTTCATATGCTGTGTCTAAACTCAGTAGATACACAAGCTGTCCTGACCATACTCACTGGGAAGGCTTAGATAGGGTGCTGAGGTACCTAAAGGGTACCATGACCCTAAGCTTGCATTTTCAGAAATTCCCTGCTGTACTTGAGGGATATAGTGATGCAAGCTGGATAGCTGAAAACTCAGGGAGCAATGGTGTCACAGGGTATGTCTTTACCCTGGGAGGTGGTGTAGTTGCCTGGAGGTCAACTAAACAAACCATCTTGTCTCGGTCTACTTTTGAGGCTGAGTTGTGTGCTTTGGATACTACTGGTATGGAGGCTGAATGGATCAGGGGTCTTCTTTCTGAACTCCCTCTGATGAGTAAGCCTATACCTGCGATATCTGTGCATTGTGATAATATGACCACAATTGCCAAGATTAAAAGTTCAAAGTACAACCAAAAAGAAAGGAGACATATTCAACTCAGACTTAAGTCTGTAAGAGAATTAGTGTCTCAGGGAGTGATAGCTGTGGATTTTGTTGGTACCAAGGATAACATAGCTGATCCTCTGACTAAAGGACTTAACAAGAGTCAAGTCCAAAAATTTAGGATGGGGATGGGACTGAAACCCATCAGTTGTTCTCCTGCAGTGGCAACCCAACCTATCTGAGTAGAGATCCTACAAAGAAGGTTCAATGTGGTAATAACAAGCTGTTGAGAGGACTGGAAGGCACTTGTTTAAATAGATACTTTGTATCTGAGTTCCTCCCCTGTAATCCTAAACAATCTAGTGCCTGTTACTGCAAGCTAAGGTTAAGTTGTATACTTTTAATGGGTTCAAGCCTGGTAAGGCAGGATGTTTGCAGTGCATCCTTGGAGAAGCCCACCTATATGAGTACAACTGTGAGGCCGCAGTTAAAGAATTGGGTTATTCTTGAAAGTACTCATGAAACAGGATTGGGCACATGGCCTTTAAAGTGCCAGTTACTTTTTGCTACCAATAGAACCTTATTTCATGTTGTTTTCTAATAAGTAGCCCTTCACATAAAGGATCAAGTTCAAGATTTAATTCACTTCGATCCTGTGGGGGGGTGAAAATTAGAACACTTAGGTGAAGGTTCAAACCCGAAAGGTACCTTTACTGAAAGCATGATTTGTTCATATCTCTTCTGTTTGTTCCCTTTTATCAAACCTTGAGTTTGTGGGGGAATGTTAGGTTGAAGGGGGGTTGGGAGTATATCTAAGGAAGGAAAACTCAAAGGTTTTCCATAAGGGTGCTACCTCAAGTGTTGTGTTTTGTATGGGGATATTAGTCCCACATTGGAAAATACAAAGAGGTGAGGGGACCTTATAGTTCCTAGGACCCCATGGACTATGTCTTATAGACATAGTGGAGGTAAGCTAGATCCAATCACACGCACGCACGCGCCGGGCCGGGCGGGGCTGGGCTGGGCGGGCGCGCGTGTGTGAGGTGTGGGTCCAGCCGGCTTGCCTTGGCACTTTTTTGGAATTCTTTTTACTATTCTATCCTTTCCTTGGAGAGAAAGAGGGGTTTCCGAACTTATCGTTTCGGATACACTTTTTTGGAATTCTTTTTGCTATTCTATCCTTTCCTTGGAGAGAAAGAGGGGTTTCCGAACTTATCGTTTCGGATACGAACCGTCGCGGGCGTGGGGCACATAAGGAGAGTAATTAGGATTACCCTAATTACTGCTACTTTTTTTTTCGTGTCTGTTCGACTTCAAAGAGGAACCGCTCGCAACGTCGCTCTCTTGCTCTCGTCTCCGGCTCCTCCTTGCGCCATCCCGCGGATATCGCTGCTGTCTTCGTCCCGTGTGTTCGCCACCGTCTTCGTCGCTGCGCACGCTCACGGACACTTGCAGCTCTTGTTCTTCGGTGTTCGGTGCATGCTTTCTAACCTTTTTAAAAGAAGCGATTTAGGTTTTTCGTGTAGTAATTATTACAAGATTCTTAAGAGTGCGCTTAAGTTTCTTGTGTTAGTAGTCGTATCCTGGGGGAAGATCGCTATATCTATCGCACCGTGTTTGTGGGGGCGATATCTTCTCTAAGGGGAGTCTCTTTGAGGCGCTTCTACTAATCCAGTTGTTTAGATAGATATAATTGATTATTCCTTCATACTTAATTGTTCAACAATCATGCTTATGTTTGATTCTTCTTGGTTGTCCTTATTTGAATCAACCTCCTATGTAATTTTACTATGGTTTACATTGCATCTACTGTGGTCCGTTTATTGCCATGATGTTGTCCCTGCACACTGTTTGTTTTCAACAATTCATTGGCCATTGACGGCCTAACTAGGGACTATGGGTGTATGACTGCAAACATTCAGAGTACGTTAGGGATATTTGTGACGACGTGTCTAAATGAGAGATATATTTATAAATATGAAACTTGATAGGGGTATATGCGTAAAAGCTTCTTTTATCAAACATTCCAATTTGTGAAAAATGCCACACGACTCGTGCTATTTGGGTAGTCTGGACAATCTAATTTTTTATTTCTTAATTATTTTTCTAAATCCAATGCAGACGTTAACACTTTCAATGATTCGTCAAATTTATTGTGCATGGTTCGTATTAATTAATTAATTAATAATGGTGTTTAGTGTAACTTCCAATTGGGAGTGCTTTAGGTCATGCACAATTTCTAATTTACGGAAGCCATATGCGATGTTTTGACTCTAAATGTGGAATTCTGAGTAAAAATTAGATTTTCTTTTCTTCCCTTGGGCCGGGCTATGCATTGGAAGGAGGGCCCTGGTCGTCTCCACTTGGTCCATGCCCCCATGATGTTTTTGGTGACTCTTTAGTACCCGTTTCACCTTTTACTCTGATAAAATTTGTGCTCTGCGCGTTATTTGCAAAAACACAAAAATTGGAAATTTTAAGTAAAAGATTTTCTCCGGAGAGAGAGAGAGAGAGAGAGAGAGAGAGAGAAGAGGATCGGCAGGATAAAACTCTGACTTTCGCCCACTGCTCTTTCATTCTGGAAGGGAAGTCAAATGAGGATTAGGATGTAAGAATTGCAGCAAACGCGTCCTAAATTTCTTGACCTCGTTGGAGGGATTGGGAAGAAGTATATATTAATGGGAGAAACGTGCATTGCGTTTTGAACTGGAATAGGGCTCCGGGGGTGACCATTTTTGCTTGCGTTTATTGCTCGGTTTTTTGGCAATCGGAGCACAGGCCAATTCATCCATATGTTTGGCCAATCTCACTTGCGATAACAACTGTATTTAGAATATGGAATTGCCGGAACTCCCACCGAATTGGCCAATCTTTCTTGTTAGACGTGGCGAAAGTTTGATCTGATCGGTTGGGCTGGCCAAATTTGACTGAAGAAAAAAAATGGGGGGTTTGGATTCGGGCGGCTTTTGTTTGGCATACTTCAGAATGATGCAGAGTAACCTAAAACATCTGTCTTCTGAATTTCAGATCGAAGACGGTCAACCGTCAAAGCATTGTGACATTTTACGGCATATCGAACAACACCTAGATGATGGAGATAGATGGATCGCCATGGCAAATCACTGCTTCTTCTTGATCTCCAATACAACTCGTTGGTTGTACCTCAAGTACTCCTCGGTGGAAGTCCAGTTTTGACCAAAGGGTATAACTGCAACTATTTTTAATATGTCAAGGGTACTAACGATAATAAGAGATGTACGTAAAAAGACTCCGTACGTAAGAAGTAGCAGCATCCGCAGTAATAAGAGATACAAGTGTGAACATTCTTTGAGTAATACTTCTAGTTTTGTTTCAAATCTCTTGTCAGAATTTGGACATAGTTCTTGGGTAATAGTCTTATATCGGTTAAATGAGTTACGGTTCATGTGCCTATGACCCTAGACCTGTGTATCTCAAAACTGTGATTTTATGGATTCAACATGATATTAAAGTATGGTCTTAACCCAACTCCTCTTGTCACTTTCACCCAATTAATATCTACGGCCCATCTTGACCGTAAGGGGGAGAGTTAGAATTTGGACATAGTCTCTGGATAATAGTCTCGTATTTGTTAAATGAGTTATAGTTCATGTGTTCATGATCCTTAGTCTGTGTATCGCAACACCACGATTTTGTGGATTCAACATCTCTCCCTCGTTGAACCTACTGTTATTTTTGTATTTTTTTTATTTGCCCCTATATATGTAGATCAATGAAGTGAAGGCTTGCAACGCTTGATCCAGACCAAGCAACTCTTATTTTTCTGTAAGGTCGTCATTGAAAAACTAGTTGAACCCCAACAAGGTCCATTTGACCAATTGTGGGTATGGTTGAATGACTTGCTGTCAACCTGAGTCAACAATCCCTCTCCTCACTGTCTCACAATTGCAATATAGTTTATCTGGCTCCTGGACACCTTCCCGGCAATCCGAATCAGTGAATGGTGAATATTCCTCCGGCAACCGTTCTCTCGCTACACCCTGGTTGTGCCAGCTGTCGTAGCTCCCAAGTGTCACGCCAGCAACTCGGACACGGTCGTGTTTGTTTGATGGGAGAGAGGCCAATTAAGGAACGACTTGGGCTTTCTCGTTGGAGGTGTCGATGTGCTCGATCGTCTCACAACCCCCCACACGGCCTGGCCACACACCACATTTGATTTGAGGTGATGGGGGCGAGGAAGATTCGTAAACGGAGTAGGCCGGGATGTTCTTATCAGACGTCCGTGTCCAGACCGCTAACCGAAGGTTTGTTAGGTACAAAGCAGAGGGGAGGGAGGGAGGGAGAGATCAGTGGGGAGGGACCAAATTAAGGGCGGGGGGCGGGGGTCACGCAACCTCGACCACAACCCCATGCACACACCTTTCAAATAGCATAATTTTTCGTTTAATTGTCTATTTTACTCATTTGTTGTATATATCATTCTGTATAATTAATGACGAATAATGTCAATTTGGCACACTCTATAAGGTACATTAATGTTAGACATAATAGATCTGCCCAACAAGATTTTTATGGTGGATTAGCCAACAACCCCCCCCCCCCCCCATCTACGTTTACTCCCCACACCTTTGTGGGAATTTCTCCTATCTAAAATAAATATAAGTACAACCGCATGCTAACTAATGAATGTGATGCATGCCGTTCTCACTGATACTCTGATTGATTCGGAGGGGGGGCGTAGGCCGGGAGGGGGCCTACTCGGAGGGAGTGTGTGCAACAATTAAAGAGCTCTCTCTCTCTCTCTCTCTCTCTCTCTCTCTCTCTCTCTCTCTCACATTTGGAGTAATTCACGTACCCTAACGACATCTGTGACATATTCTCTCAAATATTCATCCGAGATTGATGGCAGGTAACCGCAGGGATATAATCGCAACCGCTCATCTTAGTTCGAGGGTATTTTTGATAATAGATCCAAACGGGGAGTTCATTCGACAATACAAATATTTATAGCGGTATATATGTAAAAACCTAAATTAAAAATTGCATGTATTGATTTTTGTTTTGAGAAACATGCAAATGAAAATCTCTGGAAAGAGAAACAGGAAGAACAAAATGAGCAAGTGGGAACTCATGGGCTTCTTCCTTTTCTTTTGACTTCTCTAGATCTCGTGTACGATATGTTCACCATGCACTCTATTAGTTTGGCTCTTTTGAGAGTCTGTGAGCAATATTCTATAGCCTTTTTTTTTTTTTTTGCCTTAAGCAAACTAAGAAGAGTGATGTTATCGGTGAGTGTGGACCTCTTGAGGGAAGATACATCATGTTCTGATCACTCCACCAAGACACGACTATCTTTTCATAATAGCCTCTAAGGAAGCCATGTAACTAGTTTCTTCATAATTTAACTGGTCTTTTCCCAAAAATTCATTTGGTTTATAATTAATTACCCCTATATTTTTCCCTATCTTGTTTATAGAAGAAGGCTGTGGGTGGTTGTCATCGTTATGTAGATATAGGTAAACATCCACTGTGTTTTTAACCCTAGTGTTTGATGCCTTCGGTGGTTATCCACAAGGTTGTGAAAGGGACGTACCGTCTCCTAGTACATAACAATTAGAGGCTCAAACACAAATACCCAGATTAAGTGATGCTCGTCTATCAATAATCATCTTGGACGGACTGAGACGGGCTGATTTAAATAAACATTGTCCATAATTGAACTTAAGTGGACTTTGGTCACAAGTTATGTGGACATATATCCATTTCTTTACATTCAAAGGCTATGGAAGCCACTACAGGTAAGATAGGCCATCTTTTATCCGTCCGATTGCTTGCTTTTTCAAGCCCAATGGACCACGGTTCCCCCGCCAGTCCTTGGTGACTGTCCATTAATGAGCTCAAAACTAAGGTAAATTTTAAAAAAAACGATGATTTTGCACTTGCTAATTTAAATTCCCTGCGAAGGTGACCCTTCTATCGAGCTCAATATATACTAAGGAAGGTAAATCAAATGAAGATGAGTCAGTCAGGCAGTTGGTCCGTCATTCAGAGCTCATGATTTCCATACAAGTCTCATTAGGTATGCGAACTGAGGCTTTTATACGTGTCATTTACATGTCGAGAAAGATTTCTCGTACAGATATATATGTTTCGTAAGAAAGGTAATTAAGTGCGCAATTAGCTAGTCTTTTGGTCTTTAAAGCTAGGAATGCTGCTACGAAACTGATCAGGTACTGCCAACATCAACAGCAGTGTAGGTTGGCAGAGAATTAAGGAGGGCAACATCTTTGTCTCGCCATTGCACGTATATAGCCATGCATGGATGGCAAGATAGGGCATGCACCACCATGCACGCAGAGGGAGGCGCATGCATATACATGTACTTTCACATGATCTTCTTGTCCTTGAGAGGGGGCCTGGGTCCCCTGGGGATCCTGCTGAGCAGCTCGGCATCCACCCTCCCGTACAGCTTCTGGAAATCGCGCCCTCCCTGCGTGACCAGCTGGTCGACCTCGTCCTCATACTTCTCGTACAGGAACGGCAGCGTCTGGGCGCACAGGTAACCTACCCGTCCATGTTTCGATTGAGCGATGGGTATCGACATGGAAACGTCAAGTACTGGAAGGAAAAAAGCACAGGATATTGCTGCAGAGCCTCCTTACCCATGTAGAGGAGATTCAGGGTGCTGCAGCAGCTTCCGATGACGGACATTATCCAGAGGGCGGCGATGGTCTATGCAGTGGGGGGGGGGAGGCGAATCAGCGACGGATGACGTGACGAATTAGTGACGGATTCGACATCAGAGTAGAACAAGGTTGCGGGTTTTTTTTTTTGGGTGGGGGGGGGGAAGGGGGGTTGGTTTGAGGAACTTGCTCACGTACCATAAGGAACAGCTTGAGATCTTCCCCGCGTGCGATCCGGTGGAGGAAGGACAGGAAGTGACCGAGGTCGGCGTGGAAGGCCAGCGCGACTTCTCTGAAGGCCTCCTTCGATAACGCCTGCTCAGGGATCTCTGGCGGGTCCCTGCAACCCGAATGCATGCGCACTGGTGAGATACCAGAACCAGGGAGGACGCGCCAGCAGAAGAGAGGGGTTGGGAAGAACAAGGGGTGGAGGAGGACATACGCGCCGACGAGCGCAGCAATGTTGGCCCAGATGAAGACGACGAGCATGGCGGCGATGGAGAGGTAGCACAGGAGGGTGAGGAAGTTGTACTCGGCGACCGCAAACAGCAGCCACACCGCTGTGATCCCGACGAAGATCATGCCGGAGAGACGCTTGTTCCTCCACAGCAACACGTCGGCCACTGTAGAATGTATATATGACGTAATAATAATAGTATTAACGAAATTAATATATATTGGACTTCCACCTCAGGCTTTTAAACGCAGCATTTTATGTTGGTCTCTTAATCAACGGTCATCTAAACATATTAATTTAATGCTGACCCAGCCTTAATCAAGGAGACTATTCTAATATATATGCCCTCTTGCATGCAGGTTAATTTTAGATTTTATCATGTACGTAAATAATCACAAATATGATGTGCACGACTCAGATTGCATGCAGCTATGAATTCTGATATCACATTATTGAAGTTACTTAATTAACCGTCAACTTAAAACCTTAGAATGTTAGGTGGAGAGGGTTCCATATTTTTTTAGACATCTTTTCTTTTCTCTTTAATGAATGAATGAGAAACTAATCTAACAAATAAAGGCCCTTGAAGAAGAAGAGATAGAAAGAGACCTTTGCCTCCGCCTAGTAATGCATGGATGTCCCTCTGGCGGCCGAAGAGCTTTGCGGAATCTGAATCGGCCGGCATAATGGTGGGTCGATCTGCAGCCCGGCCGCGCAACTGCTGTGTTTTCTGGGTGTGAGCAGGGGGGGGGGGAGGTGTGCAGAGATGAACATAATATAAGTGCTTCGAGTGGTTCTTGGCTTGGTGAAGGAGGAAGAGGCCTTGGATTGCAGGGAAGGAATGGCTTGGGGCACACGTGAGTTGCTTCTGTCGAAGGTGGGTTTGGATTGACGAAGAGACTAGATGCTCCACTTTTCTTAAGAATTCGTTCCTTGCTCCTTCATGAAGACAGTATATATCTCTTCCTAATTAATTTCGCCAGTCATCTTTGCTGCTAACGCGGGCTCTGTCTTTTTCAGACGCCTTTAAGAAATAAGCCAAGCCGAAGGTGGATCTAGAAAACTGCATGTGGGACAATTGTGGATCGTGTCCCTTCTCAAATCTTCTATGACCTCTGTTGGATCGAAGGCCATCAGGTTGAGATCCACAGTTCGTCCGTCCACTATTACCAACGGTTTACATGCAACTCTCTGGACACACAGAGAGAGAGAGAGAGAGAGAGTAACGAGTTTGTTAATAGGTAAACAAACTCCCCAAGCTTCTATGTTCTTTTCTTGGGAGTAAATGGTGATGGAAAAAAATCTCAATGCTATGTGTACTAACAAATCTTGAAACCGTATAACGCAGCGAAAAATTTTAATCGAAACAACACATCCACATAGAACACCAGATTTACGTGAAAAATCCCTCCAATGTGAAGGGGAAAAACCACGGGCAAGCCACAGGAGAAAACTTCACTATGAACAATAATGAAAGTACAAATAACTCAAATCTCTTGCCAAGACTTGAGTTTGATTACAAGAGAGCAACTGGGATATAAACACAACTGAACTCTCCTACTCGATCACGGCAGAACACACTGTAAACCTGATCTTCCCTATAGTGAGAACCCTGTTCAGCTGATGGAGATCTTCCCTACTCTTCACCTTCTCCTCTAGCAGCACCTTCTTCCCCGGAGCTACAGTAACCCCTTTCCTTACTTCACCCTTGATGGCCTCTTAGATCTCACCTTGTAACTTAGGTTTTAGATCCCAATAAGATGTTTTATACATCTAGGGTGGTCAAGGGACAACCCAGGGACCAGATCCACCAAACCTGCCAAATCCCATAACTTTTGGGATTAAATAAACCAAGTAAAAGATCTATTTTCGGACATGGAACAAAAGGCCAAACATGGCTGCCTCGGGGCTGCCGGTCGACCGGATCTACAGTGGCGGTCGACCGAAAAATCTCAGTCCGAAGATTTTTACTCCCTGAAATTTTCGGTCGACCGAAATGGCCCGACGGTCGACCGGTTTCGGTCGACCGTTTCTGTTGGGTCGGTCGACCACTCGGTTGCATGGGCTGAAAAGAAAAGCATATGGGCAACGTGCCCAACAACCTTCCCCTTCAGCCCATAAGGGAGACTGACCCGTGACTTCTCAGTGTGTAGTCATGCCGACCAGTCGTCGACAAATCTCTTGCCTTTCTTTTGGCAAAGTCTTCGTCAACATGTCTGCCCCATTGTCATCTGTGTGAACTTTCTGAAACTTCAGTTACTTCTCTTCAAACACATTTCTAATCCAGTGGTATCTGACATCTATGTACTTTGACTTGAAATGAAGAATTGTGTTCTTGCATAGGTGGATGGCACTTTGGCTGTCACAATACACCACATAGATTTCTTGTTTCAACCCCAATTCATGTAAGAATTCTTTCATCCACAATATCTCCTTGCAAACCTCTGTAGCAGCAATATATTCCGCCTCTGTGGTGGAGAGCGCAATACACCTTTGCAACATGGATTGCCATGAAATAACTCCCCCTGTAAAAGTAAGAACAAAGCCTAATGTTGACTTCCTTGTATCGATATCCCTTGCCATATCTGCATCTGTGTAACCTGTCAGAACAGGTGGTCCACCTCCAAAACTTCAACAAATTTTGGAGCTACCCCTGAGATATTTAAAGATCCACTTCACTGCTGCACAATATTAATGCTCCTTTCCTAGATTTGCAAGAAATCTACTAGCAACGCCCACTGCATATGCTATGTCCGGCCTCGTACATACCATCGCATACATCAGACTTCCGACTACTGAAGCATAAGGGACTTTCTGCATTTTCTCCTTCTCCTCTTCATTTTTTGGACTATGCTCTGAGCACAACTTAAAATGACCTGCAAAAGGAGAACCAACTGACTTTGCATTGCTCATACTAAACTTGTCTAATATCTTCTCAATATATTTCTCCTGTGACAATCATATTTTCTTGACTTTTCTGTCACGAGAAATCTGCATGCCTAGTATTTACTTTGCTGGCCCCATGTCCTTCATTGTAAAGGACTTTCTAAGTTCCTTCTTCAGTCTGTCAATCATAGACATATCTTTCCCAATGATAAGCATGTCATCAACATATAATAAGAGAATAATGAAATTCTCACCAAACCATTTGATGTATACACAATGATCTGAAGCCGTTCTTTTATATTTATTTTCAGCCATAAATGAATCAAACTTATTGTACCACTGCCTTGGAGCTTGCTTCAATCCATACAAGCTCTTTCTCAATCTGCAGACAAGATTCTCTTTACCTATGACTTCGAATCCTTCTGGTTGCTCCATATACATTTCCTATTCTAAATCACCATGGAGGAAAGCTGTCTTCACATCCAACTGCTCAACCTCCAAGTCCAGGCTAGCAGCAAAACCTAGAGCAACACAAATAGAAGATATTTTTACAACAGGAGAAAAAATTTCTTCAAAGTCAATACCTTGCTTTTGACCAAAACCTTTTACAACCAATCTGGCCTTGTATTTTGGTTGAGAACAATGCTCCTGAGTCTTCAATTTAAAAACCCATTTGTTCTTCAATGCCTTTCTCCCCTTTGGTAGTTGCATCAAATCATAGGTGTGGTTCTTCTATAGAGCATCCATCTCTTCCTGCATAGTTTCTAATCACTCATTCTTCTGCTCACTTTGCATTACTTCTTGGTAACACTCTGGTTCACCTATATCAGTAAGCATTACATACTCATCTATAAGATACCTTTTGGAAGGCTGATGTTTTCTGGAAGATCTTCTCAACTGAGGTTCTATAGGAGGTTGCTCCTCATCTGCTTCCTGCTCTACATGTTCTACAGGTAAGTCAGCATCTACCTCTGCATCATCTTCCTGTTGATCTCCCCCATCACCATGACATACTGGAGGGGAAATTAGATCACAATCTGCTAAACCTTATTCAGAAGCCTTGGGTGGTACATTTTTCTTGAAATCTTCAAAAGTTTGATCTTCGAAGAAAATCACATCTCTGCTTCTGAATACTTTCTGCTTTATTGGATCCCAAAGCCTGTAACCAAATTCATCACGTGAGTACCCAAGAAAAATACATTCTTTTATCTTACCATCCAACTTAGACCTTTCAATGTCTGGGACATGTGCAAATGCACGACAACCAAACACTCTCAAATGCTTGTAAAAGACATCTTTTCCTGACCATACGTGTTCAGCGACATCACCATCTAGAGCTGTACAGGGTGACAAGTTGATAACATCAACTGCGGTCCTCAATGCCTCATCCCAAAATCTTTTGGGTAACTTGGCTTGTGAAAGCATACATCTGATTTTTTCCATGATGGTGCGGTTCATCCTCTCTGCAATTACATTGTGTTAAGGTGTACCAGGAATTGTCATCTCATGCTGAATACCCTATGACCTGCAATAAGCATTAAATGACCCTGTATACTCACCACCATTATCTGACCTTATGCATTTCAGCTGTCTCTCTGTCTCCCTTTCAACCCTGGCATGAAACTCCTTGAAAACATCAATAACTTGATCTTTAGTCTTCAAAGCATAAGTGCAAACTTTCCTTGAAAAATCATCTATAAAGGTGACAAAATAAAGTGCACCACTGATACCTGGAACATTAACTGATCCACTAGGAGTTTTTATTTTTAAAGGTCCACATACATCTGTATAGACACGATCCAAAGCATACATCTTTCTAGACAATGCAGGACTAGTAAAGGAAACTCTATGTTATTTTCCAGCCAAACAATCAATACATGAGTTTATATGTGTACCTCTGAAGTCTGGTAAGACTTCTTTCTTGGAAAGAACCTGTAACCCCTTCTCGCTCATGTGTTCCAGTCTCCTATGCCACAACTCCATACTAGAATCTTTCTCAGTAGCATTTAACTGATCACCACAAGCTTGAACCTGTAACCTGTATAAGGTATGACATTTCTTTCCGGTAGCAACAACAAGAGAACCATTGCTAAGCTTCCATTTACCCTTGTGAAATCTGCTATCATAGTCTTCATCATCTAACTTTCCAACTGAAATTAAATTCAGCCTCAAATCAACCACATGTCTCACATCCTTAAGTACCAACTTGCAACCAAGATTGGTCTTTATATGAATGTCGCCCATGCCAATGATGTCTGCCATCCCATGGTTGCCCATCTTGACTACACCAAAGTTTCCAACCTTGTAAGTAGCAAAGAACTCCCTCCGTGGTATAGCATGGTAAGAAGCACCTGTATCAATCACCCACTCGAGGTCCTGGCATACGCAAGAAAACATATCATCAGAAGTAGACAAAATCAGATAATCATCACCTTGCACTGTAGCTGTGACATTATCTTTTGACTCTGCATTCTCTACTTCTTTTCTATTTTTCTTGTTCTTCTTCTGTTGCTTGCACTGATTCTTGAAATGCCCTTTTTCTCCACAGTTATAGCAAGTAATGTCCTTCCTTGGCCTTGACTTACTTCTGCTCTTCTGTGAATTTCCTCTCCCTCTGGACTTTAACCTTCCTGTATTCTCTGAGACAAGTGCCTGTGAATCACTGTGAGAAATTCCTGAATTCTTTCTTCTCAACTCTTCATTCAACAGACTGCTTGTTACTTGACTCATGGAGACAACTCCATCTGGTGTAGAATTGCTAAGAGAGACCACCAGTGTCTCCCAACTTTCTGCCAACGAACTGAGAAGTAACAATGTTTGTAACTCATCATCAAGAGACATCTTCATAGAGGATAACTGGTTAGTGATACTCTGCATTTCATTCAAATGCTCAGCAATAGAAGTGCCCTCATTAAACTTCAAATTGACAAGTTTTCTGATCAGGAAAGCCTTATTTCCATATGTTTTTCTTTCATAAAGACCCTCCAACTTTTTCCATGGAGAGTGTGCGGAACTCTCAGTAGAGACATGATGAAAAACACTATCATCAAGCCATTGTCGAATAAACCCGACAGTTTTCCGATCTAACATTTTCCAGTCATCGGGTGACATTGTTGCGGGCTTTCCACTATCTCCTTTCATTGGACCATACAGATTCTTGCAATACAAGAGATCCTCCATTCTTGGTTTCCATATCATCCAGTTGTTTCCGTTTAAACTAATCATGCGGGATGAGTTACCGGCCTCCATGTTCATACACAAATAATCAAAACTGATCTAACAACAAGCTCTGATACCAGTTGATGGAAAAAAATCTCAATGCTATGTGTACTAACAAATCTTGAAACCGTATAACGCAGCGGAAAATTTTAATCGAAACAACACATCCACATAGAACACCAGATTTACGTGGAAAATCCCTCCAATGTGAAGGGGAAAAATCACGGGTAAGCCACAGGAGAAAACTTCACTATGAACAATAATGAAAGTACAAATATATCAAATCTCTTGTCAAAACTTGAGTTTGATTACAAGAGAGCAACTGGGATATAAACACAACTGAACTCTCCTACTTGATCACGGCAGAACACACTGCAAACCTGATCTTCCCTGTAGTGAGAACCATGTTCAGCTGATGGAGATCTTCCCTGCTCTTCATCTTCTCCTCTAGCAGCACCTTCTTCCCCGGAGCTACAGTAACCCCTTTCCTTCACCCTTGATGGCCTCTTAGATCTCACCTTGCAACTTAGGTTTTAGATCCCAATAATATGTTTTATACATCTAGGGTGGTCAAGGGACAACCCAGAGACCAGATCCACCAAACCTGCCAAATCCCATGACTTTTGGGATTAAATAAACCAAGTAAAAGATCTATTTTCGGACATGGAACAAAAGGTCAAACATGGCTGTCTCGGGGCTGCCGGTCGACCGGATCTACAGTGGCGGTCGACTGGAAAATCTCAGTCCAAAGATTTTTGTTCCCTGGAATTTCCGGTCGACCGAAAATAGCCCGACGGTCGACCGATTTCGGTCGACCGTTTCTGCTGGGTCGGTCGACCGCTGCGTTGCATGGGCTGAAAAGAAAAGCAAATGGGCAACGTGCCCAACGGGACGACAAATTTGTGATTGTGCTTAAGGTGAAACGACCTTATACGCCCGTACCCTTCGGCTGTATAAATCATAAGCCACTGACAAAATTCCAAACTGCATGCAGAGCCTGTTAGAGTTCCGTCTCTCTCTCTCTCTCTCTCTCTCTCTCTCTCTCTCTCTCTCTCTCTCTCTATATATATATATATATATATATATATATATATATATGCGATTAGTGGAGAAGTCTAATTAGTGATTTAGTTGAGGCCCAATTCTGGGCCATCAATGAGTGGGCCGCCTCAAGGTCGTAGGCCCAGTAAGAGAAATTAACGCCCTAGCTAGCTAGTTCAGCGCTTCGGATGGGATCGGCAAGCTGACCTGACCCCCAAATCAGAGACGATCCTTTGCTTCAGCAATGCCAACGAGAGTTGGAGCCCGGCTCAAGGTTAGGGTTAGAGACTTTAGATCCAACCTCCCATTGGGCTTCAGATCTGGCCATATCCGCAGCTGCGATTTATAAAGCTATTATTTATATATATATCTATATCTATATTATACATTATAAGAGAAAACAACGGTTTTTTTCTGCCGGTTTAATGTTGAACTTTTAAATTTAGTTCCGATTCGATTCTCTCGGCCAGACTCTGTCAAGAAGAGAGAGATCTACCCGAACACGAAAGGGGATTCCGAAACTTCACCATGGTGATAAATATGAGAACCCAAACACGAATTGGGTCAGGTGTCTCCGTGCCCTTCTCTCTCTCTCTCTCTCTCTCTGTGTCTCTGTATATACATAACTCAAGTCTTCTCCTAAGCACTGTGGAGAGGATGATGTGAGGAACAAGGGTCATCCAGGCTTGCGGGGGTAGAAGCGAAGGGACGGGACGCATGTCTTGAGTCCCCCGGGGGCCACCGGCTGGTTCCTTCCGGCCTCTGCCCTTTTACGCGGGGACTGGATTTTTATCCAAACCGTCCCATCTGATGAACATCGCAATGTTGTGGCAAGGCTTTTCCCGAGCAGGGGAGAAAAAGAACTATTTTTTTATCAATTTTTTCTGACCAAAGTCAGCATTTTTCTTAACGAGGGTTTGGAGAATTACAATGTGGAACGACTAACGACCGAGATATGAAGTTTTTTATTCGTGATGTTTCTTCTGATTAACGGAAGCGATGGTCTGGCGACACTTTCTCTGACTATAAAAAATAGCACTTGGATTGACAAGGTTTCCTGACCAAAGAAAATAAGATTGTGAAATCAACAACATGAAGATTTTCGGATTACGGTGTTCTTATTAATCGACTCCCTGCGGCATCTTTAAGATCCTTCTTGTTAGCTTTAACTTTTATACTGTCCTAATTTATATTTTCTTACAGATAAAAAGTAAAAGCGGTATCTATTCTAACAAACGTTTATTTGTTAGAATCTCTCAGCGTCTGTGAAACATATAATTGGATAAGTATGAAATAAATTAGATACAGATGCGGATCAGGTTGAGGTTCAGATTTTTTTTTCTTTCTAGAAGCAACTGCAAAACTGTTTGGAGGTACAGATGCCCTCCAATTTGACCTTTATGAGCAGACTTGGAGAGGCTGTATTTTGACGATAACTATGATAGGAATTACATAAATAGAAATGCACACAACAACACATGTACTAAAAGTATGCTTACGACTGTAATTATAGTGTAACATTTATTTATTTATTTGCAAAAATTTTAACAGACGTACATTTCAACCGTATTATCATTATAATTTGAAAGAAAGCGGTCGCAAATTCCATGATCCATAGCACTAAGGACGTCCTTCCAATAAGTTTGCATCATTTACATTCAACAGTTAAGAGTACAACAATAAATTACAGAGTGGCCCCTCGTCTGTCTAAATTTCAGTTTCCCTTGTCCACTATCCATTGATAGCAAATTAGGGAATTGCCTTTCAATCTGAGAATATCACTCAGATAAATTGTTACACGGGAAAATGAGCATCGGTTAAGTTCTCTTTTTAAGATAAGGACCTCATATATAGCTAGCAGGCCCCTAGACTAGTTTTGGTGGTCATAATCTATAATGCTTTGGGTTGGAGAACATTGAGTGCCTCTATCAAGTGTCAGTTCTGAATGCCTCCATCATCGGCTGTTGCGTGTAGCCAATACCATGCCACCCACATCCCTATCACTCTGTACTTCTCATAGAAGGGCAGCAAACATTTGGTTTGAGTCTCTTCAATACACTTATTGGTGGTGATATATTGACATCAAATAAAGAAAGAAGCAAAACAAAAGACAAACTTCGATGATACTGTTCATCCACCCTCGGTCAAGTGCATGTGAGTTCTACCGTCCCGAGATTCTCTGTTGAATTCTAGCAAAAGTCTTTGGAAATAGTCTGCCCGAGATGCACTAGCAAAGAGACATTCCTCTTGTAGTAGTTATTCTAATGAACCTCTATACAGTCAAACAAATAATTGTACCATTACTGTTCACTATCTATAAGCATTTCTCATAGCATCCCTGATGTTAGACTTGTTACTTAACTAAAATGAGAATTGTTTCTAGAATTTGACTAAAATAGGTTATGTGTTTTGGCATTCAATGACAGTATGAGTTTACTATTTATATATATTGGTTCTTGCAGTATATTTTTAAACTATTTATGTATTATATATTTAATGTCTAAACTTTCGTTATTTAACATAAAAAAAATTTAAAATAAATTCACGCTCTTTGATATATAGTATGAGCTGATTGTGTTACATGCTTGACATGTATATGCCTCCACCTGCTTGACTTAAATTAATGTTCGTCTTAGCGTTATGTCTATCGCACGAGCATGTCTACTGTTTGTCGGGTGGGTCTATACCTCCCCATCTTCTCCTTTAAATCTTTAATACGATAATACGTCGTCAACTGTTTGGACCGCGTATGATGCAAAATTTATATATCCAATGTGTGTTTGATAGAGAAATAGAATTGAAGGATGTTAATTAATCCGTGGAAAAAGATAACATCACACACACACAGAAGTCGGCAGATTTTATTAAAGGGACCGAACTTGGTACACTGGTTCTGTGATACTTATTTATGATACCTTTTGGTAGAAGATTATTCTCTTACTTATTTTTTTGCTATAATGCGACGTAAGGTTTTATATTACTTTTTCCTTTCTTATGACATGGATGAGCTGTTAAGATAAAAGGTAATCTCATCATTTATATATTATAATAGTAACATTCATTTTTCATATTCATATCTCCCACATTTAACTTGTTTTTCTTGATCACTTGTTTTTCTTATCATCGATCAAAATGATTGAAAATGTTATTATAATTTTTTAAAAAAATCTCAAAGTTAACTCACCCGCGAAGGACGTTCATTTGACTAGTAAAATTACAAAGTGAGTGTTGGGCAATTCATGCTTTTAGGTAGAAGTTGATGATTTTTGCAACCACGTACTTTCAACGTAAAAAAATATTACCCGGCCGGAAGTGATGATATTTGATTTTGGATGCATGGCTGTAAAAGTCAAAGCTTCCCATACGAGTCCATTTCTTTTTTTCCCCTATATATAGTTTCGAACTTTTAATTAGTTGGAGGTCAAAATAACCGCAAAGTTACATGGGTAACTTTCAAAATCTACCATCTTCCTCCTCAGAATAACCAGGTAAAAGTCTAGCTAAAGACTAAAAACACTTTCAATTAAAAATTATATCAAATCTGGGGAAGAAATATATAATCTCATTTGGCATTCCAAGCTAGGAGCAGCTTTTTCATCATTTATAAATGTCTAACTCTAACCTTTTTTTAAAAAAAAATAAAGAGTAATCCTTAGTCCACATCCCGTGTAATTAATTACACATCCAAGATGTGGACCAAGCAAACAGTTTTTTTTTAAAAAAAAATAGATAACATGGCCCCCAAGTCATCTTTGATTGTTGTAAAAACACACCCCCATTCAATGGTCTAAAAAAAATTAAATAATAAAATCATATCAAGTGAATAGTGTTAAATTTAATTGTTCAAAAATTAACTTTTTTTAATTATTTTGAATTTTTAAAATGTCGGATTGAGATATATCTTGTACGAACAATTAGAGTGATTTGCGTGCCATGTTATAAAAATAAAAATAAAAAAACGTAATGCCCAGAATAGAGGGATATCGAATCCCCAAAATAGATAGATATCGAAGCCCGTTAATTAACGAAGATGATAAGTTGAGCCAAGGGCACGGGGTGAATGGCCGTGATGACATCCAGTGAGCTTGATAGAAACCACGTGTTCCATCTGCTGGGCACGGGTGAATCACCTTGTGGCCGTCAGCCGTGAAGTGTCCTGACCATAATGACATCTTAACTGAGGCTCAGCTAACATGCATGCACGTATTTCATGGAGACGACACCACGAGATTTGGGAGAGGGCTCCTTTTGTACCGATGGAAGAGGATTGCCATAAAGATAGGATGTTAATTCCTTGGAATTTTATGGATAGAGTTACATCTTCGTGGATAGAGTTTAATTAATCGTGTTGTGTGCGCTACAACACTTTAATCTATACTATAGTTATCCGATTTTTTCCCCAACGGATCAGTTAAAATTATCTAATTATTTCTCTTAATTATTTAGAATTGTCCGATTTTTTTCTCCAATTCAATTATGTGTCTTCCACTTTAATTAAAATTGTTTGATTTTTTTTCCTCTGGTTCAATTAGAATTATTCGATTTTTTCTCCACGATTCAATTTTTTTCCTCCGATTCAGTTAGAATTGTCTGATTTTTCCCTCCGGTTCAGTTAGAATTGTTCGATTTTTTTCCTCCGATTCAGTTAGAATTATTCGATTTTTTCTCTCCGATTCAATTAGAATTATCCGATTTTTTTCCTCCGGTTTAGTTATGTGTCCTCCGGTCTGTTACATAATTTTTGAAGTCATTTTTATCTTCCACATTATTGAGCCATTTATAGCTCATTATGTATTCACACCAGAGATAGTCACATTTTTTAGTTGTGCACATTGACTTTTATAAGTTTGATTCATAGAACTTTAGTCGAATGATTCTTAATTCATTTTATCTTAATAGATGTCATTGACCTTAAATATTAACCAGAACTAAATTTTATGTATTTCTAAAGGTAGTGGTGAGAATGCTTTGATGTATTCCTAAAGGTAACCGTAGGAATGCAAATTTTATCATCGTAAACTATGAATCATTTGGTGCCATTAGATGATAAATTGTTAAAGAATATTCAAAATAGATAAGCTATGTCTAATATTTTATTGTTATATTTTTCAAGTGTCTGAATCTGCTTAATTTAAGATTTTGATTCTTTTGAGTTTGTCGACTTTAAAAATTAAATTTGCATTCTCTTCAACCATCTTCAAATACTTTTACTTTTAAAAATTAATTTTATTTTTAAATTTTAAAAACTAATATGACTAATATATTGATAAATTTTGGTCACATCTATTTTTATCACATAGTATAATTTTATGTTTTTAATTTTTATTACGAGCGTAGTGCGTTCCTTTGACTAGTTTGTTTATGATGGAACTAAGTTAGAAAGCTAAGAAAAGTCAAGATACAGAGCCTGAGAAAAGAAGAATGAAGCCACAATATAGAGCTTAAGAAAGGGCATATCGGGGTCTTCATCGGGGGTGCCAGGCTTCTAGACCTAGTCTCTGAGGCGGAGGAGCTTCTTGAGCTGAGAGCTAAGTCTGGCGTTGTTAGAGACACTTCTGGATGAGCCCCATGCTCGTGTCTGACTGGTCTCACGTCCAGACCGAGGGTTGGGGGAATGTGAGACCTTGAGGTGGCCGGCCAAAGACTTGAGCTTGGTTGTTGTGGCTCGGGCAGCAGGCAGGCGGGTCCTTTGAGAGATAGGACCAAGTTAAAGACATGGGACAACAGCTACGAGTGCAAGCTGTGAACCTTGACCCTAGGGGCTATTGTGAACTGGCACCGGAAGGAGTGTCGGGCAAAGGTCTAGCACAGGAGTTGCATCACCATTACTGGGGACTGCCGCAGAACCCTACCTTGGGGACCTTTGGGGGTTAGGGTGTCATCTTCCACAGTGAGCCTTCTTGTCGGTCAAGCTGGGCTGACCACCTAAGAACTTCCAATCGAGGTCCTAAGAAGACCTTGTCGACCTTCTCCTTCAGGCTAACCACAACAGCTAGAGCCTCGAGAGGAACTTGCCAAGTTTTTTCCTACAAGATAAAAGTTCTCATCAGGGTGGGGGTGCCATGTGAGAACTCTCTAATGCTTAAGTCAATAAGCGAGTAGGAGGAAGGAGAGAGAGCTCTCAGGAGTGGATGACGTGTAGGGCATGCAGGAGTATCCTCGAGGAGGAGAAGGAGGAGAAGGTTCATTGCTAGGATAGCGTTGCCCATGTTTCCCGGTGTGTTCTCTATACTTGAAGGAGGCCACGGAGACCCCCTTTTATAATCATAGAAGCACGCCTTGGGCGATAAAACCTGCAAACCTGAAAAGACCATATGGAGCGGCACAACTGCCAGAGCAGTGGCGTGGTAGATTTCCATATTGTGGAAGGAGCTGATTCGCTGACGTTGGTTGGCTACGATGACATTTTCAAAATCTCTAAACTAAGTGGGACCTCCGAGTTTTGTAGGATATAGACCACGTGGCCAGAGCTGGTGTAATATACATGATAGACCTGAATAGGTTGGATCTGTTAGGTTTCGCACAGCACCTACGGATAACGTAGCGGATAACAAAAACTTATTTTGCCCGATCCCAGTGCTATGGAATCCTAGATCTATGTTCTAATCGGTGTTTTAATCACCCCAACACCCTAATTACGGGTTGAGTGTTTATACCTTGCGCGGAACGACGCGGTCCGCTATGCCCGATGCAGAATATCAAGCCGCACAGCTGCACGGCCTCTAGAGCATATCCACACGGACCCTTGTGCAGCGACGGTATCCCCCGGCACGGACCTTCCCCGACCCTTTCACCTTCTGGAGAGAGAGAGCAAGAGGAAGGAAGGGGGGAGGAGCTAATCCTCTCCCTTAAGCCTAAATACTTGATTAGCCTAAGGGAAGAAAATCGAATGAGCTCACGTAGGATGCCATATATATAGAATTTTGGTCAGTTCTGAAAGGGCTCCAAAAGACCGAAATTATATATATATCCTATCTACTATTATACATATGTATTAAGCTCCATTTACACTCCTTTCCAAAAGGAACTAAATGGAAATAATACATACCTTTGTATAATAATAATCCATCACCCAAGAATCCATTGTGTGTGATCCTCTAGGCCCATAGTTACTCTAGTTTAAGGCCCATTAACTTCTAATTCCCAATTAGAAGTAAATTAAACGTATTATTCGCTTCTACTAGAGCCGAATAATAGTTTAATTCATTCTGAATCTTCGATCACGTTGGGTCAAGCAAATCCGCGTGATCCTAGAAGACGCCGGGTTTAAACCAGCCTATCTGGTACCTGTAAGTCCATAGTTACCGCATCGATATAATCCCTCGCTCATTCTATGAGTCTGGTACGATCGAGGGTATGGTTTCTGTCAAACCCCATGATCGTGCCATTTGACTATGACCTCCTTAAAGTGTATGACATCCGTTCTAAACAAACTCACACGACCCTGGCCAAGGATTTAATGGAGCGTCAGTGTCATGACCCATTAACTGTCTGATATATACCCGACAGTGAGCGATCCCCTCTTGACCATTGATGATCTTCACACGTATCCTGGAGTGGTTAATGACTCGGCAACTCATGACTTATGGTTAAAGTCACTTAGCCAAGTAATTAAACCATTCCAGTCCTCGTATAAGATCCGATCAATGTCTCAGGTCAAAGGACCAATGATGCTACTGAGACAGTTGGATCTTCAGTTGACATTAGGTATAATCAACCATCTGAAGATCCAATAGCGGATCAGTTCAGTGTACATCCTCCAAGGACATACACCTACACATATGTGTTGGTGCCCCGCACCAATGACCATGAGACTGGTCACTGACACATCATGTGTACTGGTTTAATAGGTAATCAAAGTCCCCGAGTGATTACCCTCCAACCAGGAACAGTTTAAGGTATGTGTACATATAAAGTCAGTCTCATGTTCGAGATCCCATCTCGAGCTGACTTTACAACCACATATCCTAGGGACAACGTAAAGTGACACACAATCGCATATTTACGCTCAAATACCACTTTATTAATAATGAACAAGATCGTACAACTATTGGGCCTACCCGATCCGAAATTGGCCTGTAGCACACCAACACTAACAATCTCCCACTTGAACTATAGCCAATTACCCACAACTTTGAGGCCCATCTTATCCCGATGACGCTCAAATACAGTCAGTGTCAAAGGCTTAGTCAGTGGATCTGCTATGTTGTCTTCTGACGGTACACGCTCTACCGCCACATCTCCATGATCAACAATCTCCCGAATAAGGTGGAAGCTCCTGAGAATATGCTTCGACCTTTGGTGAGATCTCGGTTCCTTCGCCTGGGCGATGGCCCCATTATTATCACAAAAAAATGGGATGGGAGCTGATATCTCAGGAACTACGTCAAGTTCCAAGATGAATTTCTTCATCCAGACGGCTTCCTTAGCAGCTTCAGCTGCAATAATATATTCTGCCTCAGTCGTCGAGTCTGCAGTCGTATCTTGCTTAGAGCTTCTCCAACTGACTGCCCCTCCATTCAACATGAATACAAACCCAGACATGGATTTACAGTCATCTGGATCTGACTGGAAACTAGAGTCTGTGTAAGCTCTAAGCTGTAGGTCCTCTCCTCCATAAAGTAGAAAAAGATCCTTAGCCCTTCGCAAGTACTTAAGGATGCCCTTTACTGCCTTCCAGTGCTCTTCGCCTGGATTTGTCTGATATCTACTGACAATGCTTAAAGCATTAGCAACATCAGGCCGTGTACATAGCATTGCATACATGATTGACCCTATCGCCGAAGCATAGGGTACCTTGTTCATGTGTGCCATTTCCTCAGATGTTTTAGGACTCATCCCCTTGGATTGGGAAATTCCATGTCCCATGGGAATGTGACCTCTCTTGGAATTTTCCATCCTAAACCTTTTGATGATAGTGTCTATATACAAGGATTGGGATAATCCTAGCATCCTTTTAGATCTATCTTGATAGATCCTTATGTCCAGCACATAGGATGCTTCTTCCAAATCCTTCATGGAGAAGGTCTTAGATAACCAAGACTTAGTTTATGTCAGCATCTCTACATCATTCCCAATGAACAAGATGTCATCAACATAAAGGACCAAGAAGGTCACCGAGCTCCACTGACTTTCTTGTATACACATGATTCATCTTCATTCCGAATGAAGTTGAAAGATTTGACAGACTCGTCAAATCTTAAGTTCCAACTTCGAGATGCATGCTTTAATCCATAAATGGACCTTTGAAGTTTGCATATCTTATTAGGATGTAGCTTGAAGGTGAATCCTTCATGATGTACCATGTACACCTCTTCCGACAGATTTTCATTAAGAAAAGTTGTCTCCACATCCATTTGCCAGATCTTATAATCCAGGTATGCAGCAATGGCAAGGAGGATTCTGATTGACTTAACCATGGCTACCGGCGAAAAAGTCTCGTCATAGTCAATGCCTTATCTTTGACGATATCCTTTCGTCACTAGTCTAGCCTTGTATGTGTCAACCTGTCCATCTGCACCGATTTTTCTTTTGAAAATCTATTTGCAGCTGATAGGGACCTTCCCTTTGGGTACATCAACTAAGTTCTAAACTTTTTTGGTGTACATGGACTGGATCTCTGAATCCATTACCTCTTGCCATTTCTCGGAGTCTACACTATGGATCACCTCCTGGTATGACTGAGGATCATCATCATCATTGATACATACCTTAGAGGACCCCTCTGAGACATGTCCAACATATCTATCAGGTTCTCTCGGTAGTCTACGAGATCTCCGTAGTGTCAGTGTTTCACTCTGAATAGGATCAACCGATACAGTCTCATCTAATGAGTTTGTGTCTATGAGTTGTGGTTCTTGGACCTCGTCCAATTCTATCTGGCTCCCACTATTTTTCTAGAGTAGATATTCTCTTTCCAGAAATACAGCTCTCTTAGCCACTAAGACCCTTTGCTCAAAAGGGTGATAGAAATAATATCCAAACGTCTCCTTTGGATATCCCACAAACCTACACTTATCAGTTCTCGACTCAAGCTTATCACTGTCGTTCTTCTTTACATGAGCAGGACACCCCCAAATTTTAATGTGATTAAAATTTGGTTTCATGCCCTTCCATATCTCATATGGTATAGAAGGAGCTGATTTACTTGAGATCCTATTCAATAAATAAGCTGCAGTCTCTAATGCATAGCCCCAGAGAGACAATGGTAGTCCTGACATAGACATCATGGATCGGACCATGTCTAACAAGGTCCCGTTTCTCCTTTCGGATACACCATTGTGCTGTGGTGTATACGGTGGAGTCCATTGAGAAACAATTTCATGGTCTTTAAGATAAGAAGTGAATTCATGGCTAAGGTATTCACCTCCTCGATCCGATCGAAGAGCCTTAATACTCTTGCCAGTCTGTTTCTCTACTTCATTCTTGTATTCTTTAAACTTCTCAAAGGCTTGTGATTTATGTCTCATTAAATACACACAGCCATATCTTGAGAAGTCATCAATAAAAGAAATGAAATAGAGATGACCACCTTTCGCCTCCATGGACATGGGTCCACACACATCCGAGTGTATGAGCTCGAGAAGGTCAACAGCCCTCTCACCATGTCCACTAAAGGGAGCCTTGGTCATTTTCCCCATGAGACACGACTCACAGGTATCAAATGGCTTGTATTCGAACGAATTTAAATACCCATTTGAGTATAAATGAGAGACTCTTTTCTCACCTACATGACCAAGTCTGCATTGCCATAGATATGCAGAATTCACTTCATCAACATTGGAAACTTGCATAACATTAGAACATGTATCCAATACATAAAGACCATTGACTAATGAACCATAGGCTATATTCAAACCATTATTCATTATAGAGCTCCCAGTGCTATTAAAAGCTAATGTATATACAACATTATACAAACCAGAGATTGAAATAATATTCTTAATAATATTAGGAACATAATAACAGTCATTCAGCTCCAGAATGACTCCTGAAGGTAAACTGAGACGTGCAGTCCCAACAGCTTTTGCAGAAACTAAAGTTCCATTGCCCATCCTCAGTTCAATCTCCTTTTTGCCCAGTCGCCTTCTATTTGCCAGCACCTGCACAGAGTTACAGATATGAGATGCACATCTAGTATCCAATACCCATGATGTGGATTCCATATATGACAAATTAAGGTCTATGAAAAAAATACCTTCATTTAGAATTGCCTTGCAATTCCTTTTCCAATGCCCTATTTCCCCGCATCGAAAACACTTGTCTTCTTTTTCATTCTTCTTGCCCTTCCCTTTGTCAACCTTGGCGAGTTGCTTACCCATGGCCTTTTTCTTTCCCTTCCCTTTGTTACTTGTGGTGGATATTTGGGTGGCCTTCCTTTTCTTGTTGGCCCGGCTAACAATCATTACAGACGAAGATGATTTATCTTTCTGCATAGTTCCTTCAGCACTTTTAATATGTTCAGCAGCTCGGGGAGAGTTGTATCAATTCTATTCATGTTAAAGTTTATGATGAAGGAAGAAAAGGAATCAGGCAATGACTGGAGTATAAGATCAATGCACAGTTCAAGATCCAACTTGAACCCCAATGCATTGAGTCTCTCTATCCACTCCATCATTTTCAGTACATGAGCCTGTACTGAAGCACCCTCTGACATTCGTGTCCTGAAAAGTATTTTGGAGATGTCATACCTTTCAATCCTACCCTGCTCCCCGAAGAGCTGGCGTAGATTGAGAAGTATGCTTCTATAATCAGTCTTTTCAAATTACCTCTACAGCTCGGGAGCCATAGAGGCCAACATGTAACATTGGACAAGGGAGGAGTCCTCAGACCATTTGGCATAAGCCAGTAACTCGCCCTAGTCGGCATCAGGAGCTGGCTCAGAATGAACCGTGTCCAACACGTACGTAATCTTTTCGGCGGTAAGGACTATGCGTAGATTACGCAGCCAATCCGAGTAGTTCGGTCTAGTTAATCTATTTGCATCCAAGATGTCGCGGAGGGGGTTGGACGACGACATTGTAATCTGGATAAGAAATAAAAGGTAACTTAGCATGTGTTCATATTCTAACTTAGATGTGGTTTTCTATCTTAGTTAGTCCCACTATTTTTCGATCGAACTATATAACCCTCAGTATATAGAACGGGAGATCAGCGAGATCAACGTAGTGGGTCAGAATCCCAACGAGACTGATGTACGACCTTGTGGAAAGCACAACAAGCCATACACCATCTCAAGGGCAGTCAACAGGCACTTGCATCTAATGCAATATCCGATATTCGGCCCCCGAGAAATCATCCCTTTGTGGAAAGCACAACAAAGGATATTCTCGGTTAGATTTAACCATCATTACGACATAGCAATGAGTTCATGACCCGACCCTTGTGGAAAGCACAACAAGGCCGAGTTCAATTCCTCACCCCATTGAGGCCGAGCCTTGGAGTTTAATCACGCCCCCAAACTCATGGACCTTGTGGAAAGCACAACAAATCTATGAAATGAAGACGTTCATTCACTCCATAATGATGGAGGGCCACGACGACTCCTAGAGCCATGCTTACCAGATCTAAAATTTAATCGCGAGGGAATTTAATTTTATCTTGATCTCACCCTAGGTGGTAATATAAATATATCCAATATATTTACCGTACCTAGTAGTTTGCACAATGTAATGCATCCAATGCAAAATTAAATGCAAGTGATCATGAACTTTAATCCTAATGTAACTAAGACATCCGGCCCGCTTCCGAAGCAGTTGGATCGTCCTCGTCGGGTGTGCTCCGCGGTTTCAAACTCTGACGCCGCATTAATTATAACTTTTACACGGCACGCAGGCCGAAAAAATTAAATTACATGTGACTCAAATTCCAGCAGCCCTTAGGGCGAGTACAACAATGGAGGAAGATAGAAGTACATTGGAATTTTAACAGGGAGAGAAAGGAGGTTCGCAGACCCCAATTAATTACATTAATCCAAGTCCATGATCACTTGCCAACCTATTCAATTAAAATCAATCAACGGTTATTTTCTGAAAATAATCCTCACTTTTGGATTTAAAATGTGACGTGCAAACAAAAATAAGCTAGTTTTGTTTAATTTTAAAAATCGAAGCATAATTAACTAAAATTAAACAGACAAGCAAGTCAATACAAGGTAAATAAAGTAGAGCACGTAAAGAACCATCATTTCCTACAAGGGCATGTAATTGAGATAATTAATTAAATTTAAATTTAAATTTAATTATCTAATAATCAAATTTAAATTTAAAATTTAAACATGTCAATAATTTAAATTTAAATTCAAACTAATTATCTAATAATTTTGTTTGAAAATAAATTTAAAATAATGCAATTATTCTCAATTAGTAATTTTCTAAAATTTAAAATTTAAAATTAATAATTATCTAATAATTAAAAATTCAAATATTTGAATTTTTTATATTTATCTTCAATAAAATTCAAAATTCAAAATTTTTAATTATCTAATAATTAAAATTGTAAAAACTTAAATTTTACTGAAGTAACTTCAATTATTACCATTTTATCTCAAGGTAAATAGTAATTATCTCACCTCGGTATATTCAACACGATTAAATAAAATTTAACATTTGACATTTACCATCGAGATAACACAATTAACCTACGAGATAAAATTTTAATTAATTTACTGTGTATTTTCATATATGTATATCATATATATATTTATATATCTGAGCACAATAAATCAAAAACTAAAAAGTAAAATTTTTTAATTAAAAAACAATTCCGCGCGGGCGTTGACCCGAGCGCCCAAGTTGCGGGCGCCCGCCACGCGGACACCGCTGGCGGGCGGCCGCCCACGCGGGTCAGCGCCCGCGAGCGCTGACCCGCGGTTGCGGCGTGCGCCGCCCACGCGGCGCACGTGGCGGGCGCATTGCGCCCTGGGCGCACCACGCCCAGGGCGCAATGCGCTCAAACCGGACCACAATTTTTTTTAAAAAAAAATTTGCTCCAGCGATGCCCAGCATCCTGGAAGAACGTAGATGCTCAACATCCCCTTCTAGCAATAACAATTGAAGTAGTTAATTCCCCTAAAGCATGGTTCTATACGACGATAAAACACCGATTAGAGCACCAACCTCGCTCTGATACCACTGTTAGGTTTCGCACAGCACCTACGGGCAACGCAGCGGATAACAAAAACTTATTTGCCCGATCCCAGTGCTATGGAATCCTAGATCTATGTTCTAATCGGTGTTTTAATCACCCCAACCCCCTAATTACGGGTTGAGTGTTTATACCTTACGCGGAACGACGCTGTCCGCTATGCCCCATGCAGAATATCGAGCTGCACAGCTGCACGGCCTCTAGAGCAATTCCACACGGACCCGTGTGCAGCGACGGTACCCCCCGGCACGGACCTTCCCCGACCCTTTCACCTTCTGGAGAGAGAGAGCAAGAGGAAGGAAGGGGGGAGGAGCTAATCCTCTCCCTTAAGCCTAAATGCTTGATTAGCCTAAGGGAAGAAAATCGAATGAGCTCACGTAGGATGCCATATATATAGAATTTTGGTCATTTCTGAAAGGGCTCCAAAAGATCAAAATTATATATATATCCTATCTACTATTATACATATGTATTAAGCTCCATTTACACTCCTTTCCAAAGGAACTAAATGGAAATAATACATACCTTTGTATAATAATAATCCGTCACCCAAGAATCTATTGTGTGTGATCCTCTAGGCCCATAGTCACTCTAGTTTAAGGCCCATTAACTTCTAATTCCCAATTAGAAGTAAATTAAATGTATTATTCGCTTCTACTAGAGCCAAATAATAGTTTACTTCATTCTGAACCTTCGATCACGTTGGGTCAAGCAAATCCGCGTGATCCTAGAGGACCCCGGGTTTAAACCAGCCTATCTGGTACCTGTAAGTCCATAGTTACCGCATCGATATAATCCCTCGCTCCTTCTATGAGTCTGGTACGATCGAGGGTATGGTTTCTGTCAAACTCCATGATCATGCCATTTGACTATGACCTCCTTAAAGTGTATGACGTCCGTTCTAAATGAACTCACATAACCCTGACCAGGGATTTAATGGAGCGTCAATGTCATGACCCATTAACTGTCTGATATATACCCGACAGTGAGCGATCCCCTCTTGACCATTGATGATCTTCACACGTATCCTGGAGTGGTTAATGACTCGGCAACTCATGACTTATGGTTAAAGTCACTTAGTCAAGTAATTAAACCATTCCAGTCCTCGTATAAGATCCGATCAATGTCTCAGGTCAAAGGACCAACGATGCTACTGAGACAGTTGGATCTTCAGTTGACATTAGGTATAATCAACCATCTGAAGATCCAATAGCGGATCAGTTCAGTGTACATCCTCCAAGGACATATACCTACACATATGTGTTGGTGCCTCGCACCAATGACCATGAGACTGGTCACTGACACATCATGTGTACTAGTTTAATAGGTAATCAAAGTCCCCGAGTGATTACCTGCCAACTAGGAACAGTTTAAGGTATGTGTACATGTAAAGTCAGTCTCATGTTCGAGATCTCATCTCGAGCTGACTTTACAACCACATATCCTAGGGACAACGTAAAGTGACACACAATCGCATATTTATGCTCAAATATCACTTTATTAATAATGAACAAGATCGTATAACTATTGGACCTATCCGACCTGAAATTGGCCTATAGCACACCAACACTAACAGGATCTTTATAAATAGGACCTTTGGGCTATATGCCAATCCAAGGAAGGAGAGTGTAACAAAGTACATGCAAGCAAAGGATTATCGTCATCTTGTGAAAGTGCTCATCAATATATTTCTGAAGCAAGACTTGTACCACGTCTCATCTTTGTAAGTTTCAACATTTTATTCCTTATTCATCTTCATTCTTTTAGGTGCTGGAATTATACCACGTTTCATCTCTCTCTCCCCTACCTTTCTCTATCTTGCTTTCTCTTCTCTCGTTCTCTCTGATCCCCTCCGTCTCTCCCTCCCTCCATGGCACCCTACCTCACTAGGGGGGGGGGGGTGCTAGTGCTGGAGGGGGAGACCCCCTTCGACAGTCTACCCTCCTCTCTACTGCACTCTCCCCTCCCTTTCTCTATCTCTCTCTCTCCTCCCTCTCTCCCTCCCACCTTGGCACCCCACCCCACTGGGTAGGGGTGCCGACGTCAGAGGGGGAGAACCCCTCCAGTGGCCTCCCCTCCTCTCTGTCTCTCTGTCTCTCTCTCTCTCTCTCTCTCTTGCACCCCCACCCCATTGAGTGGCAATGCCGACGTCGGAGGGGGTCTCCCTCTCCGACGTCCTCCCCTCCTCTCTCTCTCTCTCTCTTTGGACACTCACTCACAAGGTGATCCATGGGACTTTTAATCTTTTCCTCCTTCTAGATTAGGTTAACCATGATCAGGTTAAATCAAGCCAACCTTTTCCGACGGAGATGGATGGCAGTAACTTTTTTCTATAACAGAGAAGATTTGGGGAGCTTTTATAAATAGTGAGATTATGGGACTTTTAATGCTGATATATATCACATAGATTGCAGATTTCCAAAACTAAATAACTCTTGTAAAAAATACTCTTAAAAAAATCTTTTCTTTTGTGTACATTCTGATTATGTGTCATGTACTAGTTGCTGAATTGTTTATCTATTCCAGAAATGGGGCTTGCACCTGTTTTGTTTGAGCAACCAGTATATAAAGATAATTGGGATGGTCTTCACCACGTCAGTAATATTGCAAAGGGCAAGTATGGTGTCTCAAAAAATATAATCGATTACCTGACATGTGGTTAGAATTGAAGTCCCAGAATCAATGATTTAGGATGAACCATGAGAGATGGCAGACACACTACCTGAAGTGGAAGGAACGACATGGAACGAGTGCTGCTAGAGGAGACGTTCATAGTTGACCTTAGGCAGAGTTACGATCGCATCCATCAGGCTTTCTGTGGCATAGTAGAGGGAATGGCCTAAGCATCCGAAGCCGATGGAGGTGGAGTAGTAGCAAGTTTAACGGTGTCTGGATGACCAAACTTCATCTAGCAACGCTCAGGGACACGAGTTTGGCAGCCACAATGAGTACATGGAGGATAGGAGTTTCGGCCACGACCACGCCCAGAGTGCTCAATAGGGCCAGCCGAAGAGAGCTCAATAGCAGATGTAGAGGAACTGGTCTGAAGAACACGAGATATAGCATTCGCCAGAGAGGGAACTGCATCATCTGAGAGGAGATGGAAATGAACATGGCTAAGAGAGTCATCCAACCCAAATAGAAATTTGGAGACCAATAACTCCTCGTGTTGCTTTTCCAGGGTGGTCACATATGTGGTGAGGAGATGATACACTTGTAACTCATCCCACTTCCCCTTCAGAGAAGCAAACTACTCATGAATGGAATAACCATCTTGCTTGAGGAAAAAAAATTCTTTATAGAGGGAATACATAGGGGAGACATTCTTTGCATCAGAGTACATTTCCTATAGAGCATCCCACATTTCTTTTGTGGTACCAAGGAAAACAACATTAGAACTCACATAGGGCTCCATGCTATTGAGGAGTAGAGCCATGACCAAATAATCATTGGATTGCCACATTACAAACATCACCTCATCTGTCTTGTCAACCAAAGGAGAATCCAGATGAGAGAGTTTTCATTGAGAATCATGGAGAAATCGGAATGCACGCGACCATAGAAGATAGTTGGAACCGTTCAACTTGACAGTCATTCCAATAGCCAAAGAATTTGTCTATGCATCTGATGAGGAGAAAGTGGAAGCCATTACAGCAGCCGAGAAAGAGAGAGACACCAAGGAGTGATCAGCACATAGGAAGAGGGATGAGAGGAGTGAGAGATGACCCCCCATGTGCCGATCATGTCACAGAAGAAGGCCGGCTACGAGACCGGCTAGAAGAAGTGTCGCCGCAAGCGGTGAACCCTACCGCGATGGGCAGATCCCGTAACGAAAGTGGGAGGGCGGTCGATGTCACTGTAGCAACCCGATAAAATAAAAAAAATAAAAATAATGAAACATACAAATTTAAAAGAAATCACAATTATTAAGTTAAAATAAAACCTTTAAAGCTTTATGGGCTTTTAATAAGAAAGTCTCGTTTATAGTAAAGGGCTTAGCATGGGCCTTTAGATAATGGGTGTCTTAGTGGGCCTTTGTCGTGCAGGCATTGTTCTGCCGTCGTAAACCCTAGGGAATGTCATATAGGGTTAGTTGCACACCGTGACTTTGTTACAGGAAAGATGAGGATTAGGATTAGTAAGAGTGTCCTATTTTGATAGAAGTAGGACTCTAAACGCTAGTAGGACTCTTGGGAGGTCGAGACTCTATATAAAGGACTCCCCTTTGCGTTGGCAGAACCTACTACTGCTGTGAAGGATCAAGGAGGATCATTGCTGCATCACGCGTGAGAGGGTTGGGCAAGACTGCAGTGCGTGGATGCATACTGTAGAGCTAGGAGAAGTCGTAGAGAGTTTTTTGGAGCGTGAGCTTCATCCCTTAGGTCGCCTTCTATTAAGGTAGGTGTTCTCTCGGACCTAAACCCTCCTAAATCAATTGCATGTCCATCATAGATCGTGAGTTTTCCTGTTTCTGGAAGTTCTTCCACATAGGCGTCATCGACATTTGATGCTTATGTAGAAGCGTCATTGTGTACTGACGCGCCTATGTAGAGGCATCAACGACCTGTGACATGTCTATTACAGACACATCAGTGCAACCTGACGCGTATGTTCGTACGCATCACGGCGCCATGACACGTCTGTTGATCATAACAGACTAATCAAATGCATGCAAATCCCTGCTTACAAATAATTAAGTAATTCTCTAAACTTGTTAAATTCATTCTATTAATCTTGCTACCATTTTGTTCCGTTTACTCTTGACCATGATCGTCGTGTGTATCGTCCCTTGATTATCGATCATCTTGTTAAAAAACTTATACCCTGATAATGTAATGATGTTAATCTATTTTAGTGAATGTTTTTCTTGTCTATTATATATCATCTCGCTATTGTTTAATACTATCTGTTTTGTTATCTTGAGCATCCACAGAAGCTTGGTACATTGTAGACACGCTATGTTTGACATCATATTGAGCAAATCTCATATCACACCATAATGTCTCAAAGTGGCTCTCATTATTGAATTATTTTAGTGATTTTTACTATTTTTTAAATTTATTTGATTTTTTTTTAGATTTTTGTTTAATGCTTTGAACAAAAAATCAAAAATATATATATATAAATCAAAAAATCAAAAGATATAATTTTTTTAAAAGGGCGTCCCTCCTATAGGACATCTCTAAAAATTTAAATAATAAATACTAAAAATAATAATTATTAAGTAAGTAAGAGGTGTCCTATGCATAGGACGCCTTTAATAAAAATAATAAAAAATAAAATAAAATAAAATAAAAATAAAGAAGCATCCCCATGATGGGATGCCTTCAAAAAGAGGTGTCTTTCATACATGATGCCTTCTTAACTTTGCCTCCTTTGTCAAAATTAGGCATCGAAAAATGCCAATTGTCAACACATGTGTGGTTAAAAGGCACCCACGTGTAGAGACGTGTCTTTCTAGGTGTCGTGTTTAGTGCTGAGAGGAGAATGGGTGCGTCCTTGCCTGGAGGCACCTTTAAAGAAGGCATCACTATCCCATAACGTGTTTAATATAAAAAATCATTTTGATATAAATAGAATCGCCTTGTCAAGGGGATGCGTTCTGATGAAGGCATCCCCCTCCCAAGATGCCATCTTTGCCAGTTTTCCTATAAATAGGTCACCCCCTCCCACAAATAAAGGGGTTTCGAAATCCTTTCAAGAGGAGGGGGAAACTCTGGTGAAATCGCTTCCGAGCTCGTGAGATCTTCATCGAATCAAGGGGAGGTTCTGCCGGATTTTTGAGTGCCCAATCGCTTGAGAGAAAGGCCGTCTCTCCCTTCTTCGTTCGTGCATGACACCCTCCCGTTGCGGGAGTGCCTCAAAGCCCACCATTGGTGCCACAAATAGCCTTTCTTCCCCTTGTTCTTCCACTTTTTTTTGCTTCCGTTAATTGCATGCATCCTTCATTTTCGTTTATATTGCATCTCTCTTCTTAAAAGAGCTCTGTATTTGTACATTTCTGCACAAAATCTCATTTCATCATATCATTTTTCTACCCTTTACGTCCTAAAGGGGTTTAAAACAACACCAATCAGGTGTGTATTTGTTCATGATTTCATTATTTTCATCTCAAGAGACCGATACTACACTACTTTGTTTCTAATCCATATTTAGTGTTTGTTCATTTTCTTACAAGGATAATCGAAAGAAAGTCAACTCTCTTCATCGGCCGGTCAAGGGAAGAGAAAGAAGGAACCCACACAAATCTCATGCATCCAAGGTAAAAGCGTGATCACTTATTCTTTCTATTTTTGGGGTCTCCGACCTTAGCAAACACACATCATGCATCACACACGCGTGATTTTTGATTTCTTTCCGTTTATTTTCTGTTAAAACCCGTGGAGAGCAACTTTCATGGCCTTGGTTCCCCCCACCATATTTCCTTCAGTTCTGTGACGTCGTTCACATCTTTTGACGATCACGGTGGAACGTCTTTTATTTTTGTTTGATTACCCGTGTGTTTTCGGCACCCACGTGTTCTCCTCCTCTTGGCACACGCACGTGCCCCTCCTTATAATTGTGCCTTTACGCGCTCAATTGTGCTCCCAGTAGCACTTTTTATTTTCATCCCCCGTGCACCACATGCACTCCCCCATTGTCCCTTGTGATTCCTCGAGAAGTTTGCGTGTTTCAAAAAGAAAAATGGGTTTTAAGAGAGCATTTCATTATTTAGTTGATTGCCATGTTTGGATATGTTTGATTTATGAAAGTTCATTCCTGTTCTTCTTTAGTTGGTCCTATGAAAAGTGGTTTCCGGTCTGAGAATGCGTCTATTCGCGTCTACGTATATGTGTCTCTATATCTGGACGCGTCTTTAGTTGCACCGCCCACTACCACTCACACCTTGTGTTTAGAGGCATCTTGATTAGTGGACGCGCTCTTATACACGTGTCTTTCTGAGTGGACGCGTTTTCTTATTTCTGTGATATTTTGTTATGTCCTATTTTATTTTGCATATTTCTATTCTGCTTGTTCTACTTGCGTGTTCTGTATATTTCTTTCTGCGGTAGCATTGCATCACCTACGGGCATTAGGGCATCTCCCCCTACATTTCCAGAAAATTACCCTCTCTCGGTGATGGAAGGACTCTCCGTTCAAGAATTCCTCTTGACGGACTAGAATCTCCTCCATCGGGACCTCCGTAAGTCCCCGACAGCGAAGAATTCCCTCTTCGTTCACTGGGCTGGTTATACCATTGAAGTTCTCCAAATATAGTTGACCTACACGTGGTGAGAGTGTGAAATCCAAGTTGGCAAGAAGTCAAATCAAAACTGGAACTATGATCCTACCCTTGTTGAGTGAATTAGTAAAATTTCCAAAAATCAACTAACTCATACAAGGAAGTTTTAAACCAAACGTAAACATCCACTTGCCTGATAATCTCTGCAAAATTATTTGTGCACATATTGATTGATTTCATCATGATGTTGTGTTATGGTAAAATGCTTAGCATGCCAAATTACATTAATTATGACCGTGAGGATGGTCAATTTGATTCATCATATATCCCTCATGTCCATGACTCTCATCACAATTTCTATGAGGGATCTTACTCTGCTCTTATTTCCTATGATCATATCTACACCTTGGACAATGATCAAATCCATGAGCCCTCACATGAAGTGCAGGCCACTATCGGGGGAGCTTCCCCCTCCACCAGTGTTCCCCATGTCTTGAATGTCCTAGCTTCTCACATCGACTCTCTCAGCCCTCAACAGCTTGAAGCCATTCAGGTTGTCATTAAGAGGGGATCTACTTCTCCCTTTCCTCAGGATCCCTCATGCATCATAGGTGGTCCTCATGCTTCTTCTTTTTGTTTTTGGAGAAAACCCTACCTAGAGATAGATGGGAGAGTGCACCCCTTACCAGAGGTAACGGGAATAGCCACTCCACCATCAGGTCGCTAGGAGGTAAATATTATTGAAGAGGGGCGATCTCGCGTTACTCCTGAGATGGGAAGTAGATGTCCACGTACACTTGAAGTATAAACTTCAAGAAGGGAAACACGTCAGAGGTGCCCAGGGTTGGAACCCCGGGGAAGACCCTCCGATGCTTAAGTCAGTAAGTGTAGTAGAGCACTGGTGTGAAGGGAGAAATCAGGAGGAAAATGGGGACGCAAGATCCCTCTCCACCAAGAGGTGAAGTGGTTCCTGCTTAGGGTTTTTGGCGTCTCTTACCTTTCTTCGGTAGGGTTCTTCCAGTATAAATAGTGGCTCGTTGAGTGAATGATCCCTGTAAGCTGAGGAGATTCGGGGGGCGGGGGGGTTATGTCCTCCTCGTGGCCTCTTTATAGCCCACGGACTCTTAGTTTCCCCTGTCCCCTTAAGCTCCTGGCTTTTAAGGGACACGTAACGACCATATTAATAAGCTTCCATCAGTTGGCCCGAGCATGAGGCACTGACTAGGGAGGGGCCTCCCGAGCAATGGGCGCATGATTAGGGCAGAGAATGCGGGGCTACGAAGGAGCTCTCCCGATCGAACTGATGCTCGGACTTCCAACCCGAAGGCTGCCTAGGAAGTGCTTGTTCCGAGTGAGTTATTGGGCTTATATTGAGTGGGCCCAGAGGCTACCACTTCAAGGAGTTGGGCCTCGTTTAGTCCGGTTGGACCTCTTTTGGCCTCTCCGTCTGGGCGGTTAGATTTCCCCTCTCCACTTGTCCCCCTCCTACTCCCGAGCCAAAATTAGTCTCGGATGAGTAGCATTTTGGGCTGGACTTTTGTGGCTCTGGTTGGGTGGAGATCTCTCTCTGTCAGGAGCCACGTGATATGGCATGCCCTGGAAATATGCCCGTCATGATGAATAAAAGGAGGCCCCGCCTTGGGAGATCAGAACGCCGCGCCGCTCCCAGCCAGGGGTTATGAACAATGCGCATTTTTGCGTCCTTTTATTTCTGGGTTTTAGGGTTTTGCCTCCTTTTATGTTTAAATGGGGGGGGCTCAGGCACCGTGTGAGCAGTTTGGAGGAGAATCACAACGGCTTCTAGGGAACTGGAGAGATTACCGCGACGGCGATTCGTCAGCTTCCTTCTCCTTCGGAGTCCTCTGGCCTAGAGCTTTTCCCCTTCTTCTCCCTGTTCTTCTGTCTGTTCCATGGTGGACCAAAATCCAGGGGCCGAGAGACGAGAGGGAGAACAGGCCTCGAGGACTTTTTTGGTGCTGTCGGAGCCTCTTCGCAGTGAGCTGGATGAGGTTGACGTGAAGCGGCTGGAGAATCAGTATGGGCTGCCATGGCGATTCAAGTTCCTCGCACGTGAGCCTCATGAATCTAGTCTGGCCACTTGTTCTGGCCTCTTTTGTTCTTTCCTCTTGGACTGGAAGTGCGGCTTTTGACTGCCCCTCCATCCTTTCATTTTCGAGTTGCTTCGGTTCTACCGGCTGGCTCCTGTCCAGCTCATCTCTAATTCTTATACCCTTATTTTCTCCTTTATTTTCCTCTGTGGCAAGAGAGGGTGTGCACCTCGCTGGACCTCTTCCACTATTTCTTCGAGCTAAAGGAGAACCTTTTTGCTGGGAAGGGCTTCTTCTTCATTCAGGCGAAGCGAAAGAGGAGTTGCGTGTCCCTTTCTATGAAGGATTCCTCTCACAACGGGTGGAAGACCCAATATTTTTGGGTGGGCGCGTTGGCGGTCGGCGTGGTCTAGGATTTCCCGACGGTGCCCAACTTTCACCCGAACATCCCTCCGAAGCAAACAAAGGTCTCTCCGGAGGTGGAGAGAGATGTTGCTATCCTTCAGCGGGACCGGCTGGAGACGGCTGAGTTGGTGACTCCTCCTAACATCGAGGAGTATCTTTCTCGACTGCTGTTGTCGACGGGTAAGGGTCTCAAGGACCTGTCCTCTTTCAAGCAAGTGCCTTCCTTTTCTCAATTTGCTCTTCTTCGCGCAGACCTGCGGCAAGCGGCTGAGGAGGAGGAGGAGGCACCGTCAGTCGAGCTGGAGATCATCAATGTGGATGATACGCCGGCTCCGAGCGATCTTCTAGCTTTGGAGGGCTCATCTTGCGCCTAGCAAAAGGGCAAGGGGATCGCTCGGGACGATGCTTCTGAACGTCGGGGGGTCAAGCGAAAGGATCCTATGGCGAAGTTGCTACGGTCTTCGATGCAGGCTCAGTCTGTTGAGAAAAAATGGGCGAGGAATGCGGAGGCTGCCCGCCCGGTTGATGAGGTTCCCTTGTTGCCTTCTCCCTCTTCGGTGCAAGAGGGAGCAATTGGCGAAGGGATTGTGGCCGATGCTAGGGCGCCGAGCGAGGCGGAGGGGGCGTCAGACGGAGGGATCCGGTCTGAGCCAGTCGAGGCTGGAGGGTCACAAGATGAAGCGACTCGATCGCAGCCGACTAAGGCCGGGGAGGTACTCGGCGACGCCGCTCATCTCGAGTCAACCGATGGGGCCCCCGAGGCAAGATCGCTCTGGGAAGGTGCCCTAATCCCGACTGCTCCGGAGAGGATTTCCCCTCCCTCGACCAGTTCCTTCAACGTCCGGACCTCCCTGTACCGGAGGTGCCATTCTATTGCTTCGGGAGTTGTGCGAGAGAAACTCCAGAGGGGTCCCCCCTCCATGCTTTTCGAGCAACTTATGGAAGGCAGCCTGATCTTGGCCCAGCTCGGAGCTGAGGCAGTGGGCGCGTATGCTCGGGTGGAGTCGGAGCGGGAGGCTCTCTCATGGGCCCGTGGTGTGCTCGATCGGAAGGTTGAGCGTCTGACCCTTGATCTTGGTGACCTTCGTCGGGAGGTGGCCCCGCTCCGAGCACAGGTGCAGTCGAGCTAGGCGGAGGCTCGGTCGTTGGTGGAGCAGCTGGCCCATGCTCGTCGTATGGTCGATCGAAAGAATGAGCTCCTGGAGGCGGAGCGTATGATTCAGGTCGAGCGTGGCGAGTAGTGGAAGGTCGAGCGAGAGGGGCTCGAGTATCGAGTCCGGGGGGCCGAGGATGCGCTTACCGAGGCCGAGAGAAGGCTGTCCGATTTAGAACAGAGGATAGCCGAGCTCTAGAGGCAGACATAGTTGGCCAGGGTAGAGGCACTCGAGCGACATAAGTGCTCAGAGGTTTACCATGCTGCTCTTCTTCAGGCTACCTTCCCTTATTATGAGTCGGGCTATCGTCGGGGCCTTCGGAAGGGCTTCTCCCAGGCCGTCATAGAGGCGGAGGCCCAAGCAAACGGGCTCATTTTTCCTTCCGGGAAATGCTACGACTCGGACTAGAATTCCACCAACTCTACCCACTACACGTCGAGCAAAGAGGAGAGTCGGGAGACTTCGGTCTCGTCTGAGCGACCGCCTACTCCAGCAGCCTCGGGAGGGCACACGACCGAGACAGTTCCCACACAGGTGGGGTCAGTGCCTGGGTCGACCGTCACCGAGAGTACCGGGGGTAGATCGTCTACTGCTGAGGGGGCCTTGTCTACCGAGCTTGGAGATGGGCCCGAGGCCTGATGTAGTAGCTCTTTCTTTCTTTTTCCTTCGCGTAGCTGTGTAAAATTTTTGGGAAAATATAGCGGCGGCAATATTAAGTATCGAATTGGCTATTTATTACCACTTTTGGCGTGATTTGACTATCATATCCATTGTCGCCGATTTTCTCTGCAGGTATTGCGCGTGCTGATCTGTCAAATAACTGACATGGCACTGGCACCTTTCCGCTTTTCCATGCCGCCCTAAATGACTTGCCGCTTCACGCGTCCCTTTGAGGGGATGTTTGGGAAATGAGGTAACCGTCTCAGGGAAGGCTCCTTTAGCGTGTTTTCAAGGGGAGAGTCATTTAACGCGAACAGCTCCCCCTTCGGCCTATAAAAGGTCCGAGGGGCGTCTCCTTTTCCTTGTATCGCTTACGGCCATCCCTGGCGGTTTCTCCTTCTTCCCTTTCCGCGAAGCATTGTGCTATTTTGTCTTGGCGAATCATGGATAGCACTTCAGAAGACGGCGAGGCGGACGGCTGTAGGAGGGAAGCTCTTGCTATTTCAGTCTCGAAGAGGGTTCGTCAGTCGGGGGTCAGTTTGGGAGAGGGTTCGTCATGCCAGGGCATGTCGCCTTCCTATCCCTTACCTGCCGACGCCATCCCAAGGGGAGGGGGGAGCTCATTAAGCTCCCTCCTTTCTTGACCTCCCCCTCCCTCCTCGTCCATCTCTGCCGTTTTATTTTTCTCCCTCCTCTTTCACTCCTCGGAGGGTGTCTGCACTATCTGCCTTCCAAAGAGTTGGCAGAGAGGAGGCCTTCACTTGTATTCCTTCCTCTTCTCCTCTTTCCTCTGAGCTCCTCGAGCTAACGGGGCCGACTATCCCTTATCCGAGCCAGTTTTTACACTAGGCAGGGTCAGTGGTTGGACGTAGGAGTGCTTACTGAGTCGGTCGAGCGATCTGCTCACGTCATAGTACTCGTGGATGTAATTTTGTTGTTGTACATGCATATTGTATTGGCTGCGTCCTACTTGATGTACATCAGAGTTTAATGAAAAGAGAAGAATGTTGTTTATTCTACTTTGCTTACATGTGTGTGCTTGCCAGATGATCAAAAGTAGAACTTGCGGAGATTTATCACATTCCAAGTCCGAGGGATGAGTGTTCCTTCCATGGTGGACAGTTGATATGCTCCTTTCCCGAGCGTCTCGACCACTTGGTAGGGGCCTTCCCAGGTAGGGGCTTGCTTCCCCGCCGCCTCCAGTGGTCGAGAGGCTTCGGCCTTTCTTAGGGTGAAATCCCCTGGCTGGAAGTTGTAGTATCGAGTCTCGGACTCTAGAGTTGTAGTATCGAGTGATGCGCCGTTGGTATTCCGTTGCTCAGATCTTTGCTATCTCTCAGATCTTGTCTGCTAAGTCGAGATTTTCTCACAGTTTCTGCTCGTTTACCTCGGGTTTGAAGTGGACGACTCAGAGAGAGGGATTGTCGATCTCTAACGGAATCACGGCTTCCGTGCCATATACCAACTGAAAAGGTGTTTCACCGGTGGCCGTTCTTGGAGTAGTTCGGTGTGACCATAGTACGCTCAGTAGTTCCTCGAGTCAGCTTCCCTTGGCCTTGCCGAGCCTGGTTTTCATGCCTTTTAAGATAGCCTTATTGGCATTCTCGACCAGTCCGTTAGCCTGAGAGTGGGCTACCGAAGTGAAGTGAAGTGATTGTGAATGTTTAGGTCGGCACATCTGTTTCTGAAGTAATGAGAATCAAACTGCCGACCTTTATCGCTCACGATCACTCGGGGGACACCGTAGCGACATATGATCGACTTCCAAACAAAGCTCCATACGACTGACTCGGTGATCCTGGTGGTGGCTTCGGCCTCGATCCACTTGGTGAAGTAGTCGATGACGACGATGATGAACTTCTTCTGAGCTTGACCGGTAGGGAACAGACCCAAGATGTCGATCCCCCACCGCGTGAAGGGGTATGGCTCGGCGAGGGTGACGAGCTCCGCGGCAGGCTGATGGATCAGATGGTCGAAGCGCTGACATCTGTCGCACTTCTGTACATAGGTCGTGCAGTCGCGTTGGAGAGTGGGACACCAGTAACCCTACTGAAGCAAGATCTTGGCGAGCGATCTTCCTCCCTGGTGCGCGCCGTAGATGCCTTCGTGTACTTCTTGAATAGCTCGACTGGCTTCGTTGGTGCTGATGCATTTGAGGAGGGGACCGGAGAAAGATCTACAGTACAAGGCCTCATCTAGCATGATGAAACGCCAAGCTTGGTACTTGAGCTTCCGAGCCTCCCGAGGGCTCTTGAGAATCCCGGAGCCAGGATATGTAGGGAGTCCGCTAGTCGCTGGGGGTGCCGGGTCAACAGTCATAAGCTCAGACTCGATGCTCGGTCGCTCGAGCTCTTCGAGGAAGACCGATCGTGTACCTTCGGGGTCGAGCGAGGTGGCCAGGCGAGAGAGGGCGTCTGCTTGGGAGTTTTCCTCCCGGGCGATCCGGACTACCTCAAAGCTCTCGAAGAGTCGGGCCATCCTCTTGACCACCTGGAGGTACTTGACCATTTGTCCTTCCCGAGCTTCGTAATCACCGTTAACCTGGCTAGCGACTAGTTGAGAGTCGGTGTGGATCCTGACTCGCTCAGCTCCCAGTCGTCGAGCCATCCTGGCCCCTGAGATAAGGGATTTGTACTCGGAGGTGTTGTTGAACGCCTGAAAGTTGAATTTCAAGGCGTACCGTACCTCCGCTCCTTCGGGGAACTTGAGGAGGACACCGGCACCGCATCCGGTCGAGTTGGAGGACCCGTCGACGAACAGATCCCAAGTGGACCCGGGCGCAGATGGAAGTGCTTCTTCAATCGGGACCGTGCTTTCGACGAAGAAGTTTGTGAGAGCCTATCCTTTGATGGCCGAGCGGGGGCGGTACGAAATGTTGTAGGCCCCAAGCATGATGGCCAATTTGATGAGGCATCCCGAGGCTTCAGGGTGAAAGAGAATCTTCTTCAGAGGTTCGCCGGTTACTACGACGATGGAGTGCCCTTGAAAGTAGGGGCGGAGGCGCTTGGCTGAGGTAACCAACGCTAGCACGAGTTTCTCGGTTGCAGGGTACCTTCTTTCAGCCTCATTAAGCACCTTGCTGGTATAGTAAATCGGTCTCTCGATCCATACGTCATTCCTGACTAGGACCGAGCTCACTGTAGAAGGGGTCGTCGAGAGGTAAAGGTGTAGAGCTTCGCCTTGGACCGGCTTGGACAGCACCGGAGGCGAGGCTAAGAATTCCTTGAGTTCGGCGAATGCCTTTTAACATTCCTCATCCCAAGCGAACGTAGCAGATGCCATTTTGGATCCCCTCAACAATTTGAAGAAGGGTAGGCACCGTTCGGCCGCTCGGGACAGGAAGCGGTTGAGCGCAGCAATGCCCCCCGTAAGGCGTTGAACGTCCTTGATGCAGGTGGGTGGCCGCATGTCTAGGATGGCCTGGACCTTGTTGAGGTTGGCTTCGATTCCACGCTGAGTTACCAGGAAGCCTAGGAACTTCCCAGATCTGACTCCAAAGGTGCATTTAGCAGGGTTGAGCTTCATGCTACACCTCAGGAGGGTGTTGAAGGTCTCGGCTAAGTCAGCAAAGTGGTCTTCGGCCTTCGGCGTTTTGAAAAGCATGTCATCAATGTAGGCCTCGACGTTCCGACCAAGTTGTCCTTCGAAAATGTGGTTGATCAGCCTCTGATATGTTGCTCTAGCGTTCTTCAACCCGAACGGCATTCGGGTGTAGCAGTGTACGTCGAAGTCGGTGATGAAGGCGGTTTTCTTGATGTCCTCCGGGGCCATCCTGATCTGATGGTAGCCGGAGTAGGCATCCAGGAAGCTGAGCAGCTTGTTACCAGAGGTTGAGTCGACCAGTTGATCAATGCTCGGCAGCGGGTAGCAATCCTTCGGGGTAGCCTTGTTGAGGTCGGTGAAGTCCACGCACATTCGCCATTTTCTCGAAGCCTTCGGTACTAGGACGACGTTGGCGAGCCACGTAGGGTACAGGACCGGACGAAAAAGGCCAGTCTTCTGCCCCTTGATGACTTGGTCTTTGATGACCGCTTGCTTCTCTGTGGCGTGCTTTCTCCTGCGTTGCTGGATAGGCTTCACCGTTGGGTCGAGGTTGAGCTTGTGCATCACCACGTCTCCCGGGATCCCGGGAAGGTGCTCATCAGACCATGCAAAGACTTGGATGTACTGGACAAGGAAATCCTTATATTTTTCTTGTTCCTCAAGTGGTAGATCGACTCCGATCTTGACTCCTAGAGTCGGGTCACCGTTGAGAAACACCGTTAACAACTCGCCGCCAGGCTCGGATGTTGTTGGTCCCTCTTCGGCTCCCTTTATTTCTTTGCTCTTCCCTTCCTGCCTCGTGGCTTCGATCGAGATTATATAGCACCGTCTAGCCAATGACTGGTTACCCTGGACCTCCCCCATGCCATATTTGGTAGGGAACTTCATTTTTTGGTGAAAGGTAGAGGGCACCACTTTCAGTCGGTTGAGGATACCTCGACCGAAGATGGCATTATATGCCTGTCAGCCCCTTAGTCACGATGAAGTTTACCATAATCGTAACGATTTTAGGTGGGGTGCCGAAAGTAACTGACAGGCTTAGGACTTCCTCGGGATAAGTTGCCTGGTCGTTGAACCCACACAGGGGGGTTCAGATCGGGCGGAGTTTAGATGGATTCTCTCCCATCTTGAGGAAACATTCATAGGATAATACATCAAGGGCACTACCATTGTCGACTAAAATCCTGTCTACGTTACAATGGTTTATTGTAGCCGATACAACGAGAGCGTCATCATGCGAGGTGGTTAACCCTTCCAGGTCCTGATCGGAGAATAACAGGGCCTACGGTTCGCTCGCCTGCGGGGCCGTAGAATGCTCAACAGAGGTTCGGCTTGCCTGCTCGGCGTGACGCTTTCTTCCTCGGCTGCTATGTCCACTTGATGCCGTGCCACCCGCGATGACATTGATGTGGACTCCACGGGGGGCATTGTCGATGTCTTTGGGGGCGCCTCGGTCCTCCTTCTGCTCGGACACGTATTGGGATAGGTGTCCCAGGCAGATGAGGTGCTCGATTTCATCTTGAAGTTGATGGCAATCGCTAGTGTGATGCTCATGATCGCTGTGGAATAGGCAATGCTTGCAGCGATTGTGATGCTTGGCCTTCATAGGCTCGGGCTGGTGGAGGAGACCTGAGCCTTTGATGTCTTCATAAATCTCGTGGACGGGGGTGATAAGGGGGGTATACCGCTCGTACTTCCGAGACGGCTCTTTATGGTCTCCGTCCTGGTTCTGCCTCTTTCCTTGGCTCATCCTTTGCTCAGATGGTCCCTTCTTGTCCCCCTCCCGACCGGAGCCTGTTGCGCCTCGACAGGCACTGAGGACTTCCTCACACTCTGCGTGGCACTGGGCCATGGTCACCAGCTCGGAAAGGGAGGTAGGAGGATGAAGCACTAGCTCGCGCTGTAGTTTCTAGTCGCGGGTACCCCCGGTTAATGCGGTGATGGTCGAGGCAACATCCAGGCGGGGGATGCGCAGGGTTTCCGATTTAAATCAGTTGATATAAGCCCGCAACTTCTCCCCCTGTTCCTGCTTGAGAGCCAGTAATCCCGCCACCGACCGGGGTGGACCTCTACTGGTGAAGCTTTCTTTGAACACTCACCCGAATTGCTTGAAGTTGTGAATGCTGCCGGGGGCGAGGGCTCTGAACCATGCTTGAGCGCCCTGAACCACAGTGGTCACGAACGCTTGGCACTTGATTACGTCGGACGCCCCATGCAAGGTCATTAGGGCGTCGAAGCTGTCGTAGTGGTCGGCCGGGTCTCCCTGGCCGTTGTACGACTTGAAGGCCGGGAGTGAGATCCTAGAGGAAATCTTTGCCTTCAAGATGTAATCGGAGAATGGGGATCGCTCCTCGTCCTCCATAGGAGAGGTCTTCTGCAATGCATGGAGGGCGCGCACCTGCTCCATGAAATGCCTCTCAAAGTCTCGCAGTCGGAGGGATAGCTCCGGTTGTCGTTGGCCCGAGGGGCTGGTGGGACGCATTTGCATGCTATCCCGGTGCTCCTTAGGGGCTTCGGTCTCTGGTAACTATCGGCGTGCTCCGGACTTCTCCCTCCTCGGGGTTGAGGAGGCTTCCTGCTCTGGGGGAGGGGCATGCGATGGTCCTCCTGACAGTTTGCGGATGAGCCGCCGCCCCCGGAGGGTAAAACGGCCTCCAGCAGTTTGCCCGAGCATGAGGCACTGACTAGGGAGGGGCCTCCCGAGCAATGGGCGCATGATTAGGGCAGAGAATGCGGGGCTCCAAAGGAGCTCTCCCGATCGAACTGATGCTCGGACTTCCCAACCCGAAGGTCGCCTAGGAAGTGCTTGTTCTGAGTGAGTTATTGGGCTTATATTGAGTGGGCCCGGGGCTACCACTTCAAGGAGTTGGGCCTCGTTCGGTCTGGTTGGACCACTTTTGGCCTCTCCGTCTGGGCAGTTATATTTCCCCTCTTCAATTATTACTATTAAAAAAGAATAACAATTACATCAATCGAATGCTAGGCATGCCTAGCGTATCTAGTCGAGCGGCACCTTTTATAATTGGAGGCAGCTCATGGTAAGAAAAAATGAATTACATTTGGAGGTGCAAGCTAAAGAGGCTAACAAGTCTGCTATAATATTGCCTTCTCTATATATATGGGAGATAGAATCATATTGTGAAAGAATGCTCCAGATATCCCTAACATAGCTGAGAATGGACCATGGACAGTTTATTTCTTTATTGATAATCCGAACAAGAGTGAGCGAATCACATTCTATATGGGCTGGTTTGGTATCCACAGTGTGCAAGTATCTTATTCCATCCAGAAGAGCATGAGCTTCAGCTATTAAGCTGTTTGAATTTCCATAAAAGTGAGAGAATGCTAGCAGAACCTTTCCTCTGGAGTCCCTAATGACACCACCGCCTCCAGATTCACCAGATTGCATGAAAGCACCGTCAGTATTGAGTTTAAGGGAAGGCCAAGGAGGGCAATACCACTTTATAATCTTCAGTTGAGAGCGGCTAGGGGACTGGATGGTTAGTCCAAAGTGTTCCATAATCTTCCTCTTACTATGACTAGATTCCTTGAGTTGGGCAGCCACACACACGT
>JAHNEJ010001293.1:0-171235 GCA_022559845.1 Amorphophallus konjac
AACAGACGACATCTGATCACTCATCGCTCAGAGTCCTACGCCTGAAGGTTGGTTCAGATAATTATCTAATTATCCAATTATCACCGACAGGTCTAGAACGGTTTGTCAATGACCGCTCTACTATAGAACGGTCTACTACGAGCTGTTCATCTATGAGAGTCCAACGGCGAGGGTTTCGGTCAGTTCGCTGGATAATTTGGATAATATCTGAGGGTTATTTGAATTTTCACCGACAGGAGTTGAACGGCTTGGACTGGACCACCCATACAGTTGAGCGGTCTATCGTAAGACCATTCATCCTGTCGATTGGTGATTTTTAACAGATTTTTATCCCTTTTATTCATGGTTTTATCCCCAACTTCTATCGTCGATTTCTCCGCGGATAATTCATCATTTTGGTTGCCGTTTCGACTGGATGAGAGATAATGATATTATCTATGATTTATCTTTAATAATCTAGAACTGAAAATACCTCTAAAACCTTAATTTCAGGGCTGACTTTCTAGGCTCTATAAATAGACCCTAAAGGCCGGACGTCGAAGGGGGGGGGGGAGATTTTGGTCGACGGCGAAGCCCTGCCGCATTCTTGAGCGACCTAGCACCAAGGAGGGAGGCTTTCTACGTCCATACAAGCCTCCGGTTCAGGGAGTAGTTTGATTTTGAGTCCTTTTGTTTTATAGCCTTCATTACGTTGTTCATTGCATGCATCACTTTCTCCCTATGTCTCCCTTCTTTCTCATTACCATGCACACATCCACCCACGTTTTTGTCACCCAAGGGGTTTAAAATCCCCCAGGTATCCTCCTTTCCATTCGTTAATGTTCATCCCTTACTATTTTGACGTTTACTACACTGTCCAGTTCTAATCTAGGCCTTCTTTGTGTTTTTCTTACGTTGTTTCGCAGGTCAGCAATCATCAGCACGAGGCCCATCCCCTCTGGCCGGCCGGAGAGAGTGGAGGTTGGACCCCTTTGCAACTTACTGCGTGGTGGACTTGTGCGGTATCATTAAAGCCGTTCAACCGTATGCGCGGTTCAGAGATAGTCGTTCGTCCCCCAGCAGTAGTTCCTCCCGCACCTTTTGCAGCGTACTTAGGCGGTCTACCGTAAGACCGTGCATATCGTAGGCGGTTCTTCAGGAGCCAATCATCTCCCCAGGGCTGCAACTTAGGCGAGTACCCTCCCTCTTTCCAAGGTACAACGTGTTCATCACGTACGGCACCTTGGTGGCGATCACGGTCATTTGTTTCATGTTCTCCTCTGATTGTTTTCATTTGTTCATTGCATGTCGGTCTATTCACAATACATTGATCTTCAGTAGAGGAGAAAAATATATCTACACCCGTCACCGCCCTGTATGTGACGGAATGAGAATGAAGAAGGAAAGGGGCCCAACCCAAAGGAATGAAGAGACGGTTGTGGACTTTCCACGCCGTGAAGGCTTTAGGGCCTGGGCTCGGCAAGCCAACATCCCTACAGTGGGAAGAAGATTCCAGCAACTTACCGGACGAGCCCGGCTTACTTATATCCCTCCCGTGGGAGGTGGACAATTACCCCTAGTCCTACATCAGGGACTGAGGCAAGAAGAAATGACCAGCATGGTCAGGAATTACTTTAGGGGGCTAGGCAACCCCTCGCTGGGCAAACAACGGCTACTACAAGCAGCCGTGGCTGAAGAAGACTACTGCCCACCAACAGCAGTTGAAGGAGAAGAAGAAAGAGGAATGACGTCGTCAGTCGACGACAATGGTTACCAAGATGGCTTCGATGCTGAAGCTGATGAGACCGCCCCTCGGTGGGAAGAAGGAAAGAGAATCTCTGTATTTGAAAGATTAACCTTCCCGGAGCATGTAAGAAGGGAGGTTCACAAACAAAGGAGAAGAATGTAGATCTTCACCTATAACATGGCTAGCATACCTGGCCAATATGGAAGGCTTCCAGAAGATCCTTGCAAGCTGGCTCGATTGGCCGATAGGCCAGGGCCAAACACTCGAAGGGTAGAAGCTGCAAGAGAACTGTTAGCAGCAGCTAGAGGAGAGCAAACCCTAGCCCACGTCCAACAAAGTGATGGATCTGCTGTCCTGACCGCCAATGTGGTGACAGCAGCAGAAGAAGAAGATGTCATGCTTGACATTCTGCCTGAGGGTGCATCCGGGGAGACAACGGAAGCTATTACCAACACTGCGGCTATGGATCCGGTAGTACTAATGATACTACAAAGGTACCGCCAGGAGATAGAGCTGCTAAAGAAGCAACTGATGGAGAAGACAGAGCAGTCTTCAGCCTCCAAGCAGCCCAAAATGCAAGGCGAATCATCACAGGGAGCCGTCAATGGGAGTGACCCCTCACCACATTATGCCGTACCCCAGCCGGTAGAACCAAGCCTAGCAACGACTCAGCAACGCCGACCACAACCGCTGATGCCGCCGGTGCTACCACAGGTGCACCAGACACCTCCATTGCTGCGTCCCCCTCCACAGGCGACCACCCTGGTCACCCCGTACTTACAGCTGGCACATTTCTACCCAGATCCGATTTATCCAACCGTCATGAACAAAATGATGGTGGAGAGAATGATCGAGCTGAAGCTCGCTGAAAGAAGTGAAGGCGACTACGTTGCATTTGATGCATATAGGGTTCCATACCCGCCGCACCATGCTGCCAAGCGGCTCCCTCCCGGGATTAGCAAGCTGCCCAAATTTGATAAATTCAATGGGAAGGGATCCCCGAAAGAGCATGTCGCCTACTACATGACCGTCATGGGTGATCTGGCCACCGACGAGTCATACTTGCTGAAATTTTTGGGGTCCTCGCTGACAGGGCTCACTTTTGAATGGTACTCTAGCCTCCCGGCCGGGTCGATCAGCGACTGGTCAGACATGTAGAGGAAGTTCAGAGAAAGATTCCATGTTACAGAGAGGGAGGTCACAGTGGCCGAACTCTACTCAACAAGACAGAGGGCAGATGAAACAGCCCTTGATTATAATAAGAGGTGGAGGAACCTCGGAATGAGATGCAAGCGGCCTCAGCATCAGGAGGACGCTGTACAAATATGCAAATAGAAACTCAGGAGAGAGATCTTGGAATAGATGATAGGAATGGAGATTCGGTCGTTCGACTGATTGAACAACATTGTGGCCGAGGTCGAGGCTTTCCTGTCCAGACCTGCCCCTGCATCAACCGCTGCTGCTACACAAAAAGGCAAGGCAATAGAACGGCGCCAGGTGCCTAAAGAAGCAAATGCCCTTGACATCAAAGCATTTGAGCAACAAAAGGACAAAGGCAAGAAGGCGGATGCCCCACTGCCTACCAAAGCTGGAGATGGCAAAGAAGGTCCCTCACTACGGGACAAAATGAAGAAGGCCTATTCTTTTCCAAAGGATAAGACCATAATTCTGTTCGATTGGGTAACCCAATATGACAAGGTCACATTACCTGAGCCGAAGAGGCCGGAGGACCTGAAGAGAAAAGATAGTCCAAGATTCTGCCCCTATCATCAGATGCTGGGGCACCCGATTGAAGACTGCTATGTCTTCAAAGATATTATTAAAGGTGTCACGCCCCGATGCGGAATCTCGGGACGTACAGTTAGGGGCACGCGAGCTAGAAAGAAATGGTATTATTTCCAAACCATTTACACCAGAGTTGAAAGAGACAATTAACCAAATAACCAAACTTCCTTTTATTGATAATAATAAAAGTTACAACTGAAGTAGAACAACTATAGCCAAATAGTATGACTGAAACTAGTACAATTCTTTAAACTCAACTGACTCAATTTACTAACTATCACTCGGTGTCACTCCAGTCCATCCCCGATAGTAAGATCATTACCTGGAAAAAGGGGGGGAAACAAGTAGGGTATGAGCTAACGCGCTCAGTAGATAACCATGGCAAATATAAGTGATTATAAATTTATTACAGTTTATATGAAATGCAGTAAAAACTAATGACAAGAGATAACGATACGATAAAGAAAGACAATAACAATGTAGAGAGATATCTTGCAAGGTTAAGGAATAACTTTGTACACGAATTTACCACAAGTAATGAACAAGAGATAACAAGTAACAATAGTAAATTCGGCCAAGTAGTATAAATACGTATTCCAGCACGATCACACGATCAAGTAACGAGAGTTTGTCATAGACGTACACTGTATATTCCTGCACTCGGGTGCAATGCCACACCCTGTCATTAACATCCCATGGACTCACTAACTTTCGGGCGCTCTCCCCAGGACTAGACCGGGCCCTTATGGTGCGTTAGCATTGATTTTATTGGATCAACGATCCACCGTCTAGACATAATCAAATTATGGCCAATTTAATCAGATGAATTTCTGTCAATGCTCAGATTAGAGGACCACACTTGTCCTCGGATTCGAGAATATAATCACGATAAAACCCAAAACTGAGGGTCGTCGTACGGCAAATACCGGGCCGTACTTACACGAGTAACGAGTTACGGAATCAAGAAAGAACGGTCGACAGTAATCCGTTCGAGAGAAGGGAAGTAAGTTCCGAAGAACGATTATACGGACTGTACGAGGCCGTATTCAAGATATACGGTTCTAGAGAATCCGTATTAAGTATAACGGTAACAATTTCCGGTCGTAGTCGGTACGACTAGAAGAGAAGTAAAATATGCCAAATGGCTTCCGGGTTGCCAATGACAAGTAAACCAATATGGTTACTGCCCAATGGTCGATTCCGGGCTCGAATATGACCGAAGATTTAACCAAGGGTAATCGGTCAATTAATCAAATTAAAACGATGTGTATCGGGCCATTTAATATACTCAAGTAAAACCAGTAATCACGTAATCCTGTTGCCAACTCGGGATTTACCACGGTAAAAATGTCACACGGTAAAAATGGGGTAATTTACCGGATGGAGTGTCCGGTCTAACTGGCCAAGACTTGCCATAAGTCTGTCATTTAAATTTCTGTTCTACAGTAAAATTTACAGAATTTACCCAAGGTAAATTTTTAACTAATTTACATGATTAACCAATTTACCAAGAATTTTACAAGTGAATAATTTCACTTTAACCATGTTTTAGTAATTTTAACCAGAATTTTCCAAAAAGTAAATATTGCAACAGAAAGTAAATTTTTATCATTTACTCATCTATTTATTCTGTTGTTATATGAGTTGATAATCTTGTTGATTAACGTTGTTTACCCTGATTAACACTGAGTATTTTGGTCTCTGGACAATTTAACGGTCTTAAATGGGCCGCTAAACCTACTGGACATACAGCGGTTCTAATTAGGCCGTTTGACATATATACAACAATTTAATTTGGGCTGTTATACAACTGGAGTGTCAAAAGAGTAAAAAAAAACAGGTACTAACCGTTAAAACGAACAGAAGTCCGATCAAACCAGGAACTCTTAAAACTGAGTTTAAGCATGATAACGATGGTGATAAGTTTAAGCATGATAACGATGGTGATAAGTTTAAGCATGATAACGATGGTGATAAAATCTAAATTAAATCATAACTGTAATGATAAATCATGATTTTGCTACTAAATGAAAGCTAACATGATTACTAACAATCCATATTTTCACTTTAATCATTTGGGCCTTGGTTACCAACCTTACTTGAAGGACAAAGAAGAATACGGAGGAAGAAGAAGATGAATAATATCTTCCTGCGATCCCTTGCAGCAACAGAGCTTAACAGGGCTTTAGCAGAGAAGGGAAGAGGCTAAGCCTCCTTATTTATAGGGTTGCATACGCGTAGAAGACTCTCCCACGCCAAAGGTTAGTCGGACACGGCGCCGCAAAGGGGATGGCCGGCGTTGACGACGCGGGCTGCCGACTGAAACACGTTTCCACGTGTTTATTTGGGTAAGGATTTGGCTAATCCTCCTTAATCATGTGATTAAGTATTTCTAACTAAAACCACTAATTAACCTCACTAAATGATTTTTAATGAGTTTGACCCAGAAGACAAAATTGTTATACAACTTATGAGGAATCCATTTATTATTTTTGTGGATTTTTATCACAAGGTTAATTTCTAACCGATCCAATCTTAGGATTAAAATAATAGTTAATCAAATTCTAACGAATTCTAACGATTTAGTCGATAGATAGAGTTTCTGATATTTTACCGATTATACTCAAGAAGACAAAGTTGTTAATAAAAATATGCTCTATCAATTGTGATTTTTATAGATTTTTCTAAGGTAGTCGTATTTTACTATGAATAGTGTTTTCGCATTTTTAAGTCAGGCTTAAATCACCGATTAAGCCATGTAAATGATTTTATTAGGGTTAGGCACAGAAGACCAAAGTGTTTATCATCGTGTTTACTATTTAACTACCATTTTTCAGAATTTCTATATGATAGTCAAAAATTTCACTATTTACTATTTACCACATCACTATTCAAAATTTACTATTTACGAAATTTAATATTCTATACAGAAAATTGGGGTCTTACACCCTCCCCCACTTAAAGAATTTGGTCCTCCAAATTCACTGAACCAAAAACAGTAAGGGAATAAATAGTTCACCTTAGAACAAATCGGAATACCGCTTCCGCATAGCGTCCTCGGATTCCCAGGTGGCTTCCTCGGTTCCACGCCGACTCCACTGAATCTTGACCATCGGTATGGAACGATTCCGAAGTTGTTGTTCCTTCCGATCCAGAATCTTCACTGGTCTTTCTTCATAAGTCAGATCCTTCTTTAACTCAAAATCCACATGCTGAATGATGTGAGTGGGGTCGTACACGTATTTCCGCAACATAGAAATATGGAATACGTTATGTATGCCAGACAACTGCGGCGGTAAAGCCAGTCTATAAGCAACTTCACCCACTCTATCAAGGATTTCAAATGGACCAATATACCTCGGGCTTAGCTTGCCCTGAATACCGAATCGGCGAATTCCTCTCGAAGGAGAGACTTTTAAGAACACATGCTCGCCAATTTGAAATTCCAAATCTCGTCTTCTATTGTCGGCATAACTCTTCTGCCTCGATTGAGCCACTAGTAACCGGTCTCGGATAATACAAATATTCTGTGATGACTCCAAGATAAGATCCGGTCCAAGCCATTGCCTTTCGCCTACCTCATCCCAACATAATGGAGAACGACAGCTTCTTCCATACAAAGCCTCGAAAGGTGCCATCTGTATGCTGGATTGGTAACTATTGTTGTAGGCGAATTCTATTAATGCCAAATGATCACTCCAACTTCCGCCGAAGTCGATCATACAAGCTCTCAACATATCTTCTACTATCTGATTAGTCCTTTCAGTCTGTCCATCTGTCTGCGGATGAAACGCAGTGCTGAAATTCAGACGCGTACTGAGAGATTCTTGTAATCCCTTCCAGAAATGTGATGTAAATCTCGGGTCTCTGTCAGATATAATATTCACTGGAATACCATGAAGTCTAACCACTTCCTTCAAATATAAAGCTGCTAGAACATCAACTGTCCACTTGGACTTAATAGGTAAGAAATGTGCCGACTTAGTTAGTCGATCCACAATTACCCATATTGCATCATAACCACCTCGAGTCTTAGGAAGACCCATAATGAAATCCATGCCAATACTCTCCCACTTCCATTGGGGTATATCGAGTGGCTTTAATTTTCCTGCCGGTCTGAAATGCTCGGCCTTCACTTGTTGACACACTAGGCATCTACTCACGAAATCAGCAACTTCCCTCTTCATGTTCGGCCACCAAAAAGATCTTTTCAAATCTTTGAACATCTTAGTGCCTCCCGGATGGATAGTATATCGGGATCTATGAGCTTCCTCGAGAATCCGATTCTTTATCTTTGCCTCATCCGGTACACAAGTTCTACCTTGAAATAATAGCCTTCCATCATCAGCTACCGAGAAATCAGGTCTGCTATTCAAGCTCCCTTTAATCTCTACTAGCTCGGGATCATTATCTTGTAATAATTTGATTTCCATTAATAGTTCGGGCTTGAGTTGAATCTGGGAAATCAAAACCCGATCATTATCTACATTGAGATCCAAACTAGCCAATTGTTCCAGTAGTTTCCACTCTTGTAACATAAGACTGGATAACTTAACTACAGTCTTCCGACTTAAAGCATCGGCCACTACATTCCCTTTGCCAGGGTGATACTCAATAGAGAAATCGAAGTCCTTTATATACTCCAACCATCTTCTCTGCCTCATGTTCAAGTCCTTCTGAGAGAACAAATATTTCAAACTTTTGTGATCTGAGAATACCGTGAATGTCTCACCATATAGGTAGTGTCTCCAAATCTTTAATGCAAATACCACTGCTGCTAACTCCAAATCATGAACTGGATAATTAACTTCATGCTTTCTTAACTGCCTAGAAGAATAGGCAATCACTTTGCCGTGCTGCATAAGTACACAGCCTAAGCCAATACCTGATGCATCCGTGTATACCACGAAACCACCCTCACCAGAAGGTAAGGTCAAAACAGGTGCAGTAGTCAAACAATCCTTTAGAGTCTGGAAACTCCGTTGGCATTCAATTGACCACTCGAACTTGATCTCTTTGCGGGTTAATTTCATAAGAGGTACCGCAATCTTCGAGAAATCCTGAATAAACCTTCTATAATAGCCAGCTAGGCCTAGAAAACTCCTTACTTCAGTCACACAGGTAGGCTATTCCCAATTCTTTACTGCTTCCACCTTCGATGGATCAACAGAAATTCCATTCTTGGAAATAATATGCCCTAGAAAGGACACCTCTTTCAGCCAAAAGTCGCACTTGCTTAATTTGGCATAAAGCTGATGATCTCTCAGCAATTGCAAAGCCATCCTCAGATGCTTGGCATGCTCTTCTTCACTCTTGGAATATATCAAGATATCGTCTATGAATACCACGACCCACCGATCAAGATAGGGTCGGAACACACTGTTCATTAACTGCATAAAGGCTGCCGGTGCATTTGTCAAACCAAAAGGCATAACGACAAACTCAAAATGACCATACCGGCTGCGGAAAGCAGATTTATAAATATCTTCATCCTTAATCCGCAACTGATGATATCCAGATCAAAGATCGATCTTAGAAAAATACTGAGCTCCCGCTATCTGGTCAAATAACTCATCAATCCTCGGTAATGGATACTTGTTCTTGACTGTCAACTGATTGAGTTGCCGATAATCGATGCACAGTCTCATCGAACCATCCTTCTTCCGAACAAACAACACAGGGGCTCCCCAAGGGGAAACACTCGGGCGAATAAAACCCTTCTCGAGTAGTTCCAACAATTGATGCTTCAATTCCCGCAATTCCTTAGGAGACATACGATAAGGAGCCTTAGAAACAGGAGATGATCCAGGAATAAGATCAATAGAGAATGTGACTTCCCGCTCAGGCGGAATTCCTGGTAACTCCTCTGGAAAAACATCAGGGAAATCTCGGACAACAGAAATGTCCTTAATCTAGATCTGTTGCTCCGGGGACGCATAAACGAAAGCCAGAAAAGCTTCGCATCCACGTCTCAATAGCTTATCAGCTCGAAGCGTCGAGATAAGAGAGATAGAGCTAGGGTGTTTAACTCCCTTGAAGGATAATCCGGGGTGTCTAGAAAAAGACACGGAACAAGAATTGCAATGAACATTGGCCTCATATCGAGCCAACCAATCAGCTCCGAGGATTACATCGTAATCTTTCATGTCCATGCAAACTAAATCAGCCGGAAAATTCTGATCATTCACCATAACCTTGCTAGAAGGATAAAAATACTGAATAGCTGATCTAGAACCAATAGGGGTTGATATTTCTAATGGAGAACTCATCAAAACAGGTTCCACAGCTAAAGACTTAGCGAATCGCCGAGAAATAAAAGAATGTGTTGCACCAGTGTCAAATAGAACAAAAACTGACTTGTCGAGTATAATGAGAGTACCTTCGACGAGCCCACCGTCATCGGCGGTTTCCGCTTTATTAACATGAAGAGCCTGGAGCTTTCCTTGCGGCTTCTTGAAAGCCAAAGGTTTTGCCGGGGTAGCTTTCTCTGCCAATAAGGGGCAATCAGGGATACGGTGCTCCTTGCTCCCACAACGCAAACATGCGCCTATCTTGCGCCAACATTCCTCCATCTTATGGCCAGGACGATCACAAAACTTGCAGATGCCCTTGAATGGTACCATAGTGTCAGGTTTCTTGTCTTCTTGTCTCGGCATCTTGCCTTTCCACGAACCAGAACCAGAGCTAGAACCAGTTCCAGAACCAATAAAAGGTCTCTTCTTGCCAGTGCTAGTGCCAAATCCGGTTTTGGCATTCTTGAATGGCTTTGGTTGTTCTTGCTTGTTACCTTGACCACGAATACGCTCCGTCATCTCAAGAGTATCCTCCAATACTTGTGCCTTTCTCACCATCTCAGGATAGGTAGAAATTTCCAACGGTGCCAGTTGATTAATATAATGGAGCTTCAACCCGTTGAGAAATCGTCTCGCCTTCATCTTCTCAGTAGAAATAAGATGCATTGCATAGGGAGAAAGTCGGGCGAACTGTGCCTCATACTCTGCCACTGACGAACCTCGCTGCTTCAAAGCTGCGAAATCCGCTGCCTTCTTTTCTTGGACACGGTCAGAGAAATACTTCCCATTGAAATACTCCTCGAATTCTTCCCACGATACTTGGTGATCACCGAGAGTTGCTTTGACGGACTCCCACCAAGTACGTGCATCTCGCTCCAGTTGGAACGTAGATAGAAGGACACGCTCTTGGTCAGTGCATTGCATAACCTCAAATATTCTCCTCATATCATCGAGCCAATGCTCGGCCTCATCCGGGTCGGTAGAACCAGCAAATCTAGGCGGGTTCATTCCTTGAAAGTTCCGGTACAAGTCACCAGTGCCATGATGTGCTGCGGCTCCAGCTTGAGCCACTTGCTGCAACGCCTGTGTCAGGCCTTGGACCGTACGCTGGAGGTTCCTCATCTCAGCGTGGTCAGCTGCCATTTCTAGTACCTTTATTTAAAATAGTCAAGAGATTATTTATGAGAGAAGAAGAATTTATTTATGAGAGAAGAACTTCTTATAAAAGAAGAGTATGATTTACGGCTAAAGACTTAACCCAATTTCTACCCAATCTCACCAGGTCGGGTTCTTAAACTTAAACCTATAACCAATAACCTATAACCTTAAAGTAAAATACCTAGGACAAATTGACCTAAGCTCTGATACCAACTTAACTGTCACGCCCCGATGCGGAATCTCGGGACGTACAGTTAGGGGCACGCGAGCTAGAAAGAAATGGTATTATTTCCAAACCATTTACACCAGAGTTGAAAGAGACAATTAACCAAATAACCAAACTTCCTTTTATTGATAATAATAAAAGTTACAACTGAAGTAGAACAACTATAGCCAAATAGTATGACTGAAACTAGTACAATTCTTTAAACTCAACTGACTCAATTTACTAACTATCACTCGGTGTCACTCCAGTCCATCCCCGATAGTAAGATCATTACCTGGAAAAAGGGGGGGGGAAACAAGTAGGGTATGAGCTAACGCGCTCAGTAGATAACCATGGCAAATATAAGTGATTATCAATTAATTACAGTTTATATGAAATGCAGTAAAAACTAATGACAAGAGATAACGATACGATAAAGAAAGACAATAACAATGTAGAGAGATATCTTGCAAGGTTAAGGAATAACTTTGTACACGAATTTACCACAAGTAATGAACAAGAGATAACAAGTAACAATAGTAAATTCGGCCAAGTAGTATAAATACGTATTCCAGCACGATCACACGATCAAGTAACGAGAGTTTGTCATAGACGTACACTGTATATTCCTGCACTCGGGTGCAATGCCACACCCTGTCATTAACATCCCATGGACTCACTAACTTTCGGGCGCTCTCCCCAGGACCAGACCGGGCCCTTATGGTGCGTTAGCATTGATTTTATTGGATCAACGATCCACCGTCTAGACATAATCAAATTATGGCCAATTTAATCAGATGAATTTCTGTCAATGCTCAGATTAGAGGACCACACTTGTCCTCGGATTCGAGAATATAATCACGATAAAACCCAAAACTGAGGGTCGTCGTACGGCAAATACCGGGCCGTACTTACACGAGTAACGAGTTACGGAATCAAGAAAGAACGGTCGACAGTAATCCGTTCGAGAGAAGGGAAGTAAGTTCCGAAGAACGATTATACGGACTGTACGAGGCCGTATTCAAGATATACGGTTCTAGAGAATCCGTATTAAGTATAACGGTAACAATTTCCGGTCGTAGTCGGTACGACTAGAAGAGAAGTAAAATATGCCAAATGGCTTCCGGGTTGCCAATGACAAGTAAACCAATATGGTTACTGCCCAATGGTCGATTCCGGGCTCGAATATGACCGAAGATTTAACCAAGGGTAATCGGTCAATTAATCAAATTAAAACGATGTGTATCGGGCCATTTAATATACTCAAGTAAAACCAGTAATCACGTAATCCTGTTGCCAACTCGGGATTTACCACGGTAAAAATGTCACACGGTAAAAATGGGGTAATTTACCAGATGGAGTGTCCGGTCTAACTGGCCAAGACTTGCCATAAGTCTGTCATTTAAATTTTTGTTCTACAGTAAAATTTACAGAATTTACCCAAGGTAAATTTTTAACTAATTTACATGATTAACCAATTTACCAAGAATTTTATAAGTGAATAATTTCACTTTAACCATGTTTTAGTAATTTTAACCAGAATTTTCCAAAAAGTAAATATTGCAACAGAAAGTAAATTTTTATCATTTACTCATCTATTTATTCTGTTGTTATATGAGTTGATAATCTTGTTGATTAACGTTGTTTACCCTGATTAACACTGAGTATTTTGGTATCTGGACAATTTAACGGTCTTAAATGGGCCGCTAAACCTACTGGACATACAGCGGTTCTAATTAGGCCGTTTGACATATATACAGCAGTTTAATTTGGGCTGTTATACAACTGGGGTGTCAAAAGAGTAAGAAAAAACAGGTACTAACCGTTAAAACGAACAGAAGTCCGATCAAACCAGGAACTCTTAAAACTGAGTTTAAGCATGATAACGATGGTGATAAGTTTAAGCATGATAACGATGGTGATAAAATCTAAATTAAATCATAACTGTAATGATAAATCATGATTTTGCTACTAAATGAAAGCTAACATGATTACTAACAATCCATATTTTCACTTTAATCATTTGGGCCTTGGTTACCAACCTTACTTGAAGGACAAAGAAGAATACGGAGGAAGAAGAAGATGAATAATATCTTCCTGCGATCCCTTGCAGCAACAGAGCTTAACAGGGTTTTAGCAGAGAAGGGAAGAGGCTAAGCCTCCTTATTTATAGGGTTGCATACGCGTAGAAGACTCTCCCACGCCAAAGGTTAGTCGGACACGGCGCCGCAAAGGGGATGGCCGGCGTTGACGACGCGGGCTGCCGACTGAAACACGTTTCCACGTGTTTATTTGGGTAAGGATTTGGCTAATCCTCCTTAATCATGTGATTAAGTATTTCTAACTAAAACCACTAATTAACCTCACTAAATGATTTTTAATGAGTTTGACCCAGAAGACAAAATTGTTATACAACTTATGAGGAATCCATTTATTATTTTTGTGGATTTTTATCACAAGGTTAATTTCTAACCGATCCAATCTTAGGATTAAAATAATAGTTAATCAAATTCTAACGAATTCTAACGATTTAGTCGAGAGATAGAGTTTCTGATATTTTACCGATTATACTCAAGAAGACAAAGTTGTTAATAAAAATATGCTCTATCAATTGTGATTTTTATAGATTTTTCTAAGGTAGTCGTATTTTACTATGAATAGTGTTTTCCGCGTTTTTAAGTCAGGCTTAAATCACCGATTAAGCCATGTAAATGATTTTATTAGGGTTAGGCACAGAAGACCAAAGTGTTTATCATCGTGTTTACTATTTAACTACCATTTTTCAGAATTTCTATATGATAGTCAAAAATTTCACTATTTACTATTTACCACATCACTATTCAAAATTTACTATTTACGAAATTTAATATTCTATACAGAAAATTGGGGTCTTACAAAAGGCATGGTAAAGAAAGATGAAATCGACCTGGGAGAGTACAGGGTTGACCCTCCACAACCTCATGAGGCTCCTCTGAGGAGGGCCACAGTCAATATGATCTCTGTATACTAGGCACTGCCTGAGGAGATCTCTGAAGCCAGCACTCGGCGCACTTATGAACTCTGTTTCCTGGCGCCCATAGAAGAACAACAGGGATGGTTGCAAGTCCCTGCAAAGAATAAGAAGAAGACGGCACCTCGCCCAACAGTGGGGGCATACATTCGTGGCATCACACCATGACCTACCCCTCCCGTGGCAACACCTGTGTGGGCCAATCCACCTGCAGCCATCAGGATACCTACACACAATCGGAGAAGATAGACTTCCTTGCCGACGGTCAAGGAGATTAGTCCAGAGGCCCGGCGGCTCCAGGAATACATAAATGGGCTAGATGAATATGTACAGCCTAAATTAGAACCCTTGTTGGTGCAGGATCATGTCCCATGGCAAGAACTGGAGCAGTTGTCACTCAAGCAGGAGCAGCAAGCTAACACAACATCCGACAAGGATGGTAGCCTATTCTGGGGGCAGGCGCCAGCCGAAGAAAAGAAGAAAAAGAAACAAAAGAAGAAAAGAAAGACAGCCAGGGTCAACAAAGAGCAGATTGTGTCCTGCAATACTCTCTCGGCTCTCTTCAACTTGCCTGGTGAAGAGGATGAGGAAGAAATATGCTTTGCACCCGCCGTAGGGGCAGGCCAGGCTGAAGCAGCCTCTGCAGCACATGCAACCTGGTCAGGCCGGAAATGGGGGCGCCAGCCGCCCGCTAACCATAATATCATATTTAGGGGAGAGCAACCCTACAAGATACCTCCCCCGAAGGTCAAAGGGGTCTAGATCCCTCCTCTGTTAGGCCTTTATAACCAGAATGGGGGCAGTACTACTACCCCTTCCTTCCTGGAATTTCTGAAGATGTCCAAGGGAAAGTAGCCATGTCAGGATGCCAATCTTGCAATCGGGGGTATCTACCCATAGCCCCAGCAGTCTTCTGAAGCTCCAGATGCAGATAAAGCCTGCCCGGCGGTAGCCGATGAAGGGCAACAAGAACATAGCACCAGGCAGAAGGATGCAGAATCCGAGCCCAATGAGGCGGGACCGTCAGGGACCGCGGTCCAAGGCTCCCCCAAGCCCAGATGGGCAGATGAAATGAAGCTGTCCAATGTCCGAGCAAGAAGCCGTGTAGTTAAATTGCTGAAAAAGCTCCCGGCTAGATTCACTATTTGGGAAATTCTCTCTCTCAGTGAAGAGACCCGACATGCGATTATCACTGCTCTGCAAACACTTGCCCAATATGAAACCTACTCGGCTGAAGCCCTGCCAGATGCCAGCATGACCTTCACTCAGGAGGACATGTTGCTCCCCACTATCAGCCACAACAAACCGCTCTACATGAGGGGGCACCTAAATGGACAGGAGCTGAATAGGATCCTGGTCGACCCAGGCACAGCTGTCAACATTCTGCCATACAGAATATACCAGAGGCACCACTTTAATGTACGCCTCGATAAAACCGGAGAGATGCATATCGCCAGCTTCAACCAAAAGTGTGAAGTATCACTGGGAGTAGCAGAATTCACACTCACTCTAGCAGACTTTACCACAAAGGTGCAGTTTCATATCATCGACTCCCACACCTCGTACAAGGAGTTGCTTGGCCGCCCCTGGCTGCATGAAAATATGGTGGTGCCATCCACGCTCCACCAGTGCATCAAATACAGCCTCGAAGGGAAGGAGGAGAGGATATTTGCTAATCTCCACCCATTCGAACTGTCCGAGTGTCACCTGGCAGACATTCATCTATATGCAGAACGGTCCCAAGGGACCCCTGAAGCCAAGACCCCTGCAGGGGCACCCAAAAGCACCTCCGGCGACAAATGGTTCCCACCACCGTCGCACGGATATGTGAAGCCCAAGGCGGTCTCTCATATTACCGTCACTGGAGACGTGGGCAGGCTAGCACCTCCCGCTATATACCCCGAAGCCAATGAAGCCAAGGTTGATCAGCAGCACGACCATATAAGGGTCCCGGAAGGCCTTACCAAGCCAATCCCTGGCCTCGATAATGCAACTGTCGAGCCTTTCAAAGCTTGGGAGGTGGCCTAGATACATGGCCCCAGTAGCTTGTTCTATACTGCTGAGGAGCACCCTACCCGGGAAGACACTGATTGTCATTTGCCTGAAGACATAGAGTATCCGCTAGCTCCCATCCAGGGTCTGGCATTCACGACAAGTCGGATGGCCAGGATGTTCCAGAAGCAGCACATCCCCTCCAACTAGTCACACAAAGACAAAGAAGCATTCCAGAAGATGTGGTATCCCGCTAGTCTGGACAAAGAAATGAGACGTGTTTCTCAGCATCCAGGGTTGGGCTTCACCCTTGAAGAATATTATTACAGTGGGCGCTATGAGGTGGACACCATCTCCACTTTCTGTCCTGCTGAAAATAACCCGTTGGGGGCAACTTTTGATGAATACCCAGTAGAAGCAGAATATGCTGAACTGGCTCGATCAAGAGATCCGAAAACAGAGACCATGGCTCCCTGCCGATGCTAGGAGCAAGTCTATCCTGAAGAAGCGGCCCTTCAAGCCAGATTTGACACGGCCAGGAGTAGTGAAGCCGAAGATGTTGAAGAAACAGAGACGTCTCCCTCTGGCAGGTCTCCGCTAATGATGATTCCAGCACCTCTTGTGCCGATCGGAGAGACTTATGTCGAACCCGAGCAAGAGATGCATGCTGTTGAAAAGAAAAGCGCCACCCCTACCGAGGACACGGTGGCCCAAAGAGGGGATGAAGCTGTTAACTCACCCCTCGAAGCTGCAACGGCATTGGATTCACTGATGAAACAATTACACAGCCGCTTCTTGCCGAGGTGAAGATCCTTGCTAAAGTTCACAAATAGAACCAAATGAAGAAATCGAGGTCCTTGACCTTGAAGATGATATTCCAGACTTCATCGACCTTCAGCCGATGCCCCGGGAAATAGAAGATGGAGGCCAAGCCACAGTCGATGAGCTGATAGAAATCAACCTGGGAGATGAGGACGACCATAGGCCGACCTTCCTCGGCGCCCAGATATCTGCTGAAGAACAGAAGCTGTACATCCAGCTACTGCAAATATACCGGGATTGCTTTGCCTAGACCTACAAGGAAATGCCAGGACTGAGCCCTGCAGTCTCACAACATGAGCTAGCAATCATCCCCGAAGCTGAACCGGTAAAGCAACTGCCACGGCGCATGAGGCCAGAGCTCATTACTCAAATATGCAAAGAGGTGGACAAGCTCATTGACGTGGGTTTCGTCGAAGAAAATCAATATACCACGTGGCTGGCTAATATTATGCCCGTGAAGAAGAAGAATGGACAGATCCGGATATGTGTTGACTTCCGAGATCTGAATAAAGCCTGCCCCAAGGATGACTTTCTAGTGCCAATAACGGAGGTCATGATAGATGCAACAACTGGCCACGAGACCCTGTCATTCATGCATGGGTCGTCCGACTATAACCAGATATGGATCGCGGAACATGACCAGATCCACACTGCCTTCCGAACTCCCAAGGGCATTTACCACTACAAGAGGATGCCGTTTGGATTGAAGAATGTCGGCGCCACCTATCAGCGAGCGATGACTAGAATATGAGCTACTCTACCATAAGATCGAGTGCAACATAGATGACCTGGTAGTCAAAACCAGAAACAAAGAAGACCATCTGCAGGACCTCCGAGTAGTCTTCTAGAGGCTAAGGCAGTATGAATTGAAAATGAACCCTATGAAGTGTGCATTCGAAGTATCGAGCGAGAAGTTCTTGGGTTTCATTGTCAGATACCGGGGAATTGAAATAGACCCCGCAAAGATCAAAGCAATTCAGGAGTTACCTTCACCAAGGAACCTCTCCGAGCTGAGATCTCTTCAAGGCCACCTAGCTTACATCCGGCGGTTCATATCCAATTTGTCAGGGTGATGCCAGCCCTTTCACAAGTTGATGATGAAAGATGTCCCCTTTTACTGGGACGAAGATTGCCAGACAGCCTTCGACAAGCTCAAAGACTATCTGAAGACTCCTCCAGTGCTGGGCGCACCGGTGAAAGGACAGCCGTTGGTTTTGTAATCGCAGCCACATATAACTCCCTGGGGGTAATGCTAGCCCAGAACAATGAAGAAGGGAAAGAACAAGCCGTCGAAGGTTAGTCAGAACTGAGGAGAAAAACACCCACATTGAAAAGATCTGCTTGGCACTGGTCTTCGCGGTCAAGAAGCTTCGACACTATATGCTGTCACATGAGATTAAGCTGATCTCCAAGGCGGATCCGCTAAAATATATCATGTCCCAACCAGCACTCAAAGGTCATTTGGGCAAATGGGCGGTGATCTTTATAGAGTTTGATATCTCCTACATACCACAAAAGGCCGTCAAAGGCCAAGCTATCACAGACTTCTTTGCTGAGCATCCAGTACCTAAAGACTGCCCACTGGAACCAGCGCTTCCTGAAGATGAAACCCTAGAGGTCGGTCAGGTGCAGCCCTCTCTATGGTAGCTGTATTTTGACGGCGCTTCTAGAATTGACACCTTAGCTACTGGGTCAGCCAGAGTCAGAGCGGGGGCAGGCATAGTCCTAAAGTCTCCCGAAGGAGAAGTCATATATACATCTTGCTCAATAAACAAGCCATGCACAAACAATGAAGCAGAATATGAAGCCCTCATAATCGGGTTGTAGATTGCTCTGTCTATGGAGATCCAGATGTTGGAAGCATTCGGAGATTCCATGCTAGTCATAAAACATCTGGAGGGAGAGTTCAATGTGCGGAAGCAAAAACTCCTCCCTTACTATCAACTGGCCCTCCGATTGATGGCGAGATTCTACTTCGTCAAAATCAGGCATATTAACCAAGGACAGAATGATCAGGCGGATGCCCTCACAAAGCTGGCTAGTTCTTTGGTAATCCCGCCAGACACAAGCCTGAATATAGCCGTAATCAACTGTTGACAGGTCCCCAGCGTGACGGAGGTTCTGGTCGATGAACAAGAAAATGAAGCGGCAGCTGTAGAAGAAGTTTAGCAGCCCGACTGGCGGGAGCACCTTCTGCGTTGGTTCCGACACCAACAGCTCTCGAAAGAAAAAGAACAAAGAATGAAGCTCCTAAGGATCAAAGACTCTTACGAGATGAGAAGTGGAACATTGTTCTGAATAATGGCCGATGCCCGATGTAGACACGCCATTCTTGACGTCTCCTAAGAAAGTCTCATATTACTATACGACGCCCCGCGACGGCTTACGCATTTCGAATCACTTGAGCACTTCCTTTTCTTGGGTCTTCTTCTGCCTTTTTTCGGCATCCGGAATCATCTCGTCACGGCATTCGGACGGCGTCAACACCAGTCAGACGCATCAAGAGGTTCCGGAACCAAGAAGGTGTCTGCCGGGCGGCCGCCGATTGAGGACCCGGGTGGGTCTTAATGGGGGCGTCCAGGCCCCTGGACGCCCCCATCTTTTTAATTTATTTTATTATTTTCTCAGGGCCCAAAACCAAATAAAAAATATATATATTAATGGAGGAGTCCAGGCCCCTGGACGCCTCCATAAAAAACAAAAATAAAAAATGTGTGTAAAATGCCAGTTGGCATAAAAAACAAAAAAAATAAATAAAAATATAAATATATTAATGGAGGCGTCCAGGCCCCTGGACGCCTCCATAAAAACAAATATAAAAAAAAATCATGCCAGCCCTGGCATAAAAGACAAAAGAAAAAGAAAAAATAATATATTTTTGGAGGCGTCCAGGCCCCTGGACGCCTCCATCAACTCTCTCACGGGCGCCGGCCACCGAACGAACGACGGCTTGTCGTGTGTGAAAAAAGCCAAATTATAGAGACGTCCAGCCACCTGGACGCGCCCATTTCTGAATCACGAGGCGTCGCTCACAAAACCACGCGTTGTGCCAAACCGCGTGCGGCCGTCAGCAGTATTCGGTGGACCTGTTAGAGGCGTCCGGGACCCTGGACGCCCCCACAAAAGTATTCCAAAAAAATTAATAAAAATAGAATAAAATATTAGTTCGACCCTGATGGAGGTGTCCAGGGTCCTGGACGCCTCCACCCTCCGTCGCTCTATAAATAGAGGCCCACCCCCTCAGTTCTGGAGGAGCTTCGAAGTGATCCGATAGGCTACCGGAGCCCAGAGGCTACGGAGTCATTTTCTAACCCGTGGGTTCTTTTGTAGGTGGAGGTTCTGCCGGCTTCTCGGGTGCTCACGCTCGCGAGAGGAAGGTCGTCTTCATCCACCACGCTTCCACGTCGTCCCCACGCTGTCGGAGCTCCGCCGGATTTCACCATCGGCACATCCAATAAGTCAATTCTTTCCTTTTCTTCGTAGTTCTTTTGCATTCATCATCTTGCATCCCCTATCCCCCTTCATAAGGGCGCCTTTTCTTATACACTTCTTACATCCATCATCTCATTTTTCTCCTACTCGAGTCCGAGAGGGGTTTAAAAGATAACACCAACCAGGTGTGTGTCTTGCCATCATTTCGTTATTTTTATCGCAAGGATTTGAATACTACACCTCCATCTTTCTAATCCACTTGTCATTTGTTTGTCGTTGTTTTGCAAGGGTAGCCGAGGAAAGCCCTCTCCGTCGGCCGGCCGGAGGGAGAGGAAGAAGCAACTCGCCATCTCCCGCTCTTGAGGTAGGCGCGATCACTTTTTTATTTTGGGGTCTTTCGGCCCCTGGCGATCACATCTTGTTTTCGAGGCCGCGGCGAGTCACTTCCCCAATGGCCATTTAAATTTCCGTTCTTATATTCTCTTTATATTCGGTTATATTCTACTCATATTCTCGAGGCCGCGGCGAGTCACTTCCCCAATGGCCGTTTAAATTCACGTTCTTATACGTTATATTCTTATCTGTTTATGTTCTCGAGGCCGCGGCGAGTCACTTCCCCAATGGCCGTTTAAATTCCCGCTCTTTGTATTCGCTTTATATTCTGTCATCTTATTATCTGCTCATATTCTCGAGGCCGCGGCGAGTCACTTCCCCAATGGCCGTTTCAATTCTTGTTATTTAATTTCTGCACCATTCCCGTCCCCCCGAGGCCGCGGCGAGTCACTTCCCGCTATGGCCGTTTAACACCCATATCTTGCTATATCACACTTGTCCCGCTCGCCCCGCCGGAGCAATCTCCCGTGGTGGCCCCTTCTCTCTCTTCTCTTATTTCTGTGTTGCAGCAAACACCAACACCAAAAGAAAGAGGAGCCCGCGCGCTCCGCGTCCTCTCCGCTCTTCCCCGAACCGCGTGACGTCACTCACAGATTGGCGATCACGGTGGGACATCTACTGCTTCCTTTCGGCTACCCTTGCAAGTTCGGCACCATCCGTGCCTCTCCACCTTCGCGCCCGCGCGCGCCCCCGTTGTGCTCACGGCAGCACCGTCAGTTTTGATTGGTTCTTTATTTATTATATGTCTGTTATTTCTGTTGTTTTCCCACTCCATATCTTTGTCAGCATTTCATTGCATGCATCCATCCCTCTTTTCTATCCTTTTTTTTATTTTTTTGAGGATCACCCTTTCCCGGTGAAGGAAGGACTCTCCGTTTGGGAATTCCTCTCAACGGACTAGAATCTCCTACACTAGGACCTCCGTAAGTCCCCGACATCGAAGAATCTCCTCTTCGTTCACTGGGCTGGTTGTACCATTGAAGTTCCCCGGAGTTAGTAATTTCATTCGTGATGAGACGAGAGACCCTAGCTGACACGACGGTGAAACAAAAATAAACTAGGGTCCCCATTTTGTGTGAACTTCGGATCTCGCTAAAAACAAAAAAAATCATCAAAATCAAAACACAAAAAAAGGGCGTAAAGGCATCCACATGTTTGATAATCTGTGCTACCTGCTTGCTAGTGTATATTTTTACGTTCTGGGAAAACTATGAGCATGTCTCACGAGTCTTTTGAGGAGAACCACCCTAGCTGTGGTTTGTCAGCCGACCCGCGAGTCTATGCTATGGACTCGGGTCCTTCTCATGACCCCTCGCATGAGGTGCAGGTTATTGTCAGGGACACGTCCCCACCACAGGATATCTCTTCTTTACTGGGCGTCCTCGCCAACACGGAGCTTACCTCTGAACAGCTCCGGGCCTTCCAGGCCATTCTAAAGGGGAAATCTGTTTCCCCCACGCCCCAGGAATCAACTCCAGTCATCGCACCTCTCCAAGAGTCCGTGCAGGCTATTCCATCTCCCTCATTGGCGCAAGCCATCCAGTCTCCCTCGCTTCAAGGATAAGCGAGCCAACAACCACCCTCATTCCAGTTCCCGTCACAATCTCAAACTCCAGTTGTTCCCCACACACCGCTTTAGCCAGGGCCAACTGTCGACGGTCCGACAGCTCCCTCTCATTCGGGGTTCCCCCCTCAAGTCTCCGGGAGATAGTTTCTCCCCTAGTGGCAAGTACCACCTTCACCTCTAGAGGAGCTCGCCCAATCGCTCCTCAATAGGTTCAATCGCATGGACGAGCAGTTTCAAAATCTGAGAAGGATGGTGGACGTGAAAGCCACCCCGGAGGTTGCTTTGCCAATCCTTCCCGTCATTCATCTTCCTTCCTCCGAAATGCCCACGTACCGCAGATACAATGGTACCGGCAACCTCTTCATTCACCTCAAGGATTTCATGTATGAATCCTCCTATTGGCAAAACGATCATAGGTCCCTGGCATACCTCTTTCGGAGATCATTGGATGGTCCTGCGCTTGAGTGGTTCTATTCTCTGGAGCCCCGCGAGGCCGAGAATTTTGAAATAGTTCAGAGAAGGTTCTTGCAGAAATATAGGGATAGGGTCGGTCCCTCACTCTCCATTACCGACCTAGTGGCCGAAAAGATGAAACCCGACGAGGATTTTGTCCGATATGCTGATAGATGGAGGTCTCTGGCGGAAAGAATAAGGGATACCCTCTCCGAGCCCGAACAAGAGAAGATGATTGTGTCTAATGCAACCCTACAGTTCAGACATGTCCTGGCCATGAATAAACTTACTACAATGGAGGAACTCTATTAAAGGGCCCGGTACATCCAAACCCAGCTAAAAGACTCCCCCATCATGAACATGTTTGAGTCGCCGAAGCCCAAAGTGGTCAGAAAGACAGGCGCTGGTGTCCCGGGCGGAGCCACAGAAGGGGTCGTGACAAATGAGCAAGTCAGTGCGGTCAACAATGCCAACTATGCAGTCAACCCAAGGCCTCCATAAATGCCCCGACTTCCCCTTCAACCAGGTCCTTTCCCTCTTCGTCCTCCACCCCAAAATAATCCACCCCAGGATAATATGCCTCCATTACGCCAACCCCAGCAACAACAACCACAACCTCAGCAACAACAACCACCACTTCAGTACAACCAAGTTCCACCCCCGGGGAACTATGGTCCCCAACAGCAACAAAGGAGGCCGCTCGGTCCCAAGAGAGCCTACTATCCACCATTGCCGGAAACCTTAGCAGACATTTTTAATGCCCTCATGGCATCAAACCAACTCGCCCTACCCAGAGAAAGGCCCGCGTGGCCCCCCAATATTGATACCTCCAAATACTGCGTTTACCACAGGCAGCCGGGACACACAGTAGATTACTGCTTCCATTTCAAAGATTACATCCATGATATGAATGATGAACATCAAATAGATTAGGATGAGATGAGACGATACGTCGCGGCTCTCAAGGCTAGGAGACCCCCTCATAGGCCACAGCAGCAGTTACAACAGTAACAACAACAACAACAACAACAGCAGGCTCAGCAGGCCCCACAACAACAGCCCGACATGGGCATAATCCAGAATCCATTACCGGAGCACCAACAGCCCAATCATCAGGTTAACCCCATCTCCTCATTCCCGAAAGTCGGGAGAGAACAGGTGTGGCACCAGGAAAGTACCTCCATTCTTTCTACCTCCAACCCTATCGTCATGCAACCCCCTCACCTTGCCCGGGTAGCACCTCTCTCTCATCAACCCGTGTCAGTATCACCATCACCATTTCCACTACCATTACGCCCTCTCATCCGCACCCCGACCTCCTATCAACCGACACTCTCCACTACGCCTTCACACCCTCTCATCTTCTCTCACTCCCCCACTTTACCATCCACCTCTACCACATTTACCCCTACGCCTTCTAAACCCCTTATCATCCGTCAACCATACATAACCCCATCTTTCTCCACCGTATCACCACTAATGCCTTCAAAACCACTCATTAACCATCACCCACCTCAAAATCATTGCCCACTTCAAGCCCTACCCACTCCTACTTCGTCTCCACCACCACCTTCTAGACCCCTTATCCTTCATAATCCGCGCAATATCCCCTCTACCTCCACCATGCCGCCACCTAACAAACCCCTCATCAGAATCCCTGCTCCCGTCATCACCCCTGCTTCATCAACCATTCCTCCACTACTACCCCTCAAACCCCTGTTAAAACCCACTGCTACCCCCACAGAGGTACAAAAGCCGCAGGCAATGGTGCTCCGAAGTGGAAGGATTTTCCACAGGGTTTTCCCCCACAACAGTCAGAATCCCGAGCAATCTCAGCCAGAAAAGGATGATGCAGAACAACCAGAAAGAGCTATCCTTGGAACACAGTATGATCTATTGAAACACTTGGACAAGACACCTGCCCGGATCTCCATCCTGGAGCTACTTCAAAGATCCACATCTCACCAGGCGGCCTTGATGGAATATCTTCAAAAGGTCATGGTTAATGAAGACCTCCCCGTGGAGAAGATTTCGACCGTCCTGACCCCAACAGACACACAACCAGCCATCATGTTTCACAACTACGAGCTCGCTCCCAAGGAAGCTCGGAAATATGCATTATGCATTTCAATAAAAATTAATGGGGTATCCATAAACCCGTGTCTTGTGGACAAGGGTGCATCCATAAATGTGATCTCCATGAGCACTCTTCAGTTGTGTGGGGTCAACGAGGAACAAATAAGACCTTCCTCGATCACGGTCACGGCTTATGACAATAGCAAAAGGCCGCCGCAGGGGATGATTATTCTAAAGGCAGAAATAGGCCCCATGTCAATTCCCACGGAATTCCATGTCCTCGACATGGACCCCACATTCAAGGCTATACTGGGTCACCCTTACATCGAAGCCATGGACGCTGTGTCTTCCACCAACCATCAGTGCCTGAAGTTTCCTTACAATGGGAGAATTATTAAAGTGGTCAGTACACCTGTCCTTCACACAGTGGATGCTATCAACACCTCTCTGCCTTCTGTTTGGCCGTCTCATCGGCCCATATTGTCACTGCTGGACGTACGTGATCCATCTCATGTTTCACTAGCATCAAAGGAACCGGTCAGGGCAACCACAACATCATGTCCCCCTTTTCACTCCAAAGGTTGGGAGATTATGAGGAACATCGGCTATCAACAAGGAAAAGGTCTGGGCGCACAGTTACAGGGTATGCTCAAACAGCCAAAGGAAATTAGGCCGAACCGCAGGTTTGGCCTAGGCTTCAAAGGACCGTTCAAGGCAGATTGGAAGCCCCTCACGTGGACTCTATCAAACCACTTCAACAGAGGGCCCATTGTTCAGATGGGAGATCACCCACGAGAAGCATATGGGGGATCACATGCTGTATATTTGGCTGAAAAATGTCCGAGGATCACCAAAAGAGGCAAGATCAAAGATCCGGAATGCGAGTGGGACAAATGGTTCGACATACGGGACATTTCCGTTGCACTGGAAAGGATGTTCTCGTCTCCGCAGCTTGAAGGACCACCATTGATCTCCGAAATACTAGAGAATATTACCACTCTTGCCAAGGTTCCAAACTATCCTCGTCCTCGCCAGAAGGACCCCGTCATCGACGGATCTTCATCCGTCCTCAACATTGCCGTCGACGGCTCATTAGCCGCCATCTTCTCCATCCACTCATCTCAGCCTTTGCTGATATCTTCTTCCTGAGCCAGACAATTGTCTGATGATCTTCCCAGGTCCCCTTCTTTGCTTATATACCTACGCGGGCTTTTCAACCCGCGCCAGGTCTTCAACCATGATCTGCTCTATGAGCCTCACAATCCTCTAGCCATAACCCCTTTTCTCTCTCCTTCAATCTCTTTTCACAGCTTTGTCATTAAAAATGAAAATAAAAAAAAACGTCAATTTTCAAACTCCCCAACAACACATCTTCGTTGAGGAAACCTCCTACATCTCCCATGGGTGCGTACCGCCTTGCGGACCATCCGTCCAAGGTCCGATGAGCGACCTTTTCTACCCCTCCTCTGAGGGGTCTTCTCCTGTACATTCTACACCATCCTCTTCGTCTTCCTCTTCTTCTGTAAATATTGTCAGTCAATCTAGGAATGATAGGCCAAGGGTAGTACCTAGAAAGAAATCCAAGAGTAGGCAGATCCCTCTTCGATTTCTTCTGGATTTGGCCGCCAGGTGTCAGGCCCTTCTTGCCATCCCCCAGTTGTTAGAAAATCCCATCCAGCTACCCGAAATAGAATGCGAGGGCGACTGTGCATTTGATGAAGGGTATGGAGTCTACGAGATCACGGATGAAGAATGCTCCACTGAAGATGAGGGTGGGGAATATGAGGATGCGGCGGGCACATACGCTAGTGGAATGAGAAGATTCGATGAGCCGTCAACCGCCGTAGAAGAATCCACCAAAGAAGTCAACTTGGGAACTGAGGAAGACCCTAGGATCATCCTCATAAGTGACAACCTACCACCCTCTGAAGAAGAGGTATTAATTGAGGTTCTCAAGGAATATAAGGACACGTTTGCATGGAGCTACGAGGATATGCTGGGTCTGGATTCAACCTTGGTCGAACACCGTTTAACCCTAAAACCAGGGTCCATCTCGGTAAAACAAAGGTTAAGGCGTTTCCACCCTCAGATGGCTTTGAAAATGAAAGAAGAGGTCGATAAGCTCCACAAAGCCAGGTTCATTAGAGTCATTCTTTATCCTCAATGGGTGGCGAACATTGTCCCGGTCATGAAAAAAGATGGGAAAGTCAGGATTTGCATCGACTTCCGGGACCTTAACCGCGCGTGTCCAAAGGATGATTTTCCCTTACCTCACATTGATGTGCTGATTGATAACATGGCAGGCTACGAAACTTTCTCTTTCATTGATGGATTTTCAGGATACAATCAAATTCGTTTGGCAGAAGAGGATCAGGAAAAGACGTCATTCACTACCCCTTGGGGAACATATTGTTACGTGGTCATGCCGTTCGGATTAAAGAATGCTGGAGCTACTTACCAAAGAGCGATGATGGCCATATTTCATGACATGCTGCACATATATCTGGAAGTGTATGTGGATGACTTATTGGTCAAATCAAGGACCAGGATGGAACATCCAGAAGTTTTGGCTAAGGTCTTGCAAAGGTCAAGAGAGTTCCAATTGAAAATGAACCCGAAGAAGTGTGTGTTTGGTGTGTCGTCAGATAAATTGCTGGGGTTCATCGTGAGTAAAAGAGGGATCGAGATAGATCCCGACAAAGCCAAGGCTATCAGGGATATGCCGCCTCCCAAAAATTTGAGGGAAGTCCGAGGTTTAATCGGGAGGTTACAGTTTATTCGTCGGTTTGTGTCCCAACATTCACAAAGGTGTAGACCTCTCTACGAGTTGACCAAGCCAGGAGTAGAATTCCACTGGAATTCTAAATGTCAGAAAGCTTTTGAAGGGTTAAAGGAATATCTGGCTAGTCCACCCGTTCTCATTCCACCCAAACCGGAAAAACCTCTGATCCTTTACGTCTCAGTCTTGGATGACTCCGTGGGAGCCGTCCTCGCACAAGCTGATGAAGAAGGCAAGGAACGGGCAACCTATTACTTGTCCAAACTTCTCAATCCCTGTGAGCAGAAGTACACCGGTATGGAGAAAACCTGTGCTGCCCTCGTTTGGGTGGTGCAGAAATTGAAGCACTACTTCTTGGCTCACGAGGTCCACTTGATTGCTCGAATGAATCCTATCAAATTCCTTCTGGAGAAATCCGTCCTTACGGATAGGCTAGCACGCTGGCAAAGTTTTCTCTCTCAGTTCGACATCACCTACATCTAGCAAAAGGTGATTAAAGGCTATGCCATAGCCGAGCATCTCGCTCACCATCCTCTTCCCAAGTTCGATCCCGTCCAATCAGAGTTTCCAGATGAGGAACTAATGTCCATCAACCAATCAGATGAGCCAATGTGGACGCTATATTTTGATGGAGCTCTGAATTCTCAAGGGAGAGGAATCGGCATCGCCCTCCTGTCGCCTGAAGGCCTCACATTCCCATTGGCATACCAGCTCAAATTTCCAGTCACCAACAATATAGCTGAATATGAAGCCCTTCTAGCTGGCCTAGAACTCGCTCATTCTTTTCGTATCACTGAGTTGCGAGTCGTAGGTGATAGTCAACTCATCCTTCGCCAGGTGCTCACTAAATATCGCACTCACGATCCCAAACTCAAGCCATACCAAGAACTCACTGCTGCCTTTGCCAAACTGTTCGCCAAACTGATCTTTGTTCATGTCCCTCGTCATCAGAATATTCTCGCCGATGCCCTCGCCTCGTTGGCATCATCCTTAAGATTCCCTCTAGGAAGATGGTTTAAGTCCATTTCCATCTATAAACTTCACGCCCCTGCAATCGATGATGCTTCCTACGTAAATATCAAAGACAGGATAGCAAGGAAGATCATGCAGGAAGATATCCTTGAGAAGAGGGAAATCATGTTGGCAGAGGCTGAAGAAGAACTGGCTGATGAAGAGAAACCATGGTTCTATGAAATTATCAAATACTGCCAAGATCAGTCTTATCCTGAAGGGGCCACCACAGAGGACAAGAAAGCCATAAGAAGGGTGGCTCTGAAATATACTTTGGTTGGAAGTCTACTCGATAGGAGGAGCCTTACTGGTATTCTGTTAAGATGTCTTGGTGACGATGAGGTTTGGAAATGTGTAGAAGAGACGCACTCGGGTGTGTGCGGTGGCCACGTGAATAGTCAGATGCTCGCCAAAAAGATCATTCGGCAAGGTTTTTACTGGCCCACTATGGAAGAAGATTGTGCCGTCTATGTCCGTAGGTGTGTCAAGTGTCAACTTCACGCCGATAAAATCCATTCACCATCTTCCTCACTTCATCCAATATCCTCCCCGTGGCCTTTCTCCATGTGGGCATTCGACATTATTGGTCCCCTAGGTGATCCCAATTCCCTCACCAAGCAGAAATCTTTCATCCTTACTGCAACGGAATACTTCACCAAATGGGCCGAAGCTGAAGCTTACGCGGAAATCAAGGCGTCAACAGTCTGCAAGTTCATCATGAAGAACATCCTCGCCAGATTCGGCGTCCCAAGCACGATCGTCACCGACAATGGGCCACAGTTCATTTCTCAGGACCTACAGGACCTCTGCAAAAGGTACACAATTGCATTGCATCATTCATCACCTTATTACCCACAAGGTAACGGCCAAGCGGAGGCCACCAATAAAACATTGCTCAAAATCATCAAAAAAACCTGCGAGTCTAGTAAGTTTTCAGACTGGCCAGAAAAGCTTATCGAAGCTCTATAGGCCTATCGCACTTCAATCCGTACCCCCACCGGGCATACTCCATTTGCCCTTACTTATGGTATGGAAGCGGTAGTCCCGTACGAGACTCTGATCCCTTCTCTCAAGGTACAATTGGACGAGGAATTTCCCCTCGACGATCGTCGTAATTCACTCCTCGCCCAGTTGGAACTCTTGGATGAGAAACGGCTGGCCGCTGCCGAACACGCGCGTGTGTATCAAAATAGACTCGCTCGCTTTTACCAAAAGAAAGTCGTTGAGAGAAAATTCAAAGTCGGTGAGATGGTCGTAAAAAGAATTTTTGTCAAACCTGGAGGTCCGCGTTCTAAGCTCCAACCCAATTGGGAAGGACCATTTGTAATTCAAGCCGTGTACCCTGGCAACGCCTACAAGCTAGTCAACGCCGAAGGGACCGAGTTATCCCACCCTTGGAATGGGCTTTATCTTAAGAAATACTACCCTTAGCACAAACAAAAAAAAGGATGAAAAGATAAAAACATCAAAAATAAAGAAATACCGAAAACCACTAAAAATATGGAAAATTCAAAATGCCGATGCCTGGCAGTCACCATATAGTTAAGTTCCTGCATCTAGCCTTCATGTTAGGATAGGGCCCATTAAGGCTTGGTAGTCACCGGGTCTTGGTTTGCCAGAACCGTGGAGATCCCTGTCCGGCCACGTCGGCCTATGCTCGCTCGAAGGAAGCTAACATGTGCTCACTTATGTATTTTATTCAAAAAAAGTCGGTAGCATCACCTACGGTGGAGCGTCACCCAGAAGATCTCCGGAAGCTGTAATCTTTATTCTTTTCTCTTCGACCAAATGAGACAGTCGGCGCCCTTAAAACGCTGAGCATGAGAAACCGAAACTCAAACCCCAAAGGCAAGAGTAGGATCCATTTCCTCGAGCACCGATCAGAGCACGAGAAGAGGGCAGTGTCCCCGCAGGCATACAAAAAGGGAGCCCACAAACGTCGAACGACTATATCTCCCTCACAAAAAGAAATAAAAAATCAAAATCAAGAGAAAAGCCTGGTCGTGATCGTGCCTGTTGCGATAAACGGAACCCCTCAAAGCAAAAGTCTGAATCCACAAAAGGGGCCGTGGAATGTAAATGCTCGAGATTTGGTCCGAAGTTGTCCGAAAGGAAAGAGTTAATGGGCCCTTATTCGCTCGTCGGGTTAACGGTTTTGCCGGTCCTCTCAGGAGGTTTATCCCCTACACTCTTCCTTCTCCCTCTAAAGATGAAGGTTCGATGGAGTTTCTGAAAGGTGAAAACTGCCCAGGGTCTACGACCTTATTTTAACATACACATTTGGTTGCCTACTTTGAAAAGAAAAAGTTATCGCTGCGAAGGAGTCTCCGTGTTTCTGGCTGGTCAAGACCCCTGTTTACCACCTTGATGTCTTCTTGTTTAACCTCGGGCTTAGGCCAATGCAAGCGCGTCACCTATGGGTGCGACGGCGTCTGATTCCGGGTCAGCGTCGCGCGGTTGGTCGTTAGGGTTCCAGGGTGGTCCATCATATACCATCTAGAGTTGTGAGGAAACAGACCCGGGTCGGGCAAACCATTTACCTCGAACACCTTTTGGGTGAATCCCTGTGGTCGGAAGCAACTGGGAGCCTGAGCATGGCATGACGGTATTGTCATCAGGGTAAGTCTTAGCCGGCGGGATCATCATTCGAGGGGTCTAGAGGCCCAAATCAACCTAGATATGCACTTAGGATACCTGGGAGGTTAGTAAGAAACCCCTTTCTCACGTAGGTTAGGTGCCATTTGGGTGCTTGCCGGGCGTTAGCAACAAAAAATTGAAATGATAAAAATAACAAAAAAATGGAAAAGAGAAAATGTACATATTTGCAAATAAAAAAAAATCTTCTTTATGATAAAACAAAAAAAGTGCCAAATATAAAAAGAAAATAAATCAATTTTGCATGATTGCATTTACGTGTAGCATCTCGCTTTTAATACCGCTTGCATTCGTGTGCTTGCCTGTCGCATTTATCATCACTTCTTTCCCATGCCTTCGTTAAATAAAGGCTTGGCCCTTGACCAGTTATCAAGGACAGTCACAGTGACCATTTGCTTATTGAGCAAGGGGCCAAGTCAGAACAGAAATTCTGATTTGTTTGTTTCAGTGATGTGTGCAGGGATTCAGGCAACAGAAGCAAAGGTGAAAACCAAACAAACCAAACCTTGTGTTTTATTCAAAAAAAACCAAAAAATTACATCAAGTTCCGCCCTCTCTCTCTGCATTACTCGTCCCACTACTCTCCGGACAAAACACTCTCAAAGGTGCTACCCAACTACGAAAAGAGGTACTCCTACCACTCTGTACTCCTCTTCCTATTCCCACATCCCGACGTTGATCTACGGAAGTAGCAGAGAAGCTACCAACACGAAAGCCACGCTCTCGTGCTCTTCGGTAGCGCTCCTCATCATCTCTCAGCCACTGTTCAGCAAGGCTAAGGCTGATTCGGAGTTCGAATAGTTGGGCTTCCATGGCCCTTCGTTCTTCCCTTTCAGTCAATCTGTTGGCTCTTTCTCTCTCTACGTCTCTTTCTCTCTCTGCACGTTCTCTCTCGCGGTCTTCCCTCTCCAACTGGAGAGTGATCCCAGTTCCACGGCATCCCTAGAGGAGTCGTCATCAGGATGACGCCGCAGTTCCCTCTCCAGTTCTGCTATCCTAGCCTCCTTTTGCGCAGCTTGGCCAAGCGCTTCTTCCGTCTCCTTTTCCTGCCAAGTGTACCATCTCAGATACACGATAAGGCATAAACAAGGAGAACTCAACACTGAGACTCTTACCTGTATACACAGCATCCCTTCTACCTCCGCAGCACGCTGCGTGGCGTGAGCAAGTTGCTCATGAAGCAAGTCAAGTTCTGAGGTGGGAATCCACAAGCTGGAAGAGGCACCACCTACTCCCATCGCTGGGGAAGCCGCGCCAATCTGGGCATGCTACGACCGCGTGAATTAGCAGCCAACATCTGGAATCTGGGGTTTTAATTAGGAACGTACTGTACACCTACCAAGGCGCTCGTAGCTCCGTGGGCATCGCCCAACTGTTGTTCCATCTCTGCCAAGCGAGTTCGTAAATTCACTATCATGGCATCCCGGACATCCTGCAGCCTTACAAGTCAGCATTTTCACCAGAAAACCAAGAAAAGGAGAAAGAAGAAAAGAGAAAAGGGGAAACCTACCTCCACAAGTCCCCGGGGTTGGAACCGTTCTGCGTACTTTGTCCTAGACGCAAGTAGTCCTCGCTATCCCGCGCCTGTGATTCTACAATCGTGCCACCCCGTTGCCAGTCCTCATACTGTTCGGGGAATCGCACGCGCCAGTCAATGCAGGTCGCCGGTCCCCGCGTCTTTCTCCCGACACGAGGTGGCGCAGCTGAATCCACCCATTCTTGAGCCAGTCCTAAAGTCCTCATAACTAATCGTAGCCGAAGCGGCTCGATTTCATTCAGGCAGTGCATCCACAGTTCCCGTCCGAACCGGGCACGACTTGCTAGAACCCACGGCTGGTCGGCATCGACCATGTCTGAGTAGGGCCTCCAGTTTACCATCGCTGCAGGGAACTCCTGTAGCTCCCGCCTTAGCACCATCAGTTGGTAGGTTAGGGGTGCCGCACTCATGATGGGTTCCCACCGCCTGGCTAACGGCACCACCACGGGTCGCCAATGCCGAGCTCTCCCCATAGGGAGGTAATAATAGCTCCATAGCTGCTCGGCACAGCTCATCAGTACTTTGCAAAAACACAAAAAAATACAAAACAAGCAAAACCAAAAAAATACCTGGATGAATGGTGTGAAACCACTCATAGTCATCTCACGATCCGCTTCTTGAAATAGGCCTGCAAACAAGTGTGCCAGCATGGCGGCTCCCCAAGCATAATACCCTACTCTTTCAAGGTCTGACAGCAGCTCCAGGAAGCAACATTGGATACCGTCCCCTTTCGAGCTCAGTACCAATCTCCCCAAAAGGAAGAGGAGAAATCTCCTCAAATCTATGTTGCATCTTTCCCAGTCGCCGAAATCTGTGCAGTACACGGCACGACATCCTATTTCCATCCTTTCCATGAACTCTTCTGAGGATTCATCATCCCACCGACGAGTGTCAGTGAGTCCTAATGCATCCATGAGGGACGCCCTAGCTACCGACCTATTTTTCCGACCATCTAGGTCCAAACCCAGTATCTTCTGGGCACCTTCTCTGTAGTCCGCGTAAGTGACTCCGGTCACTGCCTCGCCCTCTACCTTCAGGCTTGTGATCCGGACCACATCCTCCAAGCTGGGCACCATGTGCCCCCAGGGCATCAGGAATGCCCGACTCACTGGGTCCCATCTCTCACACAAGGCTTGGATCAGGACCAGGTCGAGCTGGATCGGCTCGATCCGAAGGAAGGTACCAAATCCCATCACGTCTAGCCTCGCCTTCTGAAAATCTGGGAGGCCCCTGTACGCTGCTACTACCAACTCCCATAAGATTTGTGATTTCATCACAACCTACACATACAAGGAATGGGGGTGAGGTTTGGTCAGAAGAAAGGAAGAAAGAATGAAAAAAGGGCAAGAAAACTTGGCTTACGAGTTGTGATTGGGCCCTTTCGCTGAAGTGCCCTTCAAGGTCTGAAAGCCTCCTGGAACTACTACCACTGGACCTGCTTCTCTTCGAGGAATGGGAAGATTCGCCCTCCATCCAACTCTCAGAATTTTGAACTCCTCCTCTCCCGTGAGAACTTGTGCTCCTCGAGTTAGTCCTCGATATACCTGGGAAGATAAAAGGGACAAGAATTTATAGAAATGGAAGGAGTGCAGGCCAAGATTGCCTCCATCACCTGTCAATGATAGCCCTCGCAATGAGGCACCTGCTAAGCGGTCCCATGTGTCGCTTCACCGCTCGCACAGGGTGATTGACTAGACGAAGAATAGGACGAATAGCCCCTATGTTGTCTAGGGATACCCTATCATGATTTGGAGGACGTCCGTAAAATTTGACACAGCATTCGGGAAAAGAAACTAGGGCCGTCTTTTTTGACTTCGACGGTAGATTCCCGTGGAAAATGGTCACAAGACGCGATTCTTCGCTTGAGGCGGAGTCTCGGCAGACCCATCACATGGGAACAGTGCAAAGGAAAAGAAGTGTAGGGAAGAAGGAACGCACAAAAGAATAAATAAACAGCAGAAAATCAAATCACTCCATTCATAATTCTACATAAGCTGTCACAAACACTACAATCATAGAGAGGTGGCGGGTCCACTAGCTCGCCAATCCTCACCATCACTCATCTCTCTGGGCACTCTCCTCCTCTCCCCCGAGGTGAGGGTCCCTCAGAAGCCTCCGGGATCCCCGTGCAGTAGCACCTGCCTCGCCTCTGGGCGCCTGCTCCGCAGCAGTGACTCGCTGCTCCTCCCCTGGCGTGGCGAAGAAGCCACTGGCGGCAAAGCGACCGGACTGGCGGAGTCGCTCCCCGAACTCTCGCGCTCTCTCGTAGCGCGTCTCCATCCCTCCTAGCCTCTGCACGACGGCCTGAAGGCCCAGCTGGAGCTCCCTCACTTGGGCCTCCAAGGCCCTCCTCTCGGTCAGATCCCGCTGTCGCTCGGACCTTCTCTCGGCTTTCTCTCTCTCTGCCTCTCTCCTCATCATCTGCAGAAGAACCCTTAACTCCAGGATGTCTGGAGAAGGTCTCTCCTCACCACGATGCCGCAGCTCCGCTACAGTCGCCACCCAGGCGTCACGCTCCTCTTCCGCCCGGGTCGCGCGGGCCACCGCACCGGCAAGTTGCTCCCGGAGGGAGGCAATCTCGAGAAAAGGGGCCGAGGAGCTGGAAGATCCGCCAGCCACTCCCACCGTCGCTGTCTGCTGGGCACGCTGGAACAAAATAAACAACGGCCGTCAGTGAAACTCCAAAATCTGAAGTTAAAAGTGCGGCACGTAACTTACCAGGAGCGACAGCTCATGTTGAGCGACGGCCAGCTGCCGCCTAGTCTCTGACAGTTGGGCGCGCGAGCCGCCGATGCCACGCGTGTCCCCAGCTTGGGGAAGCCCCGCGTAACTCTCTCTCTGCCGCCGCAGGAAGTCGGCACTGTCCTGCACCAGTACACCCCCTTGCTGTCCAGGGAGACGTACGGGCCAGTCCTCGAGCCTCGCCTTGCCGCGACTCTCCCTCCTGACGCGGCTCGGCTCGTCCGCACTCGCCCACTCATCGGCCAGGCCCAGGGTCCTTGCCATGTCCTGCACCAAGAAAGGGGTCCCACATCAGTCAAAAATAACGCGTCCCCTGTCTAGGACGCGTCCATCATTTAAGTGCGACACTAGCCGAACCCTTTCCCCCTTCGCACGGCTTGCTTCAAAACTCAAAATGGATTAAAGAGGGGGAAAACCAAGCACTCACCGAGCCGTGTTCACCTCCTCCCGCGCCATCGGGCCCCTCGGGTCCCTCGGGGGCCCGAAGCGGCCCTTCCTCCTCCATGGACGCCGTTTCGTGCTCTGGCGCGTCCCTCCTCGGGCGAGGAGTTCCTCGTCCCTCTCCACCTTCACCATGATCGGGCCCACCGAACTCCATCAATCAAAAGAGGAGGAAGACGAAAAAGGGGGCAAGCGAGTTTCGGCGGAAGGCGGGCTCGTTTGCGAGTAAGGCACGGGAGAAGAAAGGCCACCCGACGCTTTAAATTTGAATTCAAGGACTAAGACGCGTCCTCGCGCCTGGACGCACCCAAAAGGGGGAGAAAGGAAACAGAATCCCCCCGTGCAAAGCATAGTTCCCCGCTGTTCAGGGTAAGGTCTCGTGGAGCGTGCCTCGAAGGACAACTCAGTGCAAAGAAGAAAGTGTGGGAGAGAGAAAAGTACACACAACACAAGAAAGCCATTTTCATTTCATATAATAGCCGAAAGTACATCATACAGTGAGAAGGGTGACGTGTACAAGCAACTCTCTAACTCTCACCATCACCCTCCTGGTCATCTCTCTCCTCCCTCCTCTGCCGGGGATCCCTAGGGGGCCTCTGCGAACCCTGAGAAGCCGTGCTCGCCTCGCCCTGCGGTGGCACTCCAGCCTCGAAGGCGCGACGACGCTCCTCGGCCGAAGAGACCAGATAGCTGCCCATGGAAAAAGAACCAGACTGACGAAGTCGCGCCCCGCGTTCCTTCGCCCTCTGGTACCGCTCCTCGCTCTCCCGAAGCCTCCCCTCCACCGTGCCGAGACTCAGTCGGAGCTCCAGCAGCTGGGCCTCCAGAGCCCTCCTCTCGGTCTGATCCCGCTGTCGCTCCTCCCTCTCCTCTCTCTCTCTCATCGCCTCCCTCCTCGACAGCTCGAGGGCGATCCGCAGATCCAGCACGTCACGAGGGAGCTCCTCAGCCTCCCGTCGACGCTCCTCCTCCAGCTCCACAATCCGGGTGTCACGCTCCGCAATCCGGGCGTCACGCTCCGCCACCCGAGCGTCGCGCTCCTGCTCGGCACGAACAGCACGCGCCAGGGCCTCTCGGATCTCGGCCACCTGTCAAAGCACGCATGCACCGTAAGAGAACAGTGATAGAAGGAAGGCAGCCAGAAGAGAGTCGAGGTCAGGCAAGCACTCACTCGAGCCTCGCGGTCACGCTCGGCCTCCTCAGCCCGAGCCACCGCATACGCCAGCTGCTCCTGGAGGGCAGAAACCTCCGGAGGAGGGCCCCGCGAACTGGAACCCGCTCCACCAGCCGTCCCGGCTGCCGCTGTCTGGTGGGCCCGCTGAAACACGGGGCAAACGTCAGTCAAAGGCTAAGCATCAAAAATCCAGGTCGCAAAAAAATGCATCACATAAACTCACCAGGATCTCCAACTCCTGTCGGATGGCCACCAACTGTCGCCTGGCGTCCGCCAACTGGGCCCGCAGGTCGGCGATCATGGTATCACGAGCATCCTGCATTGCACGTAAGTTAGTACCACATGCATATACATATAAAAGAGTGAAGCATTCTCATTTCACTTACCCCTGCCATACCACCAAGGAAGAGGCGGTCCCCATACGTAGCCCGGTACCGTCTCAGGTAATCAGTACTGTCCTGTACATGGGACACCACTGGGACCCCGCCCTGCTGCCAGTCCTGGTACTGTGCTGGAAAGCGCGTACGCCAGTCCACAACCTTCGCCTTCCCCTTGGTCTTCCGCCCAATGCGGGCCGGCTCTTCTACATCAACCCACTCCTGGGCCAGCCCCAACGTCCTCATAACCAGCCTCAGCCGAAGCGGCTCGATCTCGTTCAGGCAATGGACCCACACGTCCCGCCTGAAACGAGGAAGACCCGCTACAACCCAAGGCTGGCCAGCGTCGCCCATGCCCAGGTAGGGTCTCCACACCACCTGCATCACCATACATACATCATGTTAGTTACCATTCAGTCACATGCATAAACACAAAAAAAATCATACGCATCATACCATGGCCTCGGGATACTCGCTCAGCTCCCGATGAAGCGACGCCAGCTGGTAGCCGTGGGGTGCTGCAACCACGACCGGCCTCCACCGCCGCGCCAGGGGCACGGCCCTCCTGTTCCCATGCCTAGCCCTCCCCATCGGGAAATAGTAATAGCTCCACACCTGCATCCATCATACATCATTAGTACAATAATTGCATATTTAACTGTGGGAATGCATAAATAAAATATTTACCTGGAGAAAAGGTGCGAAGCCACTGACTGTCGTCTCCTTCTCCGAAGTCTGGGAGAGATCATCAATCAAATGGGCAAGCAGAGCCGCTCCCCATGCATAGTGTCCCACTCTGTCCAGATCCGCCAAGATCCCGAGGAAACGGCAGTGGATGCCATCCCCCTTCGTCCCCAGCAGAAGGCGACCCAGGAAGAAGAAAAGAAACCTCCGAAGGTCTAGATCCACCAGCTCCCTCTCGCTCGGGTCCTGGGTAAAAGCTGCACGGGCATCTCCCTCCAATCGTGCCAGAAACTCCGCTCCAGTCTCGCTAACCCGCTGGCGCGGGTCAACGAATCCGAGCGCCTCCATGATCTCCACTCGGCCAACTACCCTGCTGTCTCTATCAGCCACGCTCGTCTCTAACCACAGCAAGTCCAGGGCACTCTCTCGGTAGTCGGGGTAGGTGACCCCGCTCACCGCCTCTCCGTCAACCCGTAGCCCGGTGATCCGAGCCACGTCCTCGAGTGTCGGCACCATGTGCCCCCAGGGCATCAGAAACGCCCGGCTCGGCGCGTGCCACCGCTCCCTCAATGCCTGGATAAGAGGAAGGTCGAGCCGGAAGGGCTCGATCCTAAGGAAAGCTCCAAAGCCCATGGCGTCCACACGCGCCCTCTGGAAGTCCGGCAGCCCACGGTATGCTGCCACCACTAGGGACCAGCTGATCCGTCCTTTCATCACACCCTGCACACCACAAAACCAATAAAAAATACATCAGCATCATGAATAATATTAAACAATAACACTGCATATACTACTTATTCATTTTATTTTATTTTCTTTTTTTTAAATATTTATTTTTTGTGGAGGCGTCCAGGCCCCTGGACGCCTCCTTTCCATTTCCTTTATTTTCTTTTATTTTTAGAAAAAACCAAAAACAAAAACAAAAATAAATAAATATATATATATTATTATGGAGGCGTCCCATTCCCTGGACGCCTCCTTTTTTTTAATTCTTTTTATTATTTACGAAAATAAATAAATTAAAAAAGAACAAAAAAGAAATTATGGAGGCGTCCAGGCCCCTGGACGCCTCCTTCCCTCACACCCGGCGTTCTCACACAGCCTCTCGTCCGCCCTTTTAACCCAGTGAACCAATAGAATGGAGGTCTAAGGGGCTTACCGGATCGTGCTCATCCTCTGCCGCGTCGCCAGCATCCACTGCAGCCTCCAAGGCCAAAGGAAGAGCCTCCTCACCCGCGGCAATCTCCTCCGCCGCAGCAGCCCCCTCGGCATCATCCCTCAGCCTCCTCGGACGACGAGCCCGTCGTTTCCGCTTCTGTGGACCCTGGCTCGATCCTCCTCGCTCCATTGGGACGAAGAATGGGTCGTCTGGATTGACTGGGCGGTTTGAATGAACAGTAATTGAGCAAAGGGGGGGAGCCCCCCCATATATATAGAATCCAGCCTCTTTGGGGCGTCCAGGCGCCTGGACGCCCCCATCTTTTTTATTTTTTTTTTCAAAATTCAAAAAAATTTGGGGCGTCCAGGCGCCTGGACGCCCCCAAAACAAAAAAACTAAAAAAATAAAAAAATAAAACATAGGGGCGTCCAGGCCCCTGGACGCCCCCAAAACAAAAAAAACCAAAAAAAAAAATAAAACATAGGGGCGTCCAAGACCTTGGACGCCCCCAAAACAAAAAAATCAAAAATAAAAAAATAAAAAATAGGGGCGTCCAGGCCCCTGGACGCCCCCATAATAAAAAAATTTTTTTATAAAAAAAAGTATATATATATAATAAAAGTAAAAAAGATAAGAGTATGTATATAATCCAAACAAAAGAAAAACACAAAGAAAAAAGAAAAACCACAAAAAAAGATAATAATAATTAAGTGACGGGGGTCCCGAAACATCAATGCCAGATTTTATTCCATCAGAAAGCAGAGTGAACTACATCAGGGGCTTAGGCGCCTTAGGCCTTAACTTCCCCAGTTCGGTTACATAAGCCCTCCACGGCTCGCATTCTTCCACCACGTGCGCTAAGGCCTTTCCCGCAACACTTGTCTTCCAGGAGCTTTAATGGCCTTCGCTTCCTTCGCGTCCGCTTCAGTGCCCAACTCCCTTTTCTTCAAAGGAACGATGCCAGTCGGTGGCGGGAACGAATGGCGTGGGATGCCAATCTGGAGGCAGCACCGATGCGCATTATAAAGGACGAACTCGGTCGCGCCGATCAGTTGAAGATCAACTTCGGGAGAAGGCCTCATGAGGAGATCTAGCGAAAGCAAACATGCCGGTGCGCAAGTAAAGAAGCCTTGTGTCACGGTGCGGAAGTGAGACCGCCAGTCTTCACGTTTCTTCAGCCACGGAACGCGGTTCACTACAGTACCACCGAAGCCTAACACGTCGGCTATGTGGTGAAGCGGGCTTTGTTGGAAGAGCTTCGAAGCAGTTGGCATTCCCTCGCGGTGGTCGAATTTGAAGTGCAAATCAAGCCAGCAATTCAAGACAAGTGCGCAACCAAAAGGAGGCTTACCCATGCTCGAGGCAGTAAGGCCGCTGTAAAGATAGGCAAGGACGGCGGGTCCCACCCTCTTTCCACTCCAGATCCCGCGAATGGCACTTAGTTGATCCTCCTCCACTATGTTGTCGGTATGAGGAAACAAGAGAGCACCCGCCAGACAGATAGTGAACCCCTTCATGATTCCCTCCAAATAGTCATCGTCTGGTGACCCTCTCAGGGCGTCCATGACCCACTCCGCGAGCTTTTGGAGATCGATCCCCTTTTGAGTACGGACCTTTCGGGCTGCGTCGGGCGGCATGAAGCTTCCAAGGACGCTTTCAGAAGTCCCCCGTGTCAGCATCCGCATAGCCTTCACCTTCCCGTCACTCTTGAATTTCTTCAATCCGAGCAGAAGTTCCACCTCCTCGAGGAGGATGGTCACCTCGAAGGTCGGGAAGATAAAAGTGTGGGTCTGGGGATGCCAGATCTCCACTAGTGCGCCCATAGCCGCCCAGTCCATACGAATCTTCTCGTAATGCTTGGCGTGAATAAGGAGCCCCTGCAGATGCCACTTCGAGAGTATGGCCCTCATGCCAATGGAGATATTGGAAGTTAGCTTTGAAAGCCATGGCAGTTTGGAAAACTTCCTCGGGCCTGGGAAGAGTGGATATGGCTGGAAGAGGAAAGAAAGAAGAAATGAAGGAAGTAAGAAGAAGGTTCACATGGAAAATTTGAAATGAATCAGCTTACCATATGCGACATGATCGTCCCACTCAGATGACCCTCGAGGTCGGAGAGTCGCCTGATCTCGCTGCTAGGCCTGCTCCTCTTCATAACGCGGGAAGACTCTCCTTCCATCCTGAAATCTCTAGATTCTCCTCTCCTTCCTCTCCTGAGCTTCCAAAACCCACCTTGGTGCATTTGAATGAACTAGCCTAAGGGGAGTTCTTATAGGAAGGGAAGATCGCTACAGGACGAACATGTCACATCAGCAGTCAGTGTCAGGATTTTGGCTAGATTTCCTTTCCATTGTGGTGCGATTCTGCTATGATTCTGCTACTTTCTGATGTTATTAATCCATGCTGGCCTGTGCAGGTTTTACTAACGGACATCTTTGTCCTATCTCCTGTCCCACCTTTCAATGGTTGGTCCCACCATGTCATGCATCATAGTATACGATACCTACGCTACTAGAACATGTCAAGGACCTTGCGGCCCGAACGAATCTGGGATTTGAGTTCCCCTTCAACAAAAACAGTGATGATCCCGGAGAATTTGGGTTGTACGGATAGGCCGTTAACTTGTGGTAGCATGGGGACGACGGTTCCATTCAGTGAGTTGGTGCGCGGATAAACGGGCCCCAGCCCAGTGTCGGCTCACCGGATCGGTATCCTGACCCGTTCTTAACAAGTTGACAATATTATCCTTGGCTATTTTCTATTTTAGTTTGTTTTAAATTTTTCTTTAAACCCAGCATGCATTCATATAGGACTTTGATTTATTGCGGAAGATCATTCAAGTGATTCGATTGTGAAAGCCGTTGTGTTTCAATTCCACAAATATGAGATATTCCACTCCGAATGAAATACTGAGTTTCCTTGAGACAGCCCTACGCTGCTCTTCCAAAGGAGACCCTTGTTTGGACAGACCCTCAGATATTCCTTTACTTTTGACCTTGTTTGACCCACCTTGGCCGCAGCACTTCCACATTGGCTGGTAACCGCTCCCCAAAGGTGAAACCTCCGGTTTATGACCCAGGTACTTCCACACCGAGAAGTTGGTCTCCTTTTCGTGCCTGAGCGCACATCTCACCCTCCCTTATTTGATCTCCGTCCAAGCAATCGTCAATATTTGAAAGACCTTCTTCAAGGTCGCCTCATTGAAACTTCAGGAAAGATTCCAAACAGTAACGTCAAAAGCGTGTCTCATCACACCTTGGCATCAACTTATCAGTCCGCTCCCACTTCATTTCACTCCACTTCGATACCATTCCACTACGTGTCGCTCCCTTGCAAAGCAGACGCCAAGGCGGGGCAGCTGTAGACACGCCATTCTTGACGTCTCCTGAGAAAGTCTCATATTACTATACGACGCCCCGCGACGGCTTACGCATTTCGAATCACTTGAGTACTTCCTTTTCTTGGGTCTTCTTCTGCCTTTTTCGGCATCCGAATCGTCTCGTCACGGCATTCGGACGGCATCAACACCAGTCAGACGCATCAAGAGGTTCCGGAGCCAAGAAGGTGTCTGCCGGGCGGCCGCCGATTGAGGACCCGGGTGGGTCTTAATGGGGGCGTCCAGGCCCCTGGACGCCCCCATCTTTTTAATTTATTTTATTATTTTCTCAGGGCCCAAAACCAAATAAAATATATATATATTAATGGAGGCGTCCAGGCCCCTGGACGCCTCCATAAAAAATAAAAATAAAAAATGTGTGTAAAATGCCAGTTGGCATAAAAAACAAAAAAATAAATAAAAATATAAATATATTAATGGAGGCGTCCAGGCCCCTGGACGCCTCCATAAAAACAAATATAAAAAAATAAAATGCCAGCCCTGGCATAAAAGACAAAAGAAAAATAAAAAATAATATATTTTTGGAGGCGTCCAGGCCCCTGGACGCCTCCATCAACTCTCTCACGGGCGCCGGCCACCGAACGACGGTTTGTCGTGTGTGAAAAAATCCAAATTTAGAGACGTCCAGCCACCTGGACGCGCCCATTTCTGAATCACGAGGCGCCGCTCACAAAACCACGCGTTGTGCCAAACCGCGTGCGGCCGTCGTCGTTTTCGGTGGACCTGTTTGAGGCGTCCGGGACCCTGGACGCCCCACAAAAGTATTCCAAAAAAATAATAAAAATAGAATAAAATATTATTTCGGCCCTGATGGAGGTGTCCAGGGTCCTGGACGCCTCCACCCTCCGTAGCTCTATAAATAGAGGCCCACCCCCTCAGTTCTGGAGAGCTTCGAAGTGATCCGATAGGCTGCCGGAGCCCAGAGGCTACGGAGTCATTTTCTAACCCGTGGGTTCTTTTGTAGGTGGAGGTTCTGCCGGCTTCTCGGGTGCTCACGCTCGCGAGAGGAAGGTCGTCTTCATCCACCGCGCTTCCACGTCGTCCCCACGCTGCCGGAGCTCCGCCGGATTTCACCATCGGCACATCCAATAAGCCAATTCTTTCCTTTTCTTCGTAGTTCTTTTGCATTCATCATCTTGCATCCCCTATCCCCCTTCATAAGGGCGCCTTTTCTTATACACTTCTTACATCCATCATCTCATTTTCCTCCTACTCGAGTCCGAGAGGGGTTTAAAAGATAACACCAACCAGGTGTGTGTCTTGCCATCATTTCATTATTTTTATCGCAAGGATTTGAATACTACACCTCCATCTTTCTAATCCACTTGTCATTTGTTTGTCGTTGTTTTGCAAGGGTAGCCGAGGAAAGCCCTCTCCGTCGGCCGGCCGGAGGGAGAGGAAGAAGCAACCCGCCATCTCCCGCTCTTGAGGTAGGCGCGATCACTTTCTTATTTTGGGGTCTTTCGGCCCCTGGCGATCACATCTTGTTTTCGAGGCCGCGGCGAGTCACTTCCCCAATGGCCGTTTAAATTTCCGTTCTTATATTCTCTTTATATTCTGTTATATTCTGCTCATATTCTCGAGGCCGCGGCGAGTCACTTCCCCAATGGCCGTTTAAATTCACGTTCTTATACGTTATATTCTTATCTGTTTATGTTCTCGAGGCCGCGGCGAGTCACTTCCCCAATGGCCGTTTAAATTCCCGCTCTTTGTATTCTCTTTATATTCTGTCATCTTATTATCTGCTCATATTCTCGAGGCCGCGGCGAGTCACTTCCCCAATGGCCGTTTCAATTCTTGTTATTTAATTTCTGCACCATTCCCGTCCCCCCGAGGCCGCGGCGAGTCACTTCCCGCTATGGCCGTTTAACCCCCATATCTTGCTATATCACACTTGTCCTGCTCGCCCCGCCGGAGCAATCTCCCGTGGTGGCCTCTTCTCTCTCTTCTCTTATTTCTGTGTTGCAGGTAACACCAAAAAAAGAGGAGCCCGCGCGCTCCGCGTCTTCTCCGCTCTTCCCCGAACCGCGTGAAGTCGCTCACATACGACATACGGTCCGACCCAATTTTCAACCAGCTTCCCCTTGGGGTTGGAGGCCATCACCTCTCCTCTTTTAACCATCACCAGGTCACCCCTTTTGAACTCTCGTCCTTTGACCAGCTTATCAAAAGCACGGGCCATGCGGGCTTGATAGAGTTGAATATTTTGTTACGCCCGGAGACGCTTTCCTTTGAGCTCGGCGAGCTCTTCTAGTCTTTTTTCTATGTTGGCCTGCTCGTTGCCCGCCAATCCGTGCTGGATGGCGGCCCGCAATGAGGGGATCTCTAGCTCAATTGGCACCACGGCCTCTGACCCATATACGAGGGAGTAGGGTGAGCAGCCGGTAGGGGTCTTGTAAACCGTACGGTAAGCCCACAGTGCCTCGTACATTCTTTCTTCCCAATCGCTTCTGTTAGTCTTGACAATTTTCACCAGCAGAGTGCACAGCGTCTTGTTAAAGGCCTCTGCAAGTCCGTTGGCCTGAGAGTAGTAGGGACATGATGTTCTCCAATCAATCTTGTATTTGTCAGCTAGCCGATAAACCTTCTGATTTCTGAAGTGGCTGTCGTTGTCGGAGATGATTCGGCTGGGAATCCCGAACCGAAATATTACATTCTGCCAGAAGAATCTCGCAACTAATTCTCCCGTGACTTCTTTTAGTGCTACTGCCTTAGCCCATATGGAGAAGTAATCTGTAGCTGCTAAGATGTATTTGCACCCTGATGAAGATGCTGGTAGTGGCCCCACCACGTCCATACCCCACTCGGTAAACGGCCAGCTCGGTAAGGTAGGATGTAGAGGCACTGGAGGTCTTCTTGACACATTGGCGTGCTCTTGACATTTCTGACAAGCCTTGGCGAACTTGCAGCAATCATCAAATATAGTGGGTCAATAATAACCCAATTTCTTTATTTCGATTTTCATTTTCGGACCGGTCTGGTGCCCCCCGGCTGACCCGGCATGGACTTCTTGCATTACCTGCCTGGGCTTCCCATGGAGATAAGCATCGAAGTAATACCTTCTTTTGGGCATCTGCCATTATTCGGAACAATGTTCCATTCCTCATCTCATAAGAATCTTTGACTCTCAGGAGTCTCATTCTCTGTTCTTTCACCTTCGGAAGCCATTGGTGTTGGAACCAATGCAGGAGGTATTCCTGCCACTCGGGCTGCTGGACTGCTTCAGCAACTGCTACTTCATTGGCTTGTTCATCGGCTAAAGCTTCTGTCATACTGGGGACCTGCCGCCGGTTGATGACTGTTATATTCAGGCTTGTATAAGGCGGGACCGCCAAGGAACTTGCCAGCTTTGCGAGGGCGTCGGCTTGAGCATTCTGTCCCCGGTTGACGTGCTTGATGCTGACGAAGTAGAATCTTGCCATTAGGCGCAGGGCCAGATGGTAGTAAGGGACGAGCTCCTGCTTTCGTACCTCACCCTTCCAATTGTTTTATAACCAGCATGGAGTCCCCGAATGCCTCTAGCATTTGAATCCCCATGGACAGAGCAATCTGTAGCCCGATTATGAGGGCTTCATATTCTGCCTCATTATTTGTGCAAGGCTTGTTTATTGAGCAGGATGTGTGTATGACTTCCCCTTCAGGAGACTTCAAGACTATGCCTGCTCCTGTGCGGACTCTGGCCGATCCCGTCGCTGTGGTGTCAATTCTAGAGGCACCATCAAAATACAGCTGCCATAGGGAGGGCCGCACCTGGCCGACCTCTAAAGTTTCATCTTCAGGAAGCTCAGGTTCCAGAGGGCAGTCTTCGGGTACTAGATGTTCAGCAAAGAAGTCTGCAATAGCTTGGCCCTTGACAGCCCTCTGCGGTACATAGGAGATGTCATACTCCATAAGAATCACCGCCCATTTGCCCAGGTGGCCTTTAAGGGCCGGTTGGGACATGATGTATCTAAGCGGATCCTCCCTAGAAATCAGCTTAACTTCGTGCGACAGCATGTAGTGCCGCAACTTCTTGACCGCGAAGACCAATGCCATGCAAATCTTCTCGATGTAGGTGTACCTTTCCTCAGTTCTGACCATTCTTCGACTGAGATAGTAGAGGGCTTGTTCTTTTCCTTCTTCATTATTCTGGGCTAGCATTGCCCCCAGGGAATTGTGTATGACTGCTATGTAGAGGATCAGCGGCTGTCCTTTCACTGGCGCACCCAGCACTGGAGGGGTTTTCAGGTAATCTTTCAGTTTATCGAAGGCTATCTGGCATTCTTCATCCCAGTAGAAGGGAACATCCTTCATCATCAGCTTGTGAAAGGGGTGGCACCGCCCTGACAAGTTGGATATAAACCGCTGGACATATGCAAGGCGGCCCTGAAGGGATCTTAGCTCAGAGAGATTCCTTGGCGAGGGTAACTCCTGAATCACCTTGATCTTGGCGGGGTCTATTTCAATTCCCCGATACCTGACAATGAAACCCAAGAACTTTTCGCTCGAGACTCCGAACGCGCACTTCATTGGGTTCATTTTTAATTCATACTGCCTCAGCCTCTGGAAGATGACTCGGAGGTCTTGCAGATGGTCTTCTTTCTTTTTGGTCTTGACTACCAGGTCATCTATGCAGCACTCGACCTTATGGTAAAGCAGCTCATCAAATATTCTAGTCATCGCCCGCTGATAAGTTGCGCCGGCGTTCTTTAATCCGAACGGCATTCTTTTGTAGTGATCAATGCCTTTGGGTGTCCAGAAGGCAGTGTGGATCCGGTCATGTTCCGCGATCCATATCTGGTTGTAGCTAGATGACCCATCCATGAATGATAGGGCCTCATGACCAGTTGTTGCATCTATCATGACCTCTGTTATTGGCACAGGAAAGTCATCTTTAGGGCAGGCTTTATTCAGATCCCGGAAGTCAACACATATCCGGATCTGTCCATTCTTCTTCTTCACGGGCACGATGTTAGCCAACCACGTGGTATATTGATTTTCCTCGACGAAACCCACATCAATGAGCTTGTCGACCTCTTTGCATATTTGAGTGATGAGCTCTGGCCTCATACGCCTAGGGGGCTATTTCACTGGCTCTACCCCAGGGTTTATGGTCAGCTCATGCTGTGAGACCGAGGGGCTTAGTCCTGGCATCTCTCTGTAGGTCCAGACAAAGCAGTCCCGATATTCTTATAGCAGCTGGATGTACATCCTCTGTTCTTCGGTAGACAGTTGGGCGCTGAGGAAGGTTGGCCTGGGGTCATCCTCGTCTCCCAAGTTGACTTCTATCAGTTCATCGACTGTTGCTTGACCTCCGTCTTCTATCTCAGGGGGTGCAGGCTGGAGGTCGACAAAGTCTGGTATATCATCTTCGAGGTCGAGGACCTCGATCCCTTCGTCTTGCTTTATTTGAGTTCTGCCAAAAATCTCTTGTTCGGCTGATGATGGATGCATGCACTGTTCTGCCAACAAGTTTACCCTACTAGTAACTTCAAGGGGTGAGTTGATTGCCTCACTCCCTGTTGAGGGGATTGCAGTCACTAAGGGCTGGTGATCATTCGCCATTAAGTCAGAGTAGCCTTGCAGCTCCTTGGCAAGGGGTGAAGAGATCTCGATCCCTTGAACCACCATGCCCTCAGTGAAGGCCACCATTTCTCTTCTAGCAGCATCTGTCCCTTGATCAGGCTTGGGGGAAGCTTTCCCGACTGGTTTGAGAAGTGCCGACATCATGAATAGAGGAGGGCCACTGGAGGGAGGCAGCTCTGCTTCTTCAACATCTTCAGCTTCACTACTGCTAGCTGTGTCAAATTTGGCTTGAAGAGCTGCATCTTTCGGATATACTTGTTCCCAGCACTGGCAGGGGAACACAGCCTCGGATTCCGGGCCTCTTGGCTGGGTTGGCTGAATGCACTCAACTTCTGTCAGGTGTTCATCAATAGCTGCCCCTAGTGGGTTATCCTCCATTGGGTAGAAAGCAGAGATGGTGTCCACTTCATAGCGCCAACTATAATAGTATTCTTCGAGGGTGAAGCCCAATCCCGGGTGCTGAGAGACACGCCTCATTTCTTTGTCCAGGCTCGGAGGGTACCATAGCTTTTGGAATGCTTCTTTCCTCTTGTGAGGCTGGCCGGAAGGGATGTGCTGCTTCTGGAACATCTTGGGCATTTTATTTGTCATAAATGTCAGCCCCTGTATAGGCATTGAGGGGTTTTCTATATCTTCAGGCAGATGACAATCGGTGTCTTCTTGTGTAGGGTGCTCTTCAGCTGTGTAGAACAGGCTGCTAGGACCATCTATCTGTGTCACCTCCCATGCTTTGAAAGACTCGACAGTAGCATTGTCGAGGCTGAGAATTGGCTTGGTAAGACCTTCGGGGATCCCAATGTGGTTATGCTGCTGATCAACCCTGACTTTATTAGTTTCGGGGTAGACGGCGGGAGGCGCTATCCGGCCTAGATCCCCGGTGACAGTGATGTATGAAACCACCTTGGGATTGATGTATCAACGCGGCGGCGAAGGGAACCATTCTGCTTTGGAAGTGCCCCTTGTTGTACTAGAAGAGGTCTTGGCCGCAGGGGCCTTCTGCGACCATTCTGCATATAGAGGGGCGTCTGCCAAGTGGCATTCGAATACTTTGAATGTGTGGAGATCAGCAAATACTCTTTCCTCTCTCCCATCCGTGCTGTATTTGATGCCTTGGTGAAGTGTGGAAGGTACCACCATATTCTCATGTAGCCAAGGGCGGCCAGGCAGCGCCTTGTATGAGGTGCGGGAATCAATGACATGAAATTTAACCTTCGTGACAAAGTCCGCTAGAGTGAGCGTGAACTCTGCTACTCCTAGCGACACTTCGCACTTCTGAGTGAAGCCAGTAATGCGCATATCCCCGACCTTTTGTAGGTGCACGTTGAAGTAGTGCCTCTCATATATCCTGTAGGGCAGGATGTTGACAGCTGCCCCGGGGTCCACCAGGATTCTGTTCAGCTCCCGGCCATTTAGATGTCCCCTCATATACAGAGGCCTGTTGTGACTGGTGGTGGGGAGCAACATGTCCTCCTGGGTGAAGGTCATGCTGGCCTCCGGCAGTGCCTCAGCTAGGCAGGCTTCATATTGGGCAGGCGTCTGGAGAGCAGTAATGATCGCCTGTCGAGTCTCTTCACTGAGAGAGAAGATTTCCCAGACAGTGAATCTCGCTAGGAGCTTCTTCAATAGCTTGACCACCCGACTTCCAGCTCAGACATTGGATAGCTTCATTTCATCCGTCCACTTGGGCTTGGAAGATCCTTGGACTGTGGCCCCTGATGGACCTGTCTCATCAGACTCGGAGGCTGCACCCTTTTGCTCGGGATTACCTCATGGCTGCTCCTCACTCGCTGCTGTCGGGCGAGGTTCTACCTCTTTTGACAATTCGGGAGATTGCTGGAGTTGTGGGCGACTGCCCCCTGTTACCGGTTCAACCTCCCAACATGGCAGCTTCCCTTTTGACATCTTTATGAACTCCAGAAATTAAGGAGCGGGAGTGCCGCCCCCACTCTGGTTGTATAAGCCTGACGGAGGAGAGATTTGAACTCCCCTGACCTCCGGAGGGGGTATCTTGTAGGGTTGCTCCCCTCTGAAGATAATGTTATGGTTGGCGGGCGACTGGCGCCCCCACCTTCGGCCCGACCGGGTCGCATGTGCGGCAGTTACGATTTCGGCCTGGCTCTCCTCAGCGGCGGGTGTGAAGCAAATATCTTATTCATCCTCCTCACCGGGCAAATTGAACAGAGCAGAGAGGGTGTTGCAAGAAAGGATCACTCCCGTTGTAGCCTTGCCGGCCCTTCCCTTCCTTCTTTGTCTTCTTTTCTTTTCTTTGGCTGGTGCTTGCCCCCAGAACAGGCTGCCATCCCTGCCTGATGCTTTGTCAGCTTCCTCTTCATGTTTTAGCGACAGATGTTCTAGTTCCTGCCACGGGAGATGGTCCCGTACCAGCAAAGGTTCTAGCTTGGGCGGTACATACTCATCTAGCCCATTTATGTAGTCCTGTAGCCGTTGGGCTTCTAGACTGATCTTCTTGACTACCGGCAACGGAGTCTGCCTCCTTCGATTACAGGTAGGGATCCGGATAACTGCTGGCGGATTGGTCCACACAGGTGTTGCTACTGGCGAAGGGGGTCGTGGCGTGATGCCACGAATATGTGCCCCCGGTGTCGGGCGAGGCAGGCCCTTTTTCTTGGCTCTTGCAGGGACTTGCTGCCATCCCTCCTGTTCTTTTATTGGGGCCAGAAAGCAGGCTTCATATGTATGCTGAGTACTGGCTTATGCGGTCTCTTCAGGCAAGGCTTGATACAGAGAGACCATGTTGACGGCGGTTCTTCTTACGGGTGCCGCATGTGGCTGTGGAGGGTCGACCTTGTACTCCCCCAATTCTATTTCTTCCTTTTTTTACCATGCCTTCGATAATATCCTTGAAAACATAATAGTCTTCAATTGGATGCCCCAACATCAGGTGGTAAGGGCAAAATCTTGGGCTGTCTCTTCTCTTCAGGTCCTCTGGCCTCCTCGGCTCAGGCAGGGTGACCTTATCATACTGGGTAACCCAGTCAAACAAGATCCTGGTCTTCTCCTTTGGGAAAGAGTAGGGCTTCTTCATTTTATCCCGGAGGGATGGGCCTTCTTCGCCATCTCCAGTCTTGGCAGGCTGAGGAGCAACTGTCTGCTTGCCTTTATCTTTTTGCTGTTCAAACGCCTTGATATCAAGGGCGTTTGCTTCTTTCGGTGCCTGGCGCTGTTCTGCTACCTTGCCCTTATGTGCAGTAGGAATATTTGGTGTGGGGGATGGTTTCGCTAAGAAAGCCTCCACTTCGGCCACAATATTGTTCAGACAGTCGAACTACCAGATTTCCATGCCAATCATCTTCTCCAGCACCTCTCTCCTGAGGTTCTGTTTGCAGATCTGTACAGCGTCCTCTTGGTGCGGGGGCCGCTTGCATCTCATTCCGAGGTTCCGCCACCTCTTGATGTAGTCGAGAGCGGTCTCATCTACCCTCTGTCTTGTTGAATAGAGTTCAGCCACTGTGACCTCCCTCTCTGTGACGTGGAATCTTTCTCTGAACTTCCTCCGCATGTCCGACCAATCGCTGATCGACCCGGTCGGGAGGCTGGAGTACCATTCAAATGCGAGCCCTATGAGCGAGGACCCGAAGAACTTCAACAAATATGACTCGTCGGTGGCTAAGTCACCCATGACAGTCATGTAGTAGGCAACATGTTCCTTCGGGGATCCCTTCCCGTTGAACTTGTCGAACTTCGGCGGCTTGCTGATCTCGGGAGGGAGTCGCTTGGCAGCATGATGCGGTGGGTATGGCACCCTATATGCATTGAATACAACATAGTCACCTTCAGCTTTTTCAGCGAGCTTCATCTCGATCATCCTTTCTACCATCATCTTGCTCACGGTGGTTGGGTCGACCAGTTCCGGGTAGAAATGTGCCAGCTGCAAGTAGGGGGTGACCAAGGTGGTCGCCTGTGGAGGAGGACGCAGCAGTGGAGGTGTCTGGTGCACCTGTGGCAGCACTGGTGGAGCCAGTGGCTGTGATGAGCACTGCTGAGTTGTCGCCAAGTTTGGTTCCGCCTGCAGAGGCGGGGTATAGAGTGGTGGGAAGTCGTTCTTGTTGACGGCTCCCCTTGATGATTCGGCCTGCACATTAGGCCGCTTGGAGGCAGAGGACTGCTCTGTCCTTTCCGTCAATTGCTTCTTCAGCTGTTCTATCTCCTGGCGGTACCTCTGGAGCATCATCAGTACGGCCGGGTCCATAGCTGTTGTGCTGGGGATGGCCTCTGTCGTCTCGCCAGATGCACCCTCAGGTAGGATGTCAAGCAAGACATCTTCTTCTTCATCCGCCGTTATCACATTTGCTGTGAGAATAATGGCATTGTCATGCTGTGGAGGCGAAGTAGGGCTTGATTTCTTTCGGTCGCCGCCAGCTTCTCTTTTGCGGCCTCCACCATTTGAGTGCTCGGCCCTGATCTTCCGGCTAGCCAGGCCAACTCTTGAGGCTCCTCGGGCAAGTTTCCATAATGGCCATCTATTCCAGCCATATTGCATGTGAAGATCTGCATCCTGCGTTTCTGTATGCGAACTCTCCTCTTGACATTCCCCGGGAAGGTAAGCCTTTCGAACACAGAGATCCTTCTCTTTTCCCCTTGACGGGGGGTAGTTTCATCGGCTTGAACATCAGAGCCGTCTTCATATCCATTGTCATCAATCGATGACGTCATCCTCCTGTCTTCTTCTTCTCCTACTGCCATTAATGGACAGCGGTCTTCTTCAGCTGCGGCTGCCTGCAACAACCGTTGTTGGCCCAAAGAGGGGCTGCCCAACCCCCTAAAATAGATTTTGACCATATTGGTCATTTCTTCTTGTCCTCGGCCCGGGTGCAGGGTCGGGGACAGTTGTTGACCTCTCATAGGAGGAATGTAAGCAAACCGAGCCCTCTCGGTAGTCTGCTGTAATCTTCTTCCCACAACGGGGATGTTGGCTTGTCGGGCGCAGGCCCTAAAGCTTTCTCGACGAGGCGGATCCACGATTGCCTTTTCCTTCCTTGGGATAGGGTCCCTCTTGCTGCTCTCTTCTGCTCTGGTGAACCTAGGGTGGTACTGCACCGGAGCTTCTTGCTGGACAGGTTGGACCTTTTTGGGGACCCAAACCTGTTTGAATCTTCTTGGCTTGGGAGCCAACATTCCCTGGCAGTGGCGGCCGACCTCTTCTTCTTCGGCTCTTCTTCCAGCAAGAGCCTGGTAGGAGTTGCAGATTGGCACTGCAGGGATCACCCGGTCCGGGCTCACTCGAGCCTTACGCCCATCCAGAAAGACGCGGAGGCCACTGACCAGCATAGACTTGCCGGATGCGGAGAGACATTCGGTCACAGCAGCATCAACCTTCCTTTGCGGGTTCCGGTGTCGGCGCCTCCCGAAGTTCTTGGCAGGGACGGGGCGGGCCCCGTGAGCAATATGATGCACCATGCAGCTGGCAACTTGGAATGGACTCGCGGACGAGTTATCATAGTGTCGAGCCTCCGGGGCCTCGACCTTTTCAGCAACCTTCTCTTCGACGGTCTTCAAGGACTCCGTCTGTAACATGTCGACGAAGGCCAACCCCAAAAAGTTGGAGAAGCCTACAGCTAGTGGGAAGTATCCGAAAACCGTGGGCACCGCCAGGTACCCGTGCTTCGCGTGGTCGGCGATGATTGTGGGGCCGAAGCCAACACCAGTGAGCCCGGACGACGTCATCGTTCGCCTGAGACAAACAGACAAACAATCAGTATTCTTGGGGGAAGCCCCCGAAGGTATCCTCTCTTGGCAAAGAGATGAAGGGAGACTGGGGTCCCACCGGGCGTGCCAGACTTGTGGGGATGGTTTTTTTTTATCCTTTGTTTTGTTTGGTTTATTAGGCGTGCCAGTCACCGGAGTGGTAATTCATTGTGCGCTCAATCTGACTCAGTCTGTCGATTGTGATATTCGTGTCGGGACCCGGAGTCCGTCATACCGTAAACGCTATGACGTTAATTACGTCCTTCCAAAGAAGGACAACCCTTGATTAATTGCCAAGAAAGGATGCCTCGGGGGCAAAACAAGATAAGACCATTACGCTGACTCCGCTGACGGGATGCGAAACATGCATAGAAAACCATGTTGCGCGGGACATGATAACGGTGTTATGGCGCAAATCCGGCAGCATATCCCCTCATTTTGGACTATGCCAAAAGGGGGAAAAATAGGTCATCCACCCACGGAATGCCGGGATGGAAGCCAAAAGAGATGCGGGCGTAGCCCTGGATCCAAAAAGGATTTGAGTGTGACGGGACAGTGTCCATTGCCACGGTGTTTATAGATGTACCCTTAAGGGACCATTGGAGGACGTGTAGTGGCAGAACTCCGAGGGTCAGCAGGGTGACAAAAGAAACATCATACTCGATATAATGTAGGGGTAAAACCCCCATTAATGTATCTCCCGTGGACCTGGATGAAGAACCATGATTCCCTCATAATACGATGAAGGTTAGCATGAAGGTTAACAGGAGTGGGACATTGGGTTTAGACTGGATTTGGGCTCAATGGAGTTGCTGAGACACCAGATGTTTGAGTGGTAGCTATTGTTGAGATGAAATAGCATGGATAGGAGCCGGCGCGAAGGCCAAATGGCGCGGTGGGGTCCCGGCGCGACGGTGGGCTCACGGGCTATTGGCGCGATGAGTGGCCGGCGCGACTGGAATGGAGGGGGGGTCGGCGCGACAAGCCTCCCGGCGCGCCCATCACCCGGCACGAGATTGGCGCCGAGAGGAGGCTGCGCCGGGAGTTATGTGGCGCCGATGGCTATTTTTTTGTTGGTTTTTTCAAGTATTGTGAGAGTTTCTATGAATTCAAAGGGGTCCTTTGTGTTCAATAGGGGTTTCATGAGTTTGTCCATGGTAGTATTTGGGTGAGGTGGAAGGTGAGGGTAGATTCGTCCACATGAGGTCTAAGGAGACCATGTGACTATGATGTCTATATTCCCCGATGGTGGCCAAGGTGTCATGAGATGGTATAGCTCAGCTCTCTGCCACACAGTTGGGGGTTAAATTCATAATTTCAGTGGAAGCATTGTACTATACGATAGAGTAAAGCTCGTGGACGAATTTTGGCAGCACCTCCCCTTATTTTGGAGTGTGCCAAAAGGGTATTATAGGTCATCCACTCACGAAATGTCGGAGTGGAAACCAAAAGAAGAGCCGGGCGTAGCCCGAGATCCAGGAGGATCTGAATCTTATGGGACTTTATCCACCTATTGTAGGATTTATTGATATCCCCTGTATAGTCAATGGAGAACATATAGTGGCAGACCTCCATGACTTGATGGGGTGACAGACTGAGAAGGGGGGATTGACCCCTTTGATGTAGCTCCCATGAGGATCGAGGGAAGGGTAGTGTTTCTCCACAGGAGGATAGGGTATTACGATTAAGGATGACATGGCTCAGAAGAGTTTCGGCACAAAGCTATCGGCATGGCCAGCTTTGGAGCAAAAGGGGAGATGGGGGCCTCGGCGCGACATGATAAATCTAGCCGGCGCGGGTAGCCCTCGGTGCGAGACTTGCGCCGAGAGGGGCTCGCGCCGGGAGGCTGGGAAGGCTTCTGAAATGAGGGTATCAGTAGTGTTTTGAGGGGATTTTTGAGGTGAAGGCTTCAAGGGACTTTGGGCATTTCGAAGGGGGGTTGTTCGACTATTCGATGACCAGTTCAGATGATTATAGAGAGGATGATCCAGGGAGGAGATGGCCTTCCCTCTAGGACCTCGCTGGGAGCAGAACCACTGAGTCTATCCCTCTTCATTTCACAGACAAGAAGCCATGAGATGGACTGTCTCAGACCCTCGATGTGGACACGAGGTGATGAAAAAGAATAGCATGGAAACCTTCGAAGATTAAACTGTAAGATCTATGTAACTTGCGGTAGCCGTTGCATATATCAAACCCCGGATGCAGGGGAAGAGAAAAAGATAATGAAAAGGGCGAAACTCAGCCCACTTTTATTGAATATTTCATCGAAACGGCGTACAAGAATTCAACTCAGAAGAGAAATCAAACAAAAAAAAACGTATACACCGACTCTATCCCTGAGAACAGGGTTACATTGGCATTCAATACTACTGGAGCAAAGATGCTCGAAAGCAGAGATACAAAAGAAAAAAAAAGAAAATATTCAAACAGAACAAAAGTGAAGAAGAACTGTAGCCCCTCGAGGCGTCGGCAGCCAACCCCACCTTGCTTCTTCCTTCGAATCGTTGTAACTCTTTCTTCTCCTCAGCTTCCTTAGAGGGCTCTCGAGCTCCCTTTTCTTTCAGTGGCTACTGCTCTCCGTGTTTTTTTCTCTCTTGTTTTTCTATCTCTTCTTTCTATTCCCTTCTCCTTCCTTTGTCTGTCTTTTTTTGTTCGAAGGCATGGGTGTCTTTATAGAGGGATGGCCCTCAGCCTCTCGACACGAGCTCCCCGGCGCGCCAGCAAGAAGCTTCTCAGCCCGCCTCAACTCGTGTTGGGCTTGGCCCATTTTCCATCATTCGGCGCCGGGCTCAACATAGTGGGCTCCCTTCATTGGCGTTGTGGGTTCTCAGAGTAGATGCTCTACCCGAGGTTGCCTAACGCCTTGTAGTCACGACCGAGCGTGAGGCCACCTGAACCCCTTTTTGTGAGCATCAGAATTATCTGAAGATCCTTTTCAGCAGGCAGATGGTTGCCTGGATTTTGTTATAGTTTTATCAGCCTGACTATCTGAATGATAGCAGTACTGGGCAGCGGCCTAACCAGAGATGGCTTTAGCCGGATAAAGTGTTAGGGGTAGTTGTGGACGCGATTTTTTTTATGGTGGTATCTTTATTTATTTATTTAATTTAATTTATTGGATTGATTTATTATTTATTGATTTATTGGTTCATTGGCGTGCCAGTCACCGTGGTTACCATTCTTATTGTGCGCTCGATCTGACATGGTCAGTCGATTGTGAGTGATCGTGTCTGGACTAGAAGTCCGTCATACCCTGAACGCTATGACGTTAATTACATCCTCCCTAAGGAAGACAACCCTTGATTAAACGCTAGAGGTAGGAGGAAGACAGCGGTAAAGCCGTATGCTCAAAGGAGACAAAATTCATCTGTTTGCAAGACGTTAAATGTATTTGAACAGAGCAGGGGTTTGTTAATTACGGGAGAAACCCGACGGCATATTCCCACCATCTTGGATGATGCCAAGTGGGGAATAGGAAACCACCCATGCAGCGGCAGGGTGGGATCCATAAAAGATCGGGTGTATACACATAACCCGGAATCTAGATGGGGACCGGCATGATGTAACACACCCGGTACGAGTGCGATGTCTTGTTAATATCCCCCTTCGGAGGACCATCGGAGATCACGCAAGGGCATAACTTCGTGGGCCAGCGGGGTTGGAAGAGAGTACCACACTCGATTGGTGGGGTATATGTAAATTTTGGCAGCATGTTCCCTCAACCTGGATTGTGCCAAGGGAGGATAGGTCATCATCCACGGAGAGCCGGGACAACGACCGAACAAAGATGGGCACCAGGCCCAGGGACATCTCTTGCCTTCATATCATTGATCAATATTCCCTTGGAACCCATCAGAACACATGTAATGACATGGTTCTTTGGGTTCATAAGGCAGCGGTGAAATCTGGATTCGGGGCGAGAGATGTAGGGGAGATCTTCCCCATTATTGTATTTCATCAAGACACAAGTGATGGTCTGTGAGTATCCCCTTGAACAGATGTAGGGGGAGATTTAGAAGTTTGAAGAAAGATGGTGCAGGGATGGGCCTCGGAGTGGATTTCATTGACTGAAGGAGGGATCTCGGCGTGGCTTTCGATTGGCAAGAAGGGGCTCTCGGTGTGGCTTTGATATTGGCCAAGGAGGGGTCCCGGCCTGGAGGCTTTCGGCGGCCAAAAATAGGTCTCGGCCAGGGGTTTTCGGCGGGCAAAAGAGGCTCGGCCAGGGGTTTGGCCGGCCAAAAGAGGGAGGAAGGCCAGGGGCTTTCGGCGGCCAAAGAAGGGTCTCGGCCAGGGGTTTTCGGTGGCCAACAAGGGGTCTCGGCCAGGGTTCTATCCGGCCAAGAGAGGGAGGGAGGCCTCTCGGCCTGGAGCTTCTCGGCGGGCTCCTGGGCGCGCCGGAAAGGGGGGCGCCGAGAGGGGCATCATCAAGTTTTGGGCAAAAGGGGTGTGAATGGCTGCGAAGGCAGAGGGGCTCTCGGCAGAGGGTTTCCCGGCGCGCTCCTGGCCGCGCCGGGAGCCTTGCACATAGCCTCACGTGGAAAGTATTTGTAACAGACTGGGTTGTCGTTTAGCAAAGGGGACATCTCTCTCGACAGAGGAGCTTTCGGCGGGGAAACTCGCACGCCGAGAAGGTGGGATTGTTGCAGGATTTCAGGGTTTCAGAGCTGAAATATCTGCCGCCGGGAGCCTTGCACAGGGAGTCATGTGGAAAGTGCTGTAACAGACTGGTTTATCGTTTAGCTAAAAGAAGGAGAAGGCCTCTCGGCCTTATGGTTCTTGGCGGGGAAACTCGAACGCCGAGAAGATGAAATGCAGAAGGATTTCAGGGTTTCAGAGCTCAAAAACGATGCTCTGTTTAGATGTTTTCTGGGATTTCAAGCTCGAATTGATGCCGAGCCAGGAGTGCAAAAGGGGAGACTCATGGATGTTTCTATTAGAAGGGTGCCAAGGGAATTGGACGATGGAATCAACGAAAGAAATCAGACCATCACCTGATCCTGTGGAGGGTTTTATCTATCTGTTGCAGGCCATTTGGGGGAGTCAAGAGATGACTGTCCTCCGACCCCTCCAGACGAGCCCAGTGACATTGAAAACCGGAGAAGGAGGGACTCTCAACGCAGAAACTTCAGGCCCTAAGCATTCAATACTTAGAATGGAGGACCCTGGGATCGGATCATCATTTATGAGAGCTGGACAGTCCAGGAAACCAAGAGACTGATATCTCTGGTTCCTAAACCGCATAAGGGGGCTCGTCAGAAAACTCAGATTATATATAGGGAAACATCCATTGAGATCGGAGAGGGAAGGAGAGAACAAAACTCAGTAACCCATTAGATGGGGGTAGGAGTCCTATCCTCGTCCCTCTTCGAAGAACAAACCCATACGATCGGCTCTGAAACCCAAGGAGTCTAATCTATATTTCTTTCAGACAAAGACCATATACATAGAGAGACAGAGATCGGATATCTTGATCAATCAGTGCCCAGGCGGGCCATATCGATGTTTCATTGCATTGCATAAAAATCTTACACTGATCATGAAAGAGAGATGCAAGACATAAAGGTAAAAATCAAGGCCGGAACTCTCCGGCTACAGTTGATAAATCGAGAAAGGACTCGCTATATTACACCAGATAAAAGAAAAACATGGAGGAGGGGAGGGTGGAGCATTGACTCCTCTCCCTCCCCAGTGCCCACCTGGAGCTTTCCTTCTTCTTCTCTTCTCTGTTGGTTGAAAGGGGGGGTGGCTCTTGCTCTCCGAACGGGACTCCCTCTCTATCTTTCTATTGCTCTATCTTTTCTTTTTCTTTCTTCCGATCGATCCCCTTTTTCTATCTGGCTTGGCTTTTTCTCTTCTTCTTCCCCCTACTTCTTCTCAGCCGCCTCCTCTCTCTTCTTTCTTCGAAGGGAGGGGGTTTTATAACCCTTTTCCTCTTCCTTCTCGGCAGGCACCTTCACGGCGCGCTTGAGGTAAGCTTCCCGGCGCGCTCGAATTTGGTCTCTCGGCGCCAGTATCTGGGCTTCGACATGGGCTTTCGACGCCACCTTCATGTAGGCCCACTTGGGGTTTCTTTAAGTGTATCATCACCCCAAAGGGTCTATCCTCTATGAAACATCTTGTATTGAAATCATGATTGCAATTTTCATCAGTCCGCAGTCGGGGTTTTATCAGTCCGTAGACAGGGGTTTCATCAGTCCGCAGACAGGATTTTATCAGTCCGTAGACAGGGATTTCATCAGTCCGCAGACAGGGTTTTCATCAGTCCGTAGACAGGGATTTCATCTTATCAATATCGTCACTCGAATGACGACGAGCTCGGACATCAGCCTTAGTCTGGGAAGACCTCAGCCGGGTGCATAATCTGTGGAGACGATTCTTCTTCTGCTCTATCTTCTCAGGAGCCTTTATCATCTTCATCTGGGGTGTTCTCGGCCTGGGGTGTTCTCGGCCTGGGAGCCTTCTCGGCCTGGCGCAGGGGGTCTCGGCCTGGGGTGTTCTCGGCCTGGGAGCCTTCTCGGCGCGCCCTGGCCGCAGAGGGGCCTCGGCCTGGGGGGCTTCTCGGCCTGGGGTCTTCTCGGCCTGGGAGCCTTCTCGGCACGCCTTCTGGCCACTGGGGGCTCTCGGCCTGGAGGTTCTCGGTGCGCGTTTCACCGCGCCGAGACCCTGGTCGCCTGGGCCCCTATTTAGGGCGCCGATGGCGTGTTTCTTCTCATTCTTCATCCGCCTTTCTCTTTCTTCAGCTTTCTCCATTTCCTCTCTTCGGCGCGAGCCGTCTTCATCCTCTCGGCGGTGGCCGCGAGTCCTTCCGTCCTGGGTGACGTCTTTTGGGGATTCAATCCCTTTACTTCCGGGATCACCCCCTCTTGGTTGGTGACTCCCTATTCTTTTTGGGCAGATCCCGAATAAGGGGAGATGCTGCCGAAATTTTTATAGAATCTCATGTTGCAATCCTTATAAGACTGACTTTTAATCCACATTTCTTCTTTTGTTTACGGATATAGCAATGGCTTCTGGCTCTGCTGCTGCATCTTCCGGAGCTGTTGGAGTTAGTTCATCGGCCCAGCCAGACATATCTCGGGCCACAGTAAATTGGTTGAACGTGCACAGCTTGGATGTTGGATATGATAGAATAGCTTCAGTTGACGAATCGTCTGATTCTGAAACTGACACAGTGTCGACGGCCCGGGTATACTCCACGGCGACCGAGACATGCTTCAGGCGGGATAATAACTACCGGCCAGACTTCCCGAAGGATCGCCACTTGATGCCGTTCATCCGGACCTTCACAGTGGGTGGCTTGCGAGATTATCGGATAGCTCGCGTAGTTGAAGCTGCCATCCTTGCCGAGCGAGATAGCCTGAAGGAATCAGTGTATCGCAGCAAGGCCATATACCTTCCTGGGGAGAAGCGGGACTGGGATGCAGTCCTTGGAATATCGGAACTAGAACCGGAGAAGAAGATGCTGACCCGGGCACCGGAATTTACACCTGCTCGGTGGGACAATGCTGGCGGCCAAGTTCATAGGGAGAAGCCCGGCTATGGTATGTTCTTGGCACCTATAAAGTGGGGATATCGCGAAGAGCCCTTCGTGCTAAATTGTTCGGCCATTCAGTTCAAGTACCATTTGTCGGCTGGTTGGTTCGGAGACTGCAAGATCACTGACTCACATCTATTCCGAGTAGGGGCAGTAGAATTTATCGAGTTTGTTCTGACGGAATATGCCCCTCTGCTGATCAGAGCGGGAGTATACCACAGTGTTTTTACTTTCAGATTTTGATATCCCATCTCCAGGGGGTTATGCTGTGGGATGTTTGAAGTGTTCTGTCCTTTGTTCAACACTTTTTATACAGCAGAGGGTGAGACATCCCTAGACCTCTGGAGTTTATCACGGCTCTCCGGTCTACCTATTGACGGTGAACCGTATGAAGAAGTATGCTTGGCAGACTCCGAGAAAGACAGCTCTGATGGGTAAGGCAAGTATTCCCTTGGCTTCTCTTACCGATATCTGATGAAGGTCTATCGCTCCATTTGTCTGGCATATAGTAGAGGATCCTCCAAAGGCTATCATCCCCGAGAGAAAGGTAGCAAACTAAGGGTCCAGATCGGGCAGTGGCTCCAGTACTTCTTCGACAGTCCCCTGAAATATGCAGATTTCCCCTCTATGGGTCCTGTTGCGAGCAAGCAGATAAGAGCTCCCCGCTATAAATCGGCACTGCCATCTTCATTGCGCCATGCGGGCAAAGGTGGTCCCAACCCGGCAGGGGTAGATCCCATCACACACTGTGCATCTTATTTCACATTCTGGCTGTGTACTTTTGCTCTTCCACAAGGGGACGAGACAGTCATTCGGCCAGAGGCCATATATCCAGCTTGTCAGATGGCCTGGGGGATGAAGCTGTCGCTCTGCCCAGTGGCCCTGTGTTTGATTTATAAATCTTTGGGGGACCTGCACAAGCATCGGACTCCCCGTTCTTTGAGGACCGTGGGTCCTTTTCATTTCTTCAATGCCTGGGTCTGCAGTATATTCCCTGAATTAGCTCCGAGAACCTTGCAGGCGGATACAGTGTCACCCAGGATGATTGAATTTGCCAGGGCTGAGCCTGGTCCCTTTTATGATCAGCTATTTAAAATAAGGGGCCGACTGATAAAAGTACCAGTGGACGCCCCTGGCAGCATACATTTCTGGAGCTTGGCAGCAGGTTCAGCTCCTTTGATTGATCCTCAAAGAGAGTGCAAGCTGGAGGAGATAGAGACATATATCCACCATGTCTCAGGGGTCAACACTGCTCGGCCAATCTTGGAACCGGAGCTGGTGAGATGGGCCATGGCAATTCGGCCCAGTGTTTTGGTTTACAGAAAGGGTGGCCTGCTTCTGTTGGAGCCATACTATCCGTTCCGATTTGGGCGAAACTTCGGTTATGACCAGCACATCCCTACATCAGCTGCTCAATTTCCCCTGGATAGCAGGGCCAAGCATGGGTCCACCATTGTCGGCGACGGCCGGTTGTGGTGGGATTTCTATCATCGTCAGGACGATGCAATCTTCAGGGTGCCCACCGTCTCCAACCGTGTTCCCCGGGTAACATCAAAATATATTAAATGGTGGAACATTCGGACCGGCTTTTTCAGGGATGGCAGGGGTGCTTTCTGGGATGTAGCAGAGCGCTCTTTCCTGAAACAGCAGCCTGGGCCGGTGTTTGAAATCCCCGAGGCCCATCTGAGAAAGCTTTATTCGCAGAACCAGAGGGAGGCAGAGAACTATCTGGCCCAGCGTCGAGCTCTGAAGGAAAAGAATTCTGAGCCGCCCGCTCCTGTCTTTGCCGCTATTAACGAAGACAATTTCGTAAAGACCCTGAAACATTTGTGCCATATAGGAGATGATCGCTTGGAGGCACAACAGTATCCATTTCCTGTTGAAGAGCCGCTCCCGGCAGTAGCTCATTGGAGGGGTCCAGTTGATAAATTTCATCCATATAGGACGTTTGTACGCCGGGAAGATAGAACTCAGACGTACTATAAGCAAACGTCCTGGCTGTTCATTCTGTTGAGTTTGCATGGATTATCTGCGGAAAGCCCGATAGCTGGCATTTTGAACAAGCCACTGTTTATATCATTTCATTATGTCGATGGCTGGGGCATGGACCATCTTGACTTGTTTCGCTTCCTTGACTCTCACGGCCATAATGACCTGGCAGCTTTAGTGGAGAAATGCCAGATATTCGGCGATGTTTGCTGGCTTATCAAGGAGGCTGCTTCCCGCTCCAAAGAAGTGGCTTATCTGTACTGGCCGCTCTCTGTTTTTTATGATGGACCAGCAGGTATAATCTTTTCCTTTCTGACTGCAGTGTCTTCTGTTTAGCATCTGAATTTTGCATCTATTGATCCCCTTATCTTTCTGCCGTTCTTAACAGACCGGCCCGATATAAAGCGGCAGGGGCTCTACAGGAAGATTATTGCGCAGGCTGAGAAGCCCACTTATTTTGAAGTTCCTGCTGCAGCACCGACCACTACTCCCCTGCCTCCTGGCAAGAAGAGGAAGGCTTCTGCAGTCAAGGCTGCAGTTGGGAAGGCCAGGAAGGCCAAGAAAGCTCAGGCTCAACAATCGGCTTCGGTAGTGATGGACACCGGGACCCCTCTCCCTGACATTCCCTCATTTGATGAGTTCGAAACTCAGAGGGAGGCCGCTCAGGCATCAGTTCAGGGTAACATCAATATTCTGCCATTGCATTCTTCATTCTATCTTGCTGGGTTTCAGAGGAGTGTTTAAATCTGACCACTCCTTCTTGCACAGCCCAAGAGCCAGTCGCGGCGCCCTCCGAGGTGGGGACCAGGTTGCCCTCTCCCACGCCGACTAGTGAGGCGGAGGGTAAGCATGCCTTTTTCATCTTTTTCTGTTCATTTCAGCTACTTTTCATCGTCCCTCTCACAGGCTTTTCTTTATAGTGATGGCCGGGGAGGAGACTGAGATTACAGGAGCGGCTGGCAATATTACTCAGCCGCGGGAGGGTCACAAGACCCAGGTGAAATGGGGCCCCGCTCCCGGAAGGCGCATAGTTACCCGGTCTTCCTCCAAGCAGATGTTAGAATTGATGGCCCCGCCCATGGACAGAGTAGAAATCTCTTCCGGTAGCTCTGCGGCCGTTTTTGAGGCAGGTGGAGAAGAAACAGATCTCAGCGGGAGCGACACGGAGGGTGCCTCCAAACTAGAGGCCCCATCCGTATGTACCGCCATTGTTTTATCATTTACACCCCCCAAGCTGGTGGTGCCATTTTCTGGAGAAGAATTACCAGAAGAGTTCGCCGCTCTGGATACCGAGGCAGATATAACTCCTCCTTTTGTGGTCTCATCAGCGGGGCTTTCTTCTTCCCTGCAGTCTTTTGAGGATATTGGCATCACTTTAGAAGTGAGTCTTTTCCCTTTATGATTTCCTTTTTCCCATCTTTATCTGCTGCTTGACGCTGCATTGATTCGTTCACAGGAATCCCCTGTTGCCCTCCCGGCTACGAGTGCAGCCGTTGAAGCCACTTTATCTGGCACCCTAGCTATTGTTCCTGCTTTGGCAGCCGTTCTTGAGATAATTCGCCCTGTGCCCGTGAGGGTGCAGTCCTCCACAGACTTAGCATCATTGGACCTGCGGAATGCAGGGGAAGGCCCGGCTCTCATCAAGGCTTTGGATTTCAGAGCTGAAATGGACCCAGCCAGGGGTTCTGCCTTTATACCAGCTGCAGTGATGACCATCGCTCCAGAATCAACAGTTCCCATAGTATCAGTCATGGAGAGCGAACCTTTGCCTCTTCAGACCGTGGCCCCCGCAGCCTTGACATTGCAGGGGCTAGGCACCGAAATGGAAGAAGGAGAGGTATCTGTTGCAGAACTGGGAGTATCGCCTATAACGGCCACGGAATCTGCTTCCGTATTTTCAGAATCTGAGGAGGAGATGCCTGAAGTTGCATCCGGGAGTGTTCCGACGGCCGCCTCCGAGGAGATGGAGGTGGAAGATCTCTCGGCCACGTCAGAGGTTACGGGCAGAGCTCAGTTGGTGGCTTCGGCAGACCTGCCGTCTTCTTCTTCGCAGCCGGATATCACCCTATGGGTGGATATAGACAGTGAAGTAACTTTTGAAGTAGCTCCTCTTCCTTCGCCTGGCTTCACTTCCCCTGAAAGTTTTGTCTGGCAACATCTGGGCATGCTGCGTCAACTGGTGGAGTCCCAACCTGGACTAACTTATTCACAGTTGAAGGAGATAGCCGGGCGCTTCACCGCCGGCTTACAGGCGATGGGATGTCCCACAGAAATATGGGCCCAGCGGGTTCTTTTGTTGTTAAAATTTGTTCATCGCCGGGATTTCTTGACATACATCATGTCGGACGGATTGGCAGCCTTGAAGTTGCAAAGAATGGAGTGCAAGTCCGAGCTGGCAAAGATGAACTCTATCCTTCAGGAGCGACAGCGTCAAATGCAGTCTTTGGCGGAGCAGGAGCATTTCGTGCGCGACCGGATAACTATCCTGGAAGCTGAACTGTCTGATCTCCGAGCTGAGCTGCCACAGCTAACAACTTCTCGACCGCAGCTCGAGGAAGAAGCAACTTTATTAGAGGGGCAGGTGGCATCCTTTTGAGACCAGTCTGTTCGACTGCAGGAAGAGGAGGCTCGGCTTCATGAACTAGGAGCCGGCCCTTCTGTGGGTCTTCTGGCATTCGAGGATATCTTCCGGCAGCCATGAATCATTTTCTTTTTCTTTTCTTCTTCTCTCTCTTTTTTTTTGGTGCTCTTTTGTGATACAATGTCCCCTCGGGGCCCTTCATGTACTCACTTCTTAATGAAAAGAAAATTTTTGCTTTATGTGTATCCGCCTTCTTTTCCATGTGGTTTTATCACTTCAGGGAAGTGGGATAGTGGTTTTAGCAACCCCTCATGCGAATGGCTCGTATCTGGCAGGAGAGCGTCCACCCCTTCAGAGAAAGGATGGGGAACTCGCTCCACCGCGTGACGGCATCCGAAGAGGTGCTTAAACCGGATTCTGTTGGTAGCGGCAAACATCCCTCTTGGCAATATGTACTGTGAGGGAGACAATTTGCAGGAATGTGAAAGAAAGGGCCTTATCAGAATAGACGGAAAGTCTAGACTGGGTAGAGGTTATAGCAGGTGGGACGATTACAGGATATGTGGTTTTCATCAAGACAAACGTAGGGTCTGAACTGAATAGGGTTTTATCATTGATCGGGCGAAATGCCAGTCGATCAACAGCTGGTTTCATCATCGATATTGGGTTTATATCGATGCAAGAAGAGTTCATAAGTTTCCCCAGAATAGACGAAAGGTCTACACCGAGTAGGGTTTCATCATTGATCGGGCGAGGTGCCAATCGATCAACAGTTGATTTCATCATCGATATTGGATTTATATCGATGCAAAAAGGATTTATAAGTTTCCTCAGGATAGACGAGAGGTCTAAGCTGAGTAGGGTTTCATCATTGATCGGGCGAGGTGCCAATCGATCAACAGTTGATTTCATCATCGATATTAGATTTATATCGATGCAAAAAGGATTTATAAGTTTCCTCAGAATAGACGAAAGGTCTAAACTGAGTAGGGTTTCATCATTGATCGGGCGAGGTGCCAATCGATCAACAGTTGATTTCATCATCGATATTGGATTTATATCGATGCGAAAAGGATTTATAAGTTTCCTCAGGATAGACGAGAGGTCTAAGCTGAGTAGGGTTTCATCATTGATCGGACGAGGTGCCAATCGATCAACAGTTGATTTCATCATCGATATTGGATTTATATCGATGCAAAAAGGATTTATAAGTTTCCTCAGGATAGACGAAAGGTCTAAGCTGAGTAGGGTTTCATCATTGATCGGGCGAGGTGCCAATCGATCAACAGTTGATTTCATCATCGATATTGGATTTATATCGATGCAAAAAGGATTTATAAGTTTCCTCAGAATAGACGAAAGGTCTAAACTGAGTAGGGTTTCATCATTGATCGGGCGAGGTGCCAATCGATCAACAGCTGATTTCATCATCGATATTGGATTTATATCGATGTGAAAAGGATTTATAAGTTTCCTCAGAATAGACGAAAGGTCTAAACTGAGTAGGGTTTATCACAGGTGGGACTTTGCCAAGAAATGCGTAGGTTTTATCAGGGCAGACGTAAGGTCTGAGCTGGATAGGCTTTAGCAAAACGGTGATGGGCTTCATTGTTGGTGGGATTTGCGAATGGGGGTATGTGGATTTTATCAGGGCAAACGTAAGGTCTGTCCCAGAAAGGCTTTATCATCGGTGGGGCATGGAGCCATATGACCGACGGAAGGTTTTACCGATGAAGGCAGATGAAGGTATCGTGCCGGTTGGCACGGAACTTTTTGAATTACCATATTACTGACCCAAGTGCCCTTTCGGGTTTTCACCAGAGCCAGCCCCCTCTTGCTTTTGCCCATGCGTCCTTTCGGATTTTCACGTGGCGGGGTACCCGATTTTGCCTGCAGTGCCCTTTCGGGTTTTCACCACAGCTGGGTTTTAGTCATTTTTACCCTCGTTCAGAATGCCTGAACAAGACTGGTGGGGTATCTCTATTTTTAACCCCATTTTGTCCCTTATTTTCTTCCCTTTTTTTTTATTGAGACTTTGATTCTATAACTGATGGGCGCAGCTTGTGCATATGTCATCATTGATGTGGGTGCTAACATCAATGCAAGGGTTTCATAGGTCTCATCAGGATAGACGTAAGGTCTAAACTGGACAGGTTTCATCGCTGATCGGGCAATGCGCCAATCAATCAGCAACGGGTTTCATCGTTGGTATTGGGTTTATACCAATGCAAGGATTTTTATAGGTTTGATCAGGATAGATGTAAGGTCTAAACTGGACAGGTTTCATCGCTGATCGGGCAATGCGCCAATCAATCAGCAACGGGTTTCATCATCGATATTGGGTTTATACCAATGCAAGGATTTTTTATAGGTTTCGTCAGGATAGACGTAAGGTCTAAACTGGACAGGTTTCATCGCTGATCGGGCAGTGCGCCAATCAATCAGCAACGGGTTTCATCATCGGTATTGGGTTTATACCAATGCAAGGATTTTTATAGGTTTGATCAGGGTAGACGTAAGGTCTAAACTGGACAGGTTTCATCGCTGATCGGGCAATGCGCCAATCAATCAGCAACGGGTTTCATCATCGGTATTGGGTTTATACCAATGCAAGATTTTTATAGGCTTCATCAGGATAGACGTACGGTCTAAACTGGACAGGTTTCATCGCTGATCGGGCAATGCGCCAATCAATCAGCAACGAGTTTTATCATCGGTATTGGGTTTATACCAATGCAAGGATTTTTATAGGCTTCATCAGGATAGACGTACGGTCTAAACTGGACAGGTTTCATCGCTGATCGGGCAATGCGCCAATCAATCAGCAACGGGTTTCATCATCGGTATTGGGTTTATACCAATGCAAGGAAATTTTTTTTTATAAATTTCACCAGGATAGACGTAAGGTCCAAACTGGATGGGTTTTATCACGGCGGGACGTAAAGAGATACACGGGTTTCTTCGTGGTTACCACATTACCGACCCAAGTGCCCTTTCGGGTTTTCACCAGAGCCAGCCCCCTCTTGCTTTTGCCCACGCGTCCTTTCGAATTTCCACGTGGCGGGGTACCCGATTTTGCCTGCAGTGCCCTTTCGGGTTTTCACCACAGCTGGGTTTTAGCCATTTTTGCCCTTGTTCAGAATGTCCGAACAAGACTGGCGGGGTATCTCTATTTTTAACCCCATTATATATATATATATATATATATATTATTTTCTTCTATCCCCCCCCCCTTCCTGTTTAGAGGGTGTCAGATCGTGACGACACAAGATCACGATAAGTGGTAGCCTGGTTAGGACGGAGTGTCACTATACCAAGGAAAGGATATCTTGGCTAGGGCGGAGTGCCATTAGGCCAAGGAAAAGGTATCTTGACTAGGGCGGAGTGCCACTAGGCCAGGGAAAGGGTATCTCGGCTAGGGCGGAGTGCCACTAGACCAAGGAAGGGTAGCTCGGCTAGGGCGGAGTGCCGCTAAACCAAGAAAAAGGTATCCCGGCTAGGGCGGAGTGCCGCTAGGCCAAGGAAAAGGTATCTTGACTAGGGCGGAGTGCCGCTAGGCCAAGGAAATGGTATCTCGGCTAGGGCGGAGTGCCATTAGGACAAGGAAAAGGTATCTTGACTAGGGCGGAGTGCCACTAGGCCAGGGAAAGGGTATCTCGGCTAGGGCGGAGTGCCACTAGACCAAGGAAGGGTAGCTCGGCTAGGGCGGAGTGCCACTAGACCAAGGAAGGGTAGCTCGGCTAGGGCGGAGTGCCGCTAAACCAAGAAAAAGGTATCCCGGCTAGGGCGGAGTGCCGCTAGGCCAAGGAAAAGGTATCTTGACTAGGGCGGAGTGCCGCTAGGCCAAGGAAAGGGTATCTCGGCTAGGGCGGAGTGCCGCTAGGCCAAGGAAAGGATATCTTGGCTAGGGCGGAGTGCCGCTAAGCCAAGGAAAGGGTATCTCGGCTAGGGCGTAGTGCCGCTAGACCAAGAAAAAGGTATCTCTTGCCCGATTACTCGGGGAATATCAGCTGTGCAGCATGATACAACTTTAGGTGTTTACCGTTGAGTGGTGAGAATTGGATCTCCCCTCGATGATTAACAACTATGTAGGCCCCTCCTTCGTAGACCCTTTGTATCACATATGGACCTTCCCAATTGGGATTTAGCTTTCCCTTCGGGTTGGACGCCATGACTTCTTTTTTCTTGACCATGACGAGGTCACCTTTCTTAAATTCTCGTCCTTTTACGAGTTTGTTAAATGCAGTGGCCATGCGGACCTGATACATTTGGATATTCTTCTGAGCTTGGAGGCGCTTCCCTTCCAATTCAGCCAATTCTTCTAATCTTCTTTCTGCATTGGTTTGTTCGCCATGGGCTAGGTCGTATTGGACTGCCACTCTGAGTGACGGGACTTCCAGCTCTAGTGGGACTACTGCCTCTGAGCCGTATACCAAGGAGTATGGCGAGCACCCTGTAGGTGTTTTGAAGACGGTGCGATACGCCCACAGAGCTTCATACATCTTTTCTTCCCAATCCTTCTTATTGGCACTGACGACTTTGGCCAGCAGGGTGCACAAAGTCTTATTGAAAGCTTCTGCCAATCCATTTGCCTGTGGATTGTAAGGAGTGGAAGTCCTCCATTCGATCTTATATTTCTCGGCAAGCCGATAGATTTTCTGATTTCTGAAATGACTCCCATTGTCAGATATTATTCGGCTGGGGATCCCAAACCGGAAGATGATGTTTTGCTTGATGAATCTGGCGACCAGCTCACCAGTGACTTCTCTTAGTGCTATAGCCTCTGCCCATCGGGAGAAGTAATCTGTTATGGCCAGTATATACTTATGCCCGGCCGAGGAAGTCGGTAGTGGACCGACTACATCAGTTCCCCATTGTGCAAACGGCCAGCTAGGGACCGTAGGGTGCAGAATCGTAGGTGGCCTTCTAGGCACAACAGCATGCTCCTGACACTTCTGGCATGACTTTGCAAATGTGCAGCAGTCTTCAAACATAGTGGGCCAATAGTAGCCCAGCTTCTTGATTTCTATCTTCATCTTGGGGCCAGCCTGGTGGGCACCTGCTGTCCCAGCATGTACTTCTTTCATCGCTTGCCAAGCTTCTTCAGTGGACAGGCAGCGGAGCAGAATCTTCTTGCGTGCATCTGCCATTATTCGGAACAGAGTCCCATTCCTGAATTCATAAGAATCTTTGATTCGCAAGAGTTTCATCTTTTCTTCTCTTTTCTGCGGCAGCTGTTGGTGTAAAAACCATTGTAGCAGGTGTTGTCTCCAATCAGATGCCTGTTCTGTACTGATCGTGGCGACTTCATTTTCTTCGGGGCAGCCTTCTAGCATGCTGGGGACTTGCCGCCGATTTATGACAACAATGTTCAGTGTCTCATCTGGTGGGACTGCTATTGAGCTGGCTAGCTTTGCCAATGCATCAGCCTGGGCATTATGTGCACGGCCCACATGCTTGAGCTCAATATGATAGAATTTCGCCATGAGGCGCACAGCTTTCTGGTGGTAGGGGTTCAACTCCGGCTTTCGCACTTCGAACTCACCTTGGATTTGCTTTATTATCAACATTGAATCCCCGAATACCTGAAGCATCTGGATACCCATGTTGAGGCTTATATGCAGTCCGATTATCAGAGCTTCATACTCGGCTTCATTATTAGTGCAGGGCTTGTTTATAGAACAGGAAGTATGCACAACCTCCCCTTCCGGCGATTTCAGCACAATACCGGCTCCGGCCCGTATTCTGGTCTTTCCATCGGAGTCCGTCTCTGTTCTAGATGCTCCATCAAAGAATAGCTGCCACATAGTTGACTGAGCCTGGCAGGCTTCTAGTGTCTCATCATCGGGTAACTCAGTCCCCAACATATCATTCTCTGGCACAGGATGTTCTGCGAAGAAATCGGCCACAGCCTGTCCTTTTATTGCCCTCTGGGGTATATATGTGATATCGAATTCCATCAGAATTACTGCCCATTTGCCCAACCGGCCTTTCAGTACTGGTTGAGTCAGTATGTATTTGAGTGGATCTGCTGCAGATATCAATCTGACTTCATGTGACAGCATATAGTGCCGGAGCTTTTTAACGGCAAAGACTAGTGCCAAGCATGTCTTCTCTATATAGGTGTAACTTTCTTCAGTTCTGATCAGCCTCCTACTCAGGTAGTATAGAGCCTGCTCTTTGCCTTCTTCATTTATCTGTGCTAGCATTGCCCCCAGGGAACAGTGTGTGGCTGCAATGTACAGTATCAGGGGTTTGCCCTTAATAGGTGCCCCCAGCACTGGAGGGGTTTTGAGATATTCTTTCAGCTTCTCAAAGGCCTCCTGACAGCCATCGTCCCAGAGGAACGGCACATCTTTCATCATGAGCTTGTGAAAAGGGTGGCATCTCCCCGACAGATTTGATATGAATCGTCGGATGTAGGCCAAACGCCCTTGTAGAGATCTCAGCTCGTGGAGATTCCTTGGTGGAGGGAGCTCCTGGATAGCTTTAATCTTGGATGGGTCAATCTCAATGCCCCTATGACGGACGATGAACCCAAGGAATTTTCCACTGGACACGCCGAAGGCACATTTCATAGGGTTCATTTTGAGCTCATATTTGCGCAGCCTCTGGAACACTACTCTCAGATCCTGCAAATGGTCTTCTTTTCTGCTGGTTTTCACCACCAGGTCATCAATGTAGCACTCTACCTTTTTGAAGAGCAAATCACCAAAGATCTTTGTCATAGCTCTTTGGTAAGTAGCGCCGGCATTCTTGAGGCCGAACGGCATCCTTTTATAGTGGAATATCCCCTTCGGAGTGCGGAATGCAGTGTGCACTCTGTCTTCTTCAGCGATCCAGATCTGGTTATATCCGGATGACCCATCCATGAATGACAGGGCTTCATGGCCAATGGTTGCATCGATCATTACTTCAGTAATTGGCACTGGGAAATCATCCTTCGGGCAAGCCTTATTCAGGTCCCTGAAATCTACACATATTCTGATCTGCCCATTTTTCTTCTTCACGGGCACTATATTGGCCAGCCATGTAGTATATTGGTTCTCTTCAACAAAGCCCACATTGATCAGCTTGTCGACTTCTTTGTTGATCTGATTTATCAGTTCGGGACGCATTCTCCTTGAAGGCTGCTTTACAGGGCTTGCCCCCGGGTTTATCGCCAATCGGTGCTGTGCCACATCAGAGCTCAGTCCCGGCATCTCATCATATGTCCATGCAAAGCAGTCTCGGAACTCTTTCAGAAACTGTATGTACTGTTCTCTGGCAGCTGGTTCTAGCAGTGCACTGAGGAATGTCGGCTTTGGCTCATCCGCTGACCCCAGATTCACTTCTATCAGCTCATCGACGGTGGCCTGGCCTCCGTCCTCAACTTCGGGTGGGGCTTCTTGCAAATCAATAAAGCCTCCCGGGATATAATTCTCTTCAGTTTCATGTTCTTCTGTATCGTCATCCTGCTCATCAGCGGATGTCGGCTTATCATATAAGGCCGATACCATCGGATTCTGTTCAGTCTGCCCCGAGGACGAGACTGGTTCAGAAGAGAATTCAAAAGTGGAATCTTCCGCTCTTAGGGATCTTTCTGTTGCAGGCTCCCCTGAAAGGTCATCTTTCTGTAGAGCCCGGACTTCTTCCAGAATGCGCTCAAATTCCAGGCATTCTCTCAGTTCTTTGGCCATCTGGTCTTCATCCGGGGTTCCCGTATCAAATTGTGCTTCGGCCTGGAATAGATCCTCCTTGCAGGACGGGTCCTTCCAGCACCGACCCCTCTCAGTTTTATCAGACATCCCTGCTTCTGGCTGGTCATCTTGGGCTTCATTGTCTGTTATGGTTTGATACATAACCTCTTCATCCTCAAAGGGATATTGATCATATCCTATCCCAGGGGAGTCTCCATGCTGGTAGAAGGTAGAGATGACATCCACCTCGGCTTCATAATATTCTTGAAGGGTATAACCCAATCCCGGATGCTGTGTGATCTTCCTCAGTTCCTTATTATCTCGAGGCGGATCCCATAGCTCCCTGAATGCTTTCTTCTGGGCTGCAGATTGTAGTGATGGCATTTGCATCTTGGAGAACATCTGCGAAACCTGCTGGGTAGTATACTCCAGGCCTGTAATCGGCACCATCCGGTTTGCGGCTTCTTCAGGGACCATGCAGTCTTGATCATCTTCTTCGACTGCCTCCCCGGTGTAGAATATGGTAGGTGGCTCGCAGAAGCGAGGGATTTCCATAGTCTTCAGTGGCAGCACTGTTTGGTATTCTAGGCTGGCGACGGGTTTGATTAAACCTCGTGGGACCTTCACCTGTATGCACCTTTCTTTCATTTCTTGATCAGTGCTATCTGGATGGATGCTAGGAGGGGTGATCCGAGCAAAATCATCAGCATAAGAGATGTGAGCTACTTCATGCTTTTCAACATAGCCCCTGGGTGGCGGTGGAGACCAAGCTTTTGCCTTCGTCGCCGGCTTCTTCTGGCTGATCACAGCCTCTTTCTTTTCATCCTTTTGTGACACCTCGGTGTAGTAGGAGGCATCGAGCATATGGCATTCGAACACTTCAAAGGGATGTAGGTCTGCAAACACCCTTTCTTCCTTTCCTTCATGGCAGTATTTTATGCATTGGTGTAGCGTGGATGGCACTATCTGATATTCATGCAGCCACGGTCTCCCCAACAGGGCCTTATACGTGGTGTTGGAGTCGATCACATAGAATCGTACCACGGTAGTGAGGTCGCCCAATGTGAGGTTGAAATCAGCCACCCCGAGAGGTGTTTCACATTTCTGGTTGAACCCAGCAATCTTCATGTCTCTGACCTTGGTAAGCTGCAGATCAAAGTAGTATTTCTGATAGATGCGATACGGGAGAATATTTACAGCAGCCCCGGGATCTATCAGTATCCTGCTCAGCGACTGACAGTTCAGGGAGCCCCTCATATACAACGGTCTGTTGTGACTGGCATTTGGGATCAGCATATCATCTTCTGTGAACGTGACTGATGGTCCAGCATTCACTTCTGCCAAGAGTGCTTCATATTGTGCCGGCGACTGCAGGGCATCCACAATTGCTTGGCGGGCCTCTTCACTCAGAGAGAGTATCTCCCAGATGGAGAATCTGGTGGGGAGCTTCTTCAACATTTTCATGATTCGACTGCCAACCCGAACATTAGACAGCCTCATCTCCTCTGCCCACCGGGGTCTTGGAGGTTCATGTGGTGCCTGTGGCCTTTGCTGCCCAGTCCCAGTTTCATTTTCTTCATCGGTCTCCCGGAGGGCTTCTTCTGTAATGACTGCCCCTGGCTTTGCTAGAGGGCTATTTTCTTCATTTTCTTCATGCTGTTTCTGCTTTCCAGTTGCTGTCTGCTGGCATTTATCGCTTTTAGCTGGAGCAGTATGAGACGGCTGCTCGTTTTCTAAGCTGGACAGGAACTCCAGGAATGAAGGGGCTCCTTCTGCTTTATCTTTTCCTTGGTACAAGCTGGCAGGGGGAGGAACCTGGACACCGCGCACCTCTGGTTTCGGGATCTGATAGGGTTGCTCCCCTCTGACATATATTGGTTAGCTGGTGGCGGACGCCCCCATTTTCTCCCAGAACGTGTTGCATGGGCTGAGGTAGAGGCCTCAGCATGATTGGCTTCTAGCGGGGCATCTGATGCTTCTTGTTCATCATCCTCCCCGGGCAGAGAAAAGAGTACCGACAGAGTATTGCATTGTACTGTCGTGACCTTCTTTCCCTTTTTGGCCTTAGGCCGTCTCTTCTTTTTCTGGGAAGTTGGCTTTGCTAGTTCCTGCCCCCAGAAGGACTCAGTCTCATCTTTTCTTTGTTCTGCCTCCGGCTGCTCTTCAATTTTCAATTCTTCGAGCTGCTCCCAGAGTATACAGTCTTTCACCAACAGGTGTTTCGGCTTTTTCTGCTCATACTCATCAAGCTCATTAATATATTGCTGCAGACGCCTGGTTGCAGGACTTTCTTCTTTATGTGCAGGGAGGGGAGTTTGTCTCCTCCGGTTGCGAGTATGGATCCGGATGACTGGTCCGGTCTCAACTGTAGGCCATATTGGCTTTATTGGAGGCGACTCAGGCCTTGGGGTGACACCCCGGATAACTGCTCCGTTGGTTTTAGCTGCGGGAGTCTTCTTTCTGCTTTTTGTGGGTACCGTCTGCCATCCTTCCTGATCTCTCAATGGGGTGAGGAGGCAGGCTTCATAGGTGTGCCTGGTGCATTCTTCAATGGCTTCCTTAGGTAGCTGTTGATAGATTGAGATCATATTAGCGGCCACCCTCCAGGGCGGAAGCTCATGTGGCCGAGGCGGCTTCACCTGGTAATCTCCCAGCTGCAGTTCACCCTTCTTGACCATTCCTTCCATGATATCTTTGAAGACATAACAGTCCTCAATTGCGTGCCCCAACACCCGGTGAAATGGACAGAACATCGGATCATCTTTCTTTTCTGCGTCTTCGGGCTTCTTTGGTTCAGGCAATGTTACCTTATTGAACTTATATGCCCAGTTAAATAATGCTGCAGTCTTATCCTTGGGAAAAGAGTAAGCCCTTCTCATCCTGTCCCTCAGAGAGACTTTGTCTCTTCTTTCTGCTGTATCTGCCATCGGGGGAGCTTCATCTGCCCCTTTCTTCCCTTTTTGTTGCTCAAAGGTTCTAAAATCGACGGTGTTGGCCTCAGAGTGTGACGGCCGCCGATCATTGGATTTACCTTTTGGCATGGCGGGAGCATTGACGGTCGGACGTTTGGACAAGAACGCCTCGACCTCCGCCACTATATTGTTCAGTCGGTCAAATGTTTTGACATCTGCACCGATCATTTTTTCTAGTACCTCCCTCCTGAGGTTCTGCTTGCATATCTGCACTGCATCCTCCTGATGAGGAGGTCTTCTGCATCTCATGGCTAGATTTCTCCATCTTTTGATGTACTCCAGTGCAGTTTCATCCTGTTTCTGCCTGGTAGCATACAGTTCTGCTATTGTGATTTCCCTCTCCGTGACATGAAACCTGTCGCGGAATTTTCTCTGCATATCGGGCCAATCAACCACTGATCCTGCTGACAAGCTTGAATACCATTCAAAGGCCAACCCAGTGAGGGACGAGCCAAAGAACTTGAGCAGATAGGCTTCATCGACTGCTAGGTCGCCCATGATTGTAGTATAGTAGGCTATATGCTCCCTGGGGGAGCCCTGGCCATTGAATTTCTCAAACTTTGGCGGCTTGCTGACGCCTGGAGGTAGTCTTTTGGCAGCATACTGGGGGGGATACGGTACCTTGTACACATCATAGGCACTAGTATCATCTCCAGTCTTCTCTGACAGCTTCATTTCCACAATTCTTTCAATCATCTGCTTGTGGGCTACAGCTGGATCTATATCTTCTGGAAAGAAGTGGGCTTGTTGCTGGCTGTGAGGAGTTGTCATCACAGTGGCGCGCAAGATGGGCGCGGTAGGCTGTGTCTGAGACACAGAGGGCTGAGCTACTGTTTGCTGTGGAACAGGTTGACTTGGTGCTTTGCCCTTATCAGCTAAGAGAGGATTAGCCAGGATAGTTGTTTCTGTGGAGCTGGATGTCTGCCCCGCAGGTTCAGCTTGCTTCGAGACTGATGTAGCTTCCTGTCTCTCATTGAGCTGTCTTCGGAGAGCATTGATCTCCTGTTGGTATCTTCTGAACATCATCTGGATCATGGGATCCATGGTTGATGGAATTTGTATATCTTCAGAAGTCCCTTCAGCATCATCAACGAAGGGGTTATCTCCATCTTCCGCTGTTACCACATTAACTGTCATAGTGGTAACCCTGCGGGCTTCATCATCAATTTTGATTTTATCTTTTGCTGCCTGGCCTCTTCTTGTGACAGGACCAGGTCTAGTTGCCAGCCTGAGCAATTCCTCTGGCTGAGTTGGTAGTATATCCTGCCCCCTGGCCAGTCCAGCCATATTGCAGGCGAAGATTTGCATCTTTCCTTTCCGCCTGTAGACCTTTCTTTTTATTTGACTAGGATATCTGAGCCGGTCAAAGACCGATATTCTTTCTTTGGCTTCTTCCTCGTACAGGTCTTCTTCATTATATCCGACCCTGGGGCCTTCTTCATAGTCATTTGAATCGGAGGAAGAGGCTTCGATCATCATTTCTTGGAAGGTTTCTTCTTCTTCATCATCCCTGATGCCCAAGGCACGGGATAGTCTTTGCTGGCCTAGGGCAGAGCTCCCTAGGTAGTGGAAGTAATCTTGGACTACTTGCTTAGTCTCCTCTGGGTCGCGCCTTTTCGGCTCAGGTCGGAGCATCAGTCTGTCCTGGCCCTTTTGCTGCCAGGCCAGTCTTGTCACCCGAGCATTCAGATGTTCGGCCCTGGGATATTTGAAGATATCAGCCTGTCTGGCACAGGCTCCTGATCTTCTTGCAGTAAGCATAGTGACTGGTTCACTTCTTCTCATATCGCCAACTTGGCAGCGGTTGGCAGCAGCATTGTAGCTCTTCTCTTCCCATCTCTTGCCCCTGGCCATGGGATGGGTGTTGGTGAAGTTTTCCCTGGTCTCATATCTTCCGCCCCTCATCATGGGACGAACAGCAATCATATTTCTTTCTTGACCCTCAATCTCATCTCTCTTCCCCCGGGTCCTGGGGTAGGCAGCAGTAGCATTTCTTTCATCTTTCTTCATCTCCCTTCTGCCCCCTGCTCTGAGGCGGGCAACAGTGATATCAGTGAGGTTCTCTCTGTCTTCAGCTGGGGCCCAGCTTTGGATCCTCTTCGGTCGCCAGACCTGTTTGTATTTTGCTGGCTTGGGCGCCAGCGGCTTCTTTTCAGCAGCTTCCCAGTTGGCCCTCCTAGCGGCCAAAACCTGGAACTTGTTGTCAGTTGGGATGGTCGGGACGATTCTGTCCGGCCGGACTCCCCTGGGGCGACCATCGAGGTTCGCCCTAATAGCACCCATCATTATCGTCTTTCCGGAATTGGAAAGGCGACGATCAACAGCAGTAGACCGGCTCCTCCGGTTGGTTTTCTTCCCCTTCTGGGCAGCAGTGGGGACCATGTCCCTTTTCTGGACATGATGGACGTAGCAGGCGACGGCCGTGGGGGCCGTTTTCTTCGGTAAGCCATCCTTGCGATCAGCGGCCTCCACTGGGGCGTTTGCAGCAGCGCCTTGCTCCTCGTTATCGACCTGTAGAAGGTCGGTGTAGACAACACCCAAGCAGTTGGGCAGCCCGACAGCTGGGGGAAACGAACCGAACGCCAGTGGTACCGCCAGGTACCCCTCCTGGACGTGCATGTTCACCGGTTGCTTGTCGAAGCATACAGACGCGATTTGTGTTGTCATCGTAGTTTCCTGGAAACAAGGAAACACACGGAATCAGAAATTTGAGGGGGGCCCGCTGGGCCTCCTACCTTAGCGTAAAGATGAAGGGAGACTAAGTCCCACCGGGCGTGCCAGACTTGTGGACGCGATTTTTTTTATGGTGGTATCTTTATTTATTTATTTAATTTAATTTATTGGATTGATTTATTATTTATTGATTTATTGGTTCATTGGCGTGCCAGTCACCGTGGTGACGATTCTTATTGTGCGCTCGATCTGACATGGTCAGTCGATTGTGAGTGATCGTGTCTGGACTAGAAGTCCGTCATACCCTGAACGCTATGACGTTAATTACGTCCTCCCTAAGAAGACAACCCTTGATTAAACGCTAGAGGTAGGAGGAAGACAGCGGTAAAGCCGTATGCTCAAAGGAGACAAAATTCATCTGTTTGCAAGACGTTAAATGTATTTGAACAGAGCAGGGGTTTGTTAATTACGGGAGAAACCCGACGGCATATTCCCACCATCTTGGATGATGCCAAGTGGGGAATAGGAAACCACCCATGCAGCGGCAGGGTGGGATCCATAAAAGATCGGGTGTATACACATAACCCGGAATCCGGATGGGGACCGGCCTGATGTAACACACCCGGTACGAGTGCGATGTCTTATTAATATCCCCCTTCGGAGGACCATCGGAGATCACGCAAGGGCATAACTCCGTGGGCCAGCGGGGTTGGAAGAGAGTACCACACTCGATTGGTGGGGTATATGTAAATTTTGGCAGCATGTTCCCTCAACCTGGATTGTGCCAAGGGAGGATAGGTCATCATCCACGGAGAGCCGGGACAACGACCGAACAAAGATGGGCACCAGGCCCAGGGACATCTCTTGCCTTCATATCATTGATCAATATTCCCTTGGAACCCATCAGAACACATGTAATGACATGGTTCTTTGGGTTCATAAGGCAGCGGTGAAATCCGGATTCGGGGCGAGAGCTGTAGGGGAGATCTTCCCCATTATTGTATCTCATCAAGACACAAGTGATGGTCTGTGAGTATCCCCTTGAACAGATGTAGGGGGAGATTTAGAAGTTTGAAGAAAGATGGTGCAGGGATGGGCCTCGGAGTGGATTTCATTGACTGAAGGAGGGATCTCGGCGTGGCTTTCGATTGGCAAGAAGGGGCTCTCGGCGTGGCTTTGATATTGGCCAAGGAGGGGTCCCGGCCTGGAGGCTTTCGGCGGCCAAAAATAGGTCTCGGCTAGGGGTTTTCGGCGGGCAAAAGAGGCTCGGCCAGGGGTTTGGCCGGCCAAAAGAGGGAGGAAGGCCAGGGGCTTTCGGCGGCCAAAGAAGGGTCTCGGCCAGGGGTTTTCGGCGGCCAACAAGGGGTCTCGGCCAGGGTTCTATCCGGCCAAGAGAGGGAGGGAGGCCTCTCGGCCTGGAGCTTCTCGGCGGGCTCCTGGGCGCGCCGGAAAGGGGGGCGCCGAGAGGGGCATCATCAAGTTTTGGGCAAAAGGGGTGTGAATGGCTGCGAAGGCAGAGGGGCTCTCGGCAGAGGGTTTCTCGGCGCGCTCCTGGCCGCGCCGGGAGTCTGCCGTCGGGAGCCTTGCACATAGCCTCACGTGGAAAGTATTTGTAACAGACTGGGTTGTCGTTTAGCAAAGGGGACAGCTCTCTCGGCAGAGGAGCTTTCGGCGGGGAAACTCGCACGCCGAGAAGGTGGGATTGTTGCAGGATTTCAGGGTTTCAGAGCTGAAATATCTGCCGCCGGGAGCCTTGCACAGGGAGTCATGTGGAAAGTGCTGTAACAGACTGGTTTGTCGTTTAGCTAAAAGAAGGAGAAGGCCTCTCGGCCTTATGGTTCTTGGCGGGGAAACTCGCACGCCGAGAAGATGAAATGCAGAAGGATTTCAGGGTTTCAGAGCTCAAAAATGATGCTCTGTTTAGATGTTTTCTGGGATTTCAAGCTCGAATTGATGCCGAGCCAGGAGTGCAAAAGGGGAGACTCATGGATGTTTCTATTAGAAGGGTGCCAAGGGAATTGGACGATGGAATCAACGAAAGAAATCAGACCATCACCTGATCCTGTGGAGGGTTTTATCTATCTGTTGCAGGCCATTTGGGGGAGTCAAGAGATGACTGTCCTCCGACCCCTCCAGACGAGCCCAGTGACATTGAAATCCGGAGAAGGAGGGACTCTCAACGCAGAAACTTCAGGCCCTAAGCATTCAATACTTAGAATGGAGGACCCTGGGATCGGATCATCATTTATGAGAGCTGGACAGTCCAGGAAACCAAGAGACTGATATCTCTGGTTCCTAAACCGCATAAGGGGGCTCGTCAGAAAACTCAGATTATATATAGGGAAACATCCATTGAGATCGGAGAGGGAAGGAGAGAACAAAACTCAGTAACCCATTAGATGGGGGTAGGAGTCCTATCCTCGTCCCTCTTCGAAGAACAAACCCATACAATCGGCTCTGAAACCCAAGGAGTCTAATCTATATTTCTTTCAGACAAAGACCATATACATAGAGAGACAGAGATCGGATATCTTGATCAATCAGTGCCCAGGCGGGCCATATCGATGTTTCATTGCATTGCATAAAAATCTTACACTGATCATGAAAGAGAGATGCAAGACATAAAGGTAAAAATCAAGGCCGGAACTCTCCGACTACAGTTGATAAATCAAGAAAGGACTCGCTATATTACATCAGATAAAAGAAAAACATGGAGGAGGGGAGGGTGGAGCATTGACTCCTCTCCATCCCCAGTGCCCACCTGGAGCTTTCCTTCTTCTTCTCTTCTCTGTTGGTTGAAAGGGGGGGTGGCTCTTGCTCTCCGAACGGGACTCCCTCTCTATCTTTCTATTGCTCTATCTTTTCTTTTTCTTTCTTCCGATCGATCCCCTTTTTCTATCTGGCTTGGCTTTTTCTCTTCTTCTTCCCCCTACTTCTTCTCAGCCGCCTCCTCTCTCTTCTTTCTTCGAAGGGAGGGGGTTTTATAACCCTTTTCCTCTTCCTTCTCGGCAGGCACCTTCACGGCGTGCTTGAGGTAAGCTTTCCGGCGCGCTCGAATTTGGTCTCTCGGCGCCAGTATCTGGGCTTCGACATGAGCTTTCGGCGCCACCTTCATGTAGGCCCACTTGGGGTTTCTTTAGGTGTATCATCACCCCAAAGGGTCTATCCTCTATGAAACATCTTGTATTGAAATCATGATTGCAATTTTCATCAGTCCGCAGTCGGGGTTTTATCAGTCCGTAGACAGGGGTTTCATCAGTCCGCAGACAGGGTTTTATCAGTCCGTAGACAGGGATTTCATCAGTCCGCAGACAGGGTTTTCATCAGTCCGTAGATAGGGATTTCATCTTATCAATATCGTCACTCGAATGACGATGAGCTCGGACATCAACCTTAGTCTGGGAAGACCTCAGCCGGGTGCATAATCTGTGGAGACGATTCTTCTTCTGCTCTATCTTCTCAGGAGCCTTTATCATCTTCATCTGCCGGTGCTGGCTTCATCTTTATCTCATATTACTTCCGTCAGTAAGTCGACATCTGACTGACCCTGACATATCGTCTGTGACTTCTTGGACGAAGCAGTAGTACAGCTCTTCTTAAAGGGCTGGAAGATCTCATTAGTCGAGTGACTGCTGCTTTATTAGTGCTGCCGTCTGAGTGACATTGGCACCGGGCATCAGCTTTGGCCGACAAGGGCTTTAGCCGGGTGAAAGGTTGATAAGCTTCATCCTTAGTCTTTCCCTGTTGGTCAGATCTTCTTTTCAATTATGTTTCCACCCTTGTTCATTTTCCGGTGTCAACAGTAGTGGATCTCTTTTATTTTGATTCTTAAAGCTTCTAGGGATGGTACATGAGCCACACCTCTGATCAGCCTTCAGAGCCCTGAGTCTGCTTTGGTCTCTCCTGGTATATTTTTAGGTGTCAACAGGGTCTCCCCCTACGACGCCGGTGCATATAGAAAATAGGGGGAGAGAGAGCGTAGGGTGGGAGGGGGATGCTGGAGGGGGTCTCCCCTTTCGGCATCGATCTAGATAGAAAAAGAGGAGGAGAGAGAGAGAGTGATACAGAGAGAGATAGCGGCGAGGAAGGGGAGGATGAGAGGGTGAGAAGAGAGAGAGAGAGAGATGGGGAGGGGGTGCTGGAGGGGGAGAAGGGAGAAAGAGCGTGTGATACAGAGAGAGGGAGAGGGACGAGAGAGATAGAGGGTGCTGGAGGGGGTCTCTCCCTCTCACACCGACATCCCGCCAGGGATGCATAGATAGAGAGTGACGGGGAGGGGGGTGTCGGAAGGGGAGAAGGGAGAGGGAGAGAGAGAGCACGCTCAGGGGAGCGGGGACGCCAAAGGGACGAGTAGAGGGATGGAGGAGGACGTCGGACGATAGAGATAGAGAAGAGAGAGAGCTGCGGGGAGGGGGAGGAAGTCGCTCCGTGGGGGAGAGACTTTCACCTGAAGTCGCTCTCACTCGGAGCGACTTTACAGTTTCAAAAATAAAATAAAAAATAAAACAAAAGTCGTTTCCACTCAGAGAGAGTTTCACTCCCCTCCAACCGGCCCACCCCTCTCTCTCTCACTCCTCTCTCTCTTTTCAACGTGAGATACCGATGCCCTCCCCTCTCTTTCTCTCTATGATTGCCTCCCTCTCTCTCGACCTCCCACCCCTCTCTCTCTCCTCACTCTATCTAAATGCAAAGGATGCTTGCCGGAGGGTCGGGGGAGATCCCCTCCAACACCCTCTCATCTCTCTCCCCCTCCCCCGCCCGCCCACCTCCTCTCCGGTCCCCCTCTCCTATCACCCTCTCCATCGGCCCACCCCCTTTTACTCTCTCTCCAACTGTCTCCCTCTCTCTACTGCCCACCCGTCTCTCTCCAGATGCAAAGGATGTCGATGTCAGAGGGGGAGATTCCCTTCGACGCCCCCCCTCTCTCTCCCCCTTCCTTGGCCACCCACCCCTCTCCGGTCACCCTCTCCTGTCACCCCCCCTCTCTCTCACTCCTCTCTCTCTCCAACAGGGACGTCAACGCCCTCTCCTCTCTCTCTCTCTCTCTCTGTCCGCCTCCCTCCCACCCCCTATCCGCTCTCTCTCTCTCTGTGTGTACCTCTCTACCTACAGGGGTTATCGATGCCGAAGGGGGCTCCCCGTGCACGCTCTCTCTCTCTCTCTCTCTCTCACCCTACGGTAGTTTAGAGATTTAACCATGTGTAGGTTAAAGATTTCCGCCCTCCTCACTCATATGTAGTTAACCAGGGTAATAGCTCAGTCACAACAGGGGCACACTGACTTGTTCTTAAGAATTTTGAGAGTATTACATGAAATACGATAAAGATATGAGTATAGAGATAGTTTCAAAAGATTATAGAGGTACATGGAAATTTTTTTTCTAAAATATAATATTTAATACTTAATTATCCCAAATATAAAACCCCTTTGCAATAGGGTACAAAATCGATATATTTACAACTTGCATATTCATGCTTGGATAAGAGATCTGATTACATGACAAATTATTCTTATGTCACATTTGACAATGGGGGTAGGGGGGATTCATTGGAATTATAACCCATCATAACCCATCTTAAATGGGCCAATGAGTCGTCAACTTTTGAAGAAGATAATTTTTAGTTGATAAAGAAAGATAGAGAGAAATTTGTGAAGTTTAAAAATCTCTAAAAATTAGTAAGAAAGAGTTTCTTCTATCTATTAAGTGGAGCATCAGAGAGGGGGAGGACGTCGGATGATAGAGATAGAGAAGAGAAAGAGCGGCGGGGAGGGGGAGGAAGTCGCTCCGTGAGGAAGAGACTTTCACTTGAAGTCACTCCCACTCGGAGCGACTTTACGATTTCAAAATTAAAAATTAAAAACAAAACTTGTTTCCACTCAGAGAGAGTTCCACTCCCCTTCCACCGACTCACCCTTTTCTCTCTCTCTCCACTGTGAGATATCAATGCCCTCCCCTCTCTTTCTCTCTTTGAGCGCCTCCCTCTCTCTCAACCTCCCACCCTCTATCTTTCTCTCCTCTCTCTTTCTCTGAATGCAAATGATGCCTACTGGAGGGCAGGGGGAGATCCCCTCCAACACCCTCCTCTCTCTCTCCCCCTCCCCCGATTGCCCACCTCCTCTCCGGTCCCCCTCTCCTATCACCCCCTCCATCGGCCCACCCCTCTCACTCTCTCTCTGACCGCCTTCCTCTCCCGACTATCCACCCCTCCCCCTCTCAAGATGCATAGGATGTCGGTGCTGGAGGGGAAGATCCCCTCCGACGCCCCCTCTCTCTCTCCCCCTCCCCTGGCCACCCACCCTCTCTCCGGTCCCCCTCTCTTGTCGTCCCCTCTCTCTCTCCAGCATGGGACGCCGACGCCCTCTCCTCTCCCTATCTCTCTCTGACCGCCTCCCTCCCCTCCCACCCACCCCCTATCCTCTCTCTCTCTCTACTTGTAAGGGCTGTCGGCACCGAAAGGGGGCTCCCTATGTGCTCTCTCTCTCTTTCTCTCCCACACTTCTCTCTCTATCACACTACAATAGTTTAGAGATTTAACCAGGTGTAGGTTAAAGATTTCCACCCTCCTCACCCATCTATAGTTAACCAGGGTAACAACTCGATCACGATATGGGCATAATGACTTGTTCTTAAGGATTTTGAGGGTATTACAGGACATATGATAAATGCATAAGTATAGAAGTAGTTTCAAAAGATTATAGAGGTATATGGGTTTTTTTCCTAAAATATAATATGTAATACTTAATTATCCTAAAGATAAAAGGCCTTTATGATAGGGTACCAAAGCACTATATTTACAACTTGCATATTCATGTTTGGATAAGAGATTTGATTACATGACAAATGATTCTTATGTCATGTTTGACAATGCGGTGGGGGGAAGTGGGGGGATTCATTGGAATTTTCACCCATCATAATCCATCTTAAATGGTCCAATGTTTTGTCAACTTTTGAAGAAAGTAAAATTTAGTTGATAAAGAGAGAGAGAGAGAAATATATGAGGTTTAAAAATCTCAAAAAATTACTCAAAAAGAGTTTCTTCTATCTTTTAAGTGACTTTTGAAAGAATCCATAATCTTTTGGGGAGGTGGGGGGGATTCATTGGAGCTCTCACCCCTCATAATCACTTCTAAATAGGTAATGTCCCATCAACTTTTGAAGAATAAAAATTTTGGTGGGTAAAGAGATATGGGGAGAAAATGTGAGATTTTAAAATCTTCAAAAACTATTCAAAAGGAGTTTCTTATATTTTTAAGAAATTTAAGAAAAATCCATAATCATCCCAATGGCACTCTTAATTAATATTTTATTAGTGGAGAGAGATATTAGTTTAGGAGGGATCCCTAGTTAATAAAAGGGTTTTTTACATAGATACCCCTCTAAATATTGATTATGCCAAATATACCCTTCATTTGAGCATGTGATCAAGAATACCCTCCATTTAACCTTAAATGTTGCGGTTATACCCCTACCGTAACCCCCGCTGGTTTAACCTAGGCTAAACGTGAGTTAAGCAGTGAAATTATTGACCTACTCTTGAGTTATCCCTCTCTCTCCCCCCCCCCCCCCCCTAGAAACCCTAATGGGTGGGGAGCAACACTGCTGGCTACGAGGTGGGGGAGAGGAAGAGGGGGTGCCGACGGTGAGGGGGTAGGGGCGGAGCAGCAGGGAGGGCGACAAGGGAAAGGGGGAGGGGGTGCCGACTGTGAGGTGGGGGGAGAGGGGGAGGGGGCGTCGATAGTGAGGGGGTGGGGGCAGAGTAGCAAGAAGGGTTGGAGGGGAAAGGGGAAGGGGGCACCGACTATGAGGTGGGGGGAGAGGGGTGCCGGTGTGGATGTGCAAAATTACACGCCCATATGTCCCAACCAGTCCAGCATCAACAGCAACTCCAACTAAAGAAACTACGAAAAAGAGAGAGACATCCGGACTCTCCGAGCACACACACATTGCCGTGAAGCCGTCTCCAGAGTCACGACAGTGAAGAGGAATCAACCACCAAGAGTCTTATAATCTGTGGGCCTCGAAGAAAATAGAATGGGCCACAACTCGCACTCTCAACGCGCTCAGGACTGCCCATTTAGGCCTTCAGCGGCACGCCCTCAGGCCCCTTCAGCGGCACACCCTGAAGCCTTCAGCGGTATGCCCTCAAGCCCGTTCAGCGGCACGCCCTGGCAGCCCCTCAGCGGCACGCCTTGGCGGCCCTTCAGCGGCACACTCCCTGTGCCCCTCAGCGGCACACCCTGCCGCCCGTTCAGCGGCACGTTAGGCGCGCTTCAACGGCACACCCCCAACGCCGCCCAGTGGCAAGCCCAGGCTGCCCTTCGCCGGCACACCTAGCCATCACGCTTCAGCGGCACGCCCTGATGGCCTTCAGCGGCACGCTCTGATGGCCTTCAGTGGCACGCCCAGGCCGCCCCTTCAGCAGCACGCCTGCGAACACCTTCAGCGGCACGCTCAGGCCAGCCTCCCAGCGGTACGCTCTGAAGCTTGAGGCGCTTTAGCGACACGCCTGGCAACTCCTCCAGCGGCACGCTTGCTGTGTCTTCCAGCGGCACGCTATTCCGGCTCTTCAGCGGCACATCTCGCAGACGAAATCTTACGCCCATGCCCTATAGATCCTTGACGCACATGGGCTGTCCGAGGTATCGGCCGGGGGTTGGGCCACGCAGGCTACTCCTCTGCCACGAAGGACGAGGGAAGTCAAACCCCATCATGACCCATCACTTCCCGCCTCCGCCGTTCGGGCTCGAACGCTCCCGCCACTTGGAGTATAAAAAGCCCTCCTCTTCCGGCGAATAGACACACACACACAGACATAGAGGGGACACACAGAGGAGAGAGGAGCGCAAACACAAAACACACGTTGCTGGAGAGAGCCACCGCCTCCGGAGGAAGAAGAAGAAGAGAAGAAGAAGGGAGAGCTCCACCGTATGGTTTCCCCCCTCCGACGACCACCCAGAAGAGAGAGTAAGGGAGAGAGATAGAGGGCATGTGATGTATTAGGGGAAAAGGGGAAGGGCAGCGAGCCGTCGCCCCTGCTCGACCACAGCTCCTCCCTTTTCTTTCTCCCTTTGCTTTTCTTTCTTTCCCTCCGTTGTGCCTCCTGTTCCAGTGTTCTGAGCTGTATGTGGCCGGTTGCGGCCTTTGTCGTCCATGAATAAAAATCTTTCTTTTGAGTTCTTTCTTTTTACTGTCTCCATTGGTTTGAATCCGCGTGCGTATTTGAACGCTTCTCCCTCCGCCTCCCGATCGTTTGATCCTTAGCGTGGGCCTTCGCCCCCCCTCGTCACTGCTCTTTTCTTCTTCTTCGCATACTCAACTGCCAACACCACTAGGCCACTTCCTTCGAACGATCTCCCCGTTACTAACCAATGCTCCCCGTTTGGATGAGCAAACCCAAGATCCCCGATCTTTTCCCCTTAGGTTCCATCCCGTCCAGTTGGCCTTCCTTCAGTCCAACCCCCTTAGTCTTCAGGCGACACACCCCGTTCAGTCCTCCAGCGGCACGCCCTCCGGGTCCTTCTCTGGTGCACCCCTCCTCATTGGGCCCTCGCCGGTGCACCCTTCAACACCCTTCGCCGGTACGCCCTGGCCCACGCTCCACCGGTACACCCCTCACCGGTACGACCCCTGGCCAGTGCACCCAGCCTCTCCCCGGTACAGCCCCTCAGCGGTACACCCTGACTACCCTTCTCCGGTATGTCCCTGGCAACCCTTCACCGACACGCCCCCCGCGGGTCTTCCCCGGCACGCTCCAAGCCCCTCTTCGCCGGTACACCCCTTGAGTATCTTGGCCGATACCCCAATTCTTGCCCTTTACCATCCACAGTCAGCCTTAGACCTCTTCCTCCCGCTTTCCCTTCACATTTTTCGAGGTTTATTAAAGGTGTTGCCGCTCCCGGGCGCCCACCTCCCGTTGTCGGGTTCCGCCACTCCCTGTGGACGCGTTCCCTTTATCTCCCTTACGCTCGGGTCAAGGGGAGATGCTGCCGAATTTTGATAGAAATAATAACGTGTTTAAAAGACAAAAGGAAGCAACAAACGAATGGGGTAATAACGGGTTAAAAAAATAAAAGGAAGCAACAAACAAATGGAACAATAACATGTCAAAAGACTAAAGGAAGTAACAAATCAATGGAATGAATAACGATAAGACGCTTCAACCAAGACAAGGGAATCACAATCAACGCAAAGAGAGTCGAATCGAACGACAACTAAGTAACTTGAACATCCGTCCTCAAGAAAGAAAGAATGACAGATAATCAAGGGGAAGGAAGAAGACATTCATGCAAATTGAATGAAATCAAGTGAGAAAAGAAAAGGAAAAGATGTAAGAATGAAAGGGGAGTGGGCCTCTTACAATCCTTGGCCGGCATGCCTGCCCCTGGTCTTCCCCGGTGCACTCCACCTTTCGTTTTGGCCGACACGCCTTGCCTCGAAGTTTCCCCGACACACCCCATTCATACCCTCGCTGGTACACCCTTGATAACCCTTCCCCGGTGCACTCCTTCTCCCAGGCCTTCGCCGACACACCCTTCAACGCCCCTTCGCCGACACACCCTCCAACGCCCCTCGCCGGCACGCCCTGGCTAAATCTTTTACCGGCGCGCTAGGCCAGCCCCTCGCCGGTACACTTCCATCACCCCTCTCCCCGGCACACTCTTCCTGGCTCTCCCCAGCACGCCTTGCTCAGCCCTTCGCCGGCACACTCTCCCTAGCCCAGCGGCACACCCTTCCTCCATCTCCAATGGTCCACTCCTCCAAAAAAATTATGTAGAAAGTGGGGGGGGGGAGATATAATAACCATAATGATCAGAACAATATATGTATATATGTAATAAAAAGAATAATAATATATCTATGGATAAGAATTATGATAATAATAATGATGATCAAGGGGGAGGCTATAACAAACAAATAAATTTAAACATGTAACAAATAAACAAAAATGGAAAAGATGTGTAATCAATAGTGACAATAATGATGAGAATGATAGCAGTAAATAAATAAAAAAAATCACCCAAAAATGTACAAAAGGAAATGAACAATAAAAACTATTCAATTGAAATCTCAGGTAAAAAAAAAATGCTAGGGTCCACATTACAGCCCCATCTCTCCCTGTGACCTGGTGCCGAAGGAACAATGATGTCTCCCCTGCAGGTCGGGCCTGAGTCTTGGGAGTCATCCCGAAATGGTCATGACCCGACCCTACCTTGGGCCGACGTTCCGATTGAACCGGACCTGTTTCTCAGGCCAGATCCTCTCCGAGCCTTCATCAAATTGCCGTACATCCGGCAGACATTTGAACGGGTTTATCTCGCCGTCCACTGCGTCCCTATTACGGACCTTTGTCCGAACATGAAAAAGGTCCGCGAGTGACCAACATGGCCCGTGGCTCGTATCTCGATGCGGATCTTAGTGTGATTTATTCCTGCCTCTTTCTCGCGTAGTTAGTATTAGTTCTTTCGGCCGCAGGGCCCCTAATTTCGGCAATTAATCAAGGGTGTTCCCTCGTATGGGGGATGTAAATGACGTCGTGGCCTGTATGGCGCGGCGGGATCTGGTCTCGACACGAACCACACAATCGTCTGACGAAGTCAGATCGAGCGCACCATGGGCTCTTCGGAGCACGAATAAATTGTCACTCTGTGACTGGCACGTCCACGCACTTAACAGAACCAATAAACGAACAAACCCATAGATTTCGATTAAACGAGAAGTGCGTCCACAACCGGCGATGAGGTGTTGGGGGCGGAGCAAGAAGGAGGGCATGAGAGGGGGAGAGGAGGAGGGGTCGTCGACAGGGAGGGGGAGAAGGGGAGGGGGCACTGGTGGTGAGAGGATCTCGAGGTGGAGTCCGACGGCTCCAGGTCGGGCAAGCTCCTATAGAGGCTGCTACCCTCATCGTCGACCTCCAGGGTAGCAGGGGCCGGCCTCTCTCGTGTGGTCTTGGCGGGTGACTAGAGGGGGATTAGCAGCAATAACTGGGCGCCGCTGCAGGCCATGTCGAGGTCCAGGCCGATGAGGAAGGAGGAGTGGAGGCGGACACTGGCTTGCAAGCTCTTTGAAGAGCGCATGGTTAACGATGGCAGCGAGGAGGGGATGGACCTACTCTGGGAGACCTATGAGCTTAGCTCTGGCAAGGACTGCGATAGCAGTCGCAGCATGAACAACTACGACGACAACAAGGGTGGCAAGAAGGAGAACAAGGCGAAGGTGGCCAATAGAGGAGCAGAGCACCTACAAGGAGGAGTACGTAGAAGAGGAGGAAGGAAAGGAGGAGGAGACAGTGGGGAGGTTGTGTTGCCTGCAATCGTTGTGGTGGGGGGAGAGGGGGAGGGGCTACTGACGGTGAGGGTGAGGGGAGGGAGGGCTCTCTCTCTCTAAAGATATTTTAGGTATTTCACTACACCTAAAAGCGGTATATGATATATTCCACAAAATATTCACCTCCCATTGACGGTAGTATATCGAAAGGGTATAATCGCAACATTTAAGATTAAATGGATAATATTATTGATAATATGTTCAAATGAGGAGTATATTTGATATAACCGATATTCAGAGAGATATTTACGTAAAAAATCCTTAATAAAAAGATAGGCTTTACAAAAAAATATTATACGCATAGGTTTATTTGTGAAATTATCTATATTTTTTCATATTATTTTTAATAACATCACTAGATCATTATAAATACAAAAATACCCTTACCATCACCAACCTTTGGCATTCTATTAAAATCTCATATTTAATAACCTTTTATCAAATTTGAAAATGGTCAAATGTATCTCTGATCTCTTTTAAATTATTTCTCTCTTGATACCTATCTAAATCTTTGTCTCTCTTTCTCTCTCTATGACACAATGTGTCTTTCAAAACAACTCTTTTTATAAGGATATTTTTATCTAAGAATTTGAATATGGAGAAAATATAATATTATTTGAACCTTTAATACAAGAAGTTCATTAAAAATAACATTTAAATAAGAGTGATAATTCTATAAATATATACGTAAGAAGGGTACCGTGAAAAAACAAAAATATAACAATTTTAAAATAACCTCGTTAGATACATAATTGTAGAAATATATTATTAGATGCATATTGAGTAATATTACCCCCGTACATAAATATGTGTAAACTTCTCTCGTTTTGTCCTAAAAAACAATGATAAATTTAAAAATTTTATTTTTATTCATTAGTAAAAAATCTTTTTACATAAACGGAACTGCAAAAAATGATCTTTGTCATGTGTCATAGCCTATTTTAGAACAACAATTAATCATAATAACATCTTTACACTTATATTTATGTAATGGGGTAATATAAATGAGTAGGTACATGTAGGAGTGACAATTTATTAGATATACTCATATACATGTAACATGGTTCTTCTATAACAATTCATAGAAATTTTAATAACAAATATAGTCTCCTACTCAATTACTTAACCCATTTCATTTAAATTATTGAGGTATTAAAAATGATAATAAGATAAATAATAGATTTTTTAAAAGTGAAACAAAAATTAACTCTTTATCTTAAAGCAAATTATAGTAAAATTATAATATTTATATTTTTTAATATTATGTATTTGAAAATGTGAAAATTTGCATCTTCATTTTTAAGAGTTTCGATTATGATAATTCTATTTTGATTATATAGTTGTAGCCATTTAAGGATAAAGATTAATCTAAGTCATTACATTATATATCTTCGAGTAATACTTGTTGCATCAGTTAAATGTGACTAGTCAACGTAGGCATATGTCAATTATGATGGCACCAAAACTATGTGGACCCCAAGTGATTTTGACTCACATTGTTACCGTGCCATCGCAAGTTCTTTCATCGTAAATGGACTGATCATAGTTAGGTGCACACTCAATTTGTAACATGTATTTTCATATATCTTTTACTAAATTTTATGTTTTTTAATAGATCTTAACTTTACCCAACCCCTTCAAAATATAGTCAATCAAATTTGAGCAATATGAATCAAATGTCTCGTAGCCTAGTCAACATGTTGACTACTAATCGTTTTTCATATGAGTATTACATCATTTTTCATACGAGTATTACCTGTCGATGGTCAATTTACAAACGTTCACGTGGTGCAACAAGAACAATTAGAGCTAATTTGATAACATGTTAGTATAAATTAATCCGGAGTGTATCCAAGTTAGTCTATTTTATTTTAAAAAAAATTAATCAGGAAGTGGAACGAGTTAACCCCAATTTAAAGATCTTAACTCAAATCGACCCTAGTTACTCTAAACTAAATTTCAAATTAGAAAAAAAAACGAGTATACAAAATAACTTACCCTCGATGACTTTTATCCCGTTGTCAAAGTGACACTTAAATAATATTGATGTGATTGTTGCACGTTTAATACGTCCGAGTGATTTACCCTACTAATTAAAAGCATGTCATTTTAAACATGTATATTTTATTATTAGTATATCTATGTTATTTTTGAAATATTTTTTTAAATGTAGGATGAGTTGACACAGTTACAGTACTCACAATGTGCATCGAACTCATATGTCAAGTTTTCATTGATCTACATAAATGAATAAAATTCCACATACTAAGTTTTCATTGGTATATATATGGATGAAATTTATAGGGCAAAAAAAAGACTATTAAACAATTTTGAACATGGGCCCAATGTGGTTAGGGCTTCGGAGTAAGAAAACGATCTTAAAAAAATTATTTTTTGAACGAAACTAGCATAATAATAAAAGACTTAAAAAATGAAATGGAGTAGATCCCAATAAAATTTGGAACACTTTCTTACTCCCTAAGTTCTATTAATCCCATACAGATGAACGAAGTGATAAATATCCCACTCATTTATGTTTTTTCTGACTTTTTTCGTACTCTATAAAAAATACGTCAATCCCACATGGATCCATGGAAACCAATGCGACTTGAAGAGTGAGAAAATTTGTCAAAAATTTGAAATCTTTCTATTTTGCTATTGAGTCTCATCAGTTCTATGCGGATCATTGAAAACTTGATGTGCAAGTTGATTTGCGACAAGTATTATTCCACTCTTACTCATTTAAGTTATCATAAGGTGTAGTTGATATATACTTCTAACGATAGACCATCGAGTTGTGAATGGTAAACCTCTTTTCATTGAAGTGATAGCATTAACCAAATCTATGATTATGTAGGTTCATCGAATAGTAAAAATATAATATATAGTAATTTTAAAATACTATAAAAATATTTAATGATTGTCATATGATATTTTTAAAACTATATAGAAAAAATTTTGAGGTTGAATTCTAAAAATCAAGATTCAATACAAAATGATTGAACTAAAAGTATAAAGTGCACTTCGTGAGATGGATCTTTAATTAAAAGTGTTCTCAAAAAAATTGTAAGGAATGTTTTAGAGTTACTTTTATGATTTATTATGCGTATTTAAGAGTTAATGCTAATATTCATGATATATAGGCACATGGTGTAATTCTATGAGTTCTGGTTTAGTTCAGTACTATTGCTCAGTAATTAGATTTAGAAATAGGTAAATAAAGTATTTCTGTAAGAGGTCAGGATACAATTTTCATATAAATGGTATATAAATAAATAAGATACTTGATTTGTTATATATGTATTGAGTGCATACTATAGGGTATTGAATTAATAGGTAGAATCTTGACCTTCTTATTACAACTTGAGTTTAATTATCAAGTTTTATCTTGTAGTGGGAGGATAACCATGAGAACTTGAATTCAGATTTTCTCTTAAGACGAAGGAGGATGAGACCTTAGAAATATAAAAATTTAGATCTCATAAATTTACCTCGTGGAAAGAGAGAGGTCAAGTGTGGAGTGTAAGTGGCAACCTCTCATTTGTTTGCATGCACACATGTCTTAAGAAAATGACACCTCAAATGCAAGGTGTCGTGCCCCACAGTTCATCAAAACTTGAGAAGTTTTGGCCCTTGAGACTCAAATTTCTTATTTTTTTTCTTTCACATTCTACCAAACCGAGAGAGGAAAGGGACGTCGGCGAACAGTCGGAGATCCCTCTCCGGAACCCTCGGCTACTCTCCCGGGAGTTTGCCGGAAACCTTCCCTTCCCCCGATCTGCCCCCCTCTCCCATCCTCTTCGGTGCGGCCTCGCTTCGGAACCCTCGACCCATCCGCCTTTAGGGCTTGGTCGGTTTCCTTCCTCCTTTTTCTCGGTTCCCTTTCCACTTCTCCTCGGCGGCTCCTTGGGAGCTCGCCGCCCCCCCCCCCTTTTTTATCTTTGTTCCCCACCCCTCTTTTTCCTTGACCTAAGCCATCTCCCAAACCTCAAATCTCCCTCATCGGCCTTCTCTTCTCTCTTTAGTCCAGCGCCTAGCAATCCTTGCCCCCCCCCTCCCCCCCCGCCCCGCCCACATCCTATACTTCCCGTTCTGGTCTGGTTTGCCCCTGGTTTCCACCGGTGTAATGGCAGACGACAACATCGAGTTTATGCAAGAAGACGAGGAGACTATTCGCGCAAGATTCAGACAACTGATGGTTAAAGAGAAAGTCTCCACGATCATTGATGTACCACATCCTGTCCAGGTGGAGGGCGATCTCTGGAGAAGTTCGATAGTAGTGAAAATCCTGTCAAAATCCAAGATCCGAGTGGCAGGCCTCAAAGAATGGATGGAAAATCTGTGGAAACCCAAAGGAGAGTGGCAGCTCATAGACTACCCCAACGATTCTTATCTGGTACGTCTCTCCGAACCTGAGGAAGTCGATCTCATATGCAAAAGGTCTCCATGGTTCTTCAAGAAAGAGATTATGCTGATCCAAAGATGTGAAGCCTACATGGCGCCATCCCAATATTCCCTCAGCAGAGCAGATTTATGGGTACGTATCTTCGACTTACCAGAGGAGCTGCTCACCCCTGAGGTCGTAGGTGCCCTTGCCTCATAGCTGGGAGATCCCTACCCCTCCATTCCCAGAGAAGTATCTTCATGGGGCTAGTTCGCCCGCATAAAAGTCTCGGTTAACATTCACCAAGCCCTCAAGATAAACATACAAGCCCGACTACCGGATAATTCCATCCGCTCCTTCCAGGTTGCCTATGAGCGTTTACCCTGGTTTTGTTATTACTGTGGTCGCCTGGACCACGAGGCCGAGAGCTGTAAGGAGCTGGAAGAGCTGAAACGGAATATAAAGGAAGGGTACCCCCCACAGCTAAGGCAGGAACTGTTGGAAATGATCGAATTTGAGTTCAGGGATTGGCTGCGGGCTTCTCCCTCCTCCCCTCCCACCAGCCAGAGGGATATCAGCAAAACCAGATCTTCCTCACTGCAATTCAGCAGAGGGGAGAGTACCTCCACAGGCGAAGCTTCAGCATCAGCAGTAGGCATCACCCCCCCCCCCACATGTAAGAAAGTTCTATTTGCTGAGAGCCCCTCTCCGCGTGAAAGCTCAGAGGCCTCCCCTGTCAGTGTACCTGGCCCCACAAACAACCAACTCCTTACCTCTCCCCCCCCTCCTATCTCCGCCCAGATAGCCCTCCCTGAGGATAATGTACCCCCCACCCAGGTTCTTCCCTCCCTTCCACTCCTCGCCCCACCCATCAATAACCTCCGCAACCCAAACCCACCCTTTCAGTCACCCAACCACCCACCTTCCTACGAACACCCTGTTCAGTCACATTCTCCTACAACTCCCCACTCCTGTCCCCCATTCCCCCAACACCCACAAGCACCTCACCCTCATCCTTCCAAAGGCAAAAGGAAGACTATCTCCGACCCCATCCCCCACCAATCCAGTATCCCAAAAAGAATAAAATCAGAACACCAAATGCATCACATTGCTTCCTTCCACCCAGGCCCCCCCCAGGAACCCCCATATCATGTTAGAAGTAAAAACCTCAAACATGCTGCCAGAGATAGATATCCAACATCGAAACACCTTCCTCGGTCCACCGTCTCCCCTCCCGATAACAAGGTCCCCGCGGCTGACCTCAATGAGCCGCACAGTCCAAAATGAAAATATTGTCCTGGAATTGTAGAGGGGTGGGTGGGCCCTCCACAATTCCTTACCTGAACCAAATAACCCACGCCATAAAACTGGACATTCTCTTTCTCTCTGAAACCAAGGCTTCTCACAATACCAGTTCCACCTTCTTCCACACAAAACATCCAGACTCCCATGTATTCTGCAACCCGGAGGGCAAAGCTGGCGGATTATGGGTTTGGTGGGACCCCTCACTTCACATCCAGGCTCTTCATGTCAACACCCACTGGATCTCTCTGGCAATTGAGCACCCCCCTTCAACTTTATGGCGATTATACTGCATTTATGCCCCGGCCAGGAAATCCGACAGACATCAATTTTGGATTGACTTAGCTGAAGACATCTGCTCTTTCAATGGGCCCATTCTCATCACGGGGGACATGAATTCCATAATGGAGCAGAAGGAGAAGGCTGGTGGGTCTCCAATCACTTATCATCAGCTTGAAGATTTCCAAAATTTCACTCTCACTACTGGTCTTCTAGACCTGGGATACGAAGGACCAGCATATACCTGGACCAACCGCAGAAAGGCTCCTTGGCACATTAGAGAGAGGCTTGACAGATCATTAGCAAACGTGGAATGGAGAATGCTTTTTCTACAGGCTTTTGTACACCACCTCCCCAGGATTGCCAGTGATCACAGCCCAATATATACAAATCTACTTCGGAATAAGAAACACAGACCACAGGCCTTCAAATTTGAATCAATGTGGCTTCAACGGGCAGATCTGGCTACAATACTTGAGGAGAAATGGCTTAACTCTCCCCCTCTTGTCTCACATTTCCAACAAAAAATGAAGCATCTCCAGGATAGTATCAAAACTTGGAGGCGGGCAAATTTCAACAATCCCATTAAACAGATCAAGGAGGTGACCCAACAACTGCAACAACTACGTTCACTCCCAATCTCTGAAGACAGCATTAAGGAGGAAGCCAAGCTTGAGAGCTATCTTGAGGACAAGGTGAAGCTGCAAGAAGAATTCTGGAGACAAAGAGCAAAGGCCCACTGGTTAAAAGAGGGCGACCGATGCACCAGATTCTTTCACACCAAAGTGCTGAATAGAAGGTCTAGTAACAGGCTGTCATGGATCAAGCTGCCAAACAACCAATGGACCGGGGACACCAAGCCATCAAAGACTGCTTCATACATCATTACAAAACCTTATACACCTCCTCCCAACTCAACCCCCCCACCAACCATCTCCCCATTCCTCCCAATACAATCTCTCACTCCCAGGACACCCTTTTCCACTCCACCCCTTCCATCCCCAAAATTGAAGCTGCCCTGTTTTCCATGAAACCTAGGAACTCCCCCGGACCGGACGGCTTCCCTCCTATTTTCAACCAAAAATGTTGGCCTGTACTAAAAGCCCAATGTGTAGAACTCATTACCTCCATCTTCCACACACACCACATACCACACTATCTCAACCACACCCATATTACCCTCATACCTAAAAAACTCCCTGCATGTTCTCCCCCTGAATTCTGTCCCATCAGCCTTTGTAATGTTCTACTCAAAGTCACTACCAAAATCCTTGCCAACAGAATCAAAACCATTCTCCCCAACATCATTTCCCCTAACCAATGTGCTTTTTTGCCAGGTAGGTCAACATCCGACTGTATTATATTGGTTCAAGAGCTGATGCAGTCAATCCGAAGCAAACAAGGAAGATCTGGTTTTTTCGGCCTAAAAGTGGATATCAGCAAAGCATATGATAGCCTTGAATGGAACTTCATTGATGATGCAATGGCCTCCTTGGGCTTTTCTCCATGTTCTAGACATTTAGTGAAACAATGCATTAGTACATCCTCTTTCTCTATCAACATAAATGGAGAACCAACAGGCCACATTGTTCCGTCCAGAGGAATCAGGCAAGGATGCCCTCTATCTCCATATCTCTACATTATCTGTGCAGATGTTCTTTCTAACATCCTCAGGGAAAAAGAGGAAGAAGGGAAAATCAGGGGACTGAAAGTTAATAATCGGGCCCCCTCCATTACCCATGTTATGTATGCTGATGATGTGTTTCTATTTGGGATGGCCGAAGAAAAGGAGATCCAGGAATATATGGAGGCTCTCCACAGGTATGCAGCTTGGTCAGGACAACACACCAATAATAGAAAATCTGGATTCATATTTAGTCCAAATGCCACGACTCCCATCCGAAGTTCCATTACCAGCAGCACAAACATACAAAGCCTCCCCAGAAACGAGATGTATCTAGGGGTTCCCATCTGGCCAGAGCGGAGAAGAATTCAACAATATAAATTCCTTGAGGACAGAATTCGGTCTAGGTTAAGCAATTGGAAATGCAAGACTCTATCCCCGACAGGGAGAGCCATGCTCATCCAGACTACTCTATCCTCCATTCCAGCACACATCATGGGCACCTCACTTCTCCCAAAAGGTATAATTCAGGCCCTCAATACAGTTCAATGTAAATTCTGGTGGGGAGCCGAAGCCCATCAACACCGAATTCATTTCTGCAAGTGGGAAAAACTAAAACTGCACAAGAAAGTCGGAGGATTGGGGTTCAGAGATCCTGCCAATTACAACAAAGCGGCGATACTGAAGGTATTGTGGCGCTTCATCACAGATCAAAATTCCCTATGGGGCAGAGTGCTAAGAGCCAATTACTTGAAAGGTAATAATTTCTGGACAGCAAAGAAACCAGCCAGATGCTCTCATATATGGCAAGCTATGCTTTCTGTCAGGAAAGAAGCCGAGGAGGGATCTTTCACACTGATCCAAGATGGTAAGACCATCGGGATCTGGGAGGATAAATGGATCCCCGACAGGCTAAGACCCCCTGCCCCGAAGGGTACTATACCAGGCAGCCGGCCTACACTGGTTTCTCAGCTGATCTCTCATAATCAATGGAACCGGCCCATCCTCAATGAGCTCTTCCAGGAAGAAACAGTCACAGACATCCTCTCGGTGCCTCTTCCTCTTCATCCAAACACCCAGGGGGACCAAAAGATCTGGAAATATACCAAAGATGGAGTTTTTACAATCAAGTCAGCATACCTGATGCTCTCAGAAAAGTCTCTTCCCCCATCTTCCTCAGACAATCAACACATCTGGCATATATTATGGAACTCAAGATGCAGCAACCTCATCCCCCCAAAGGTGATCATATTCCTCTGGAAATGTATTGTGGATGCGGCCCCAGTCAAGTCTAGGATAGCAAGAAGTATCAAAGGGATTAACCCCAACTGCCCTGTTTGTGAGAGTGCAGAGGAAACAGTCCAACACATGTTATTCCAATGCAACAAAGCCAGAGCCACCTGGTTACTTTCCCCACTAAATTATCATTCTGACGAGGACCACAAGGACCTGGCAGACAGAATACTAGAATGGTCCAGGCCTCCTTTCTCCACGCGATCCTCAGATCTAACTTTTCTTTCTATGTGTTTGGCTATTATTTGGCAGCTATGGATTACCCGATGCAAAAAGATATTTGAAGGCCAAGAGATTCATCCCAACACCATTATTAAGCTTGCCCTACAAAATCATGCAGCCTGGCAGTCCACCCAAGCCGACAGTCCCAAGCTGACAACCCAACCGGACATCCAAACAACATTCAGGCAAGCTTCAACTCCCATCATCCAGGTGGATGCGGCCTTCTTCGAAGGCCAAGGAGCAACATGATTGGTCCTCATACATGGGGAAGGTAGGCCAGGTCTCAGTGCACAATCATTCCTCCCCAATGTATCCTCTCCGGAAATGGCTGAGGCCATGGGATTCCTTCAAGCCTTACAGCTAGCGGCCTCCTTCCAGCAGCACATCGTTGTTGAAGGGGACGCCAAGAACGTGGTGGATTACGTCAACGGCACCCTCTCAACTCCATGGAGGATTGCGGCCATCATCCAGGACTGCAGGAAGTTAATCTCCAACTTCACCACAGTTCGTTTTGTTCCTAGGACTGTTAACAAAGTTACCCACAATTTGGCCAGAGAAGCCCTCCAACTGAGGAGAAACTACTTCTCGACCTCTGTTAATCATGGCTGTAATACCCAGTATGCAAATTTTATCACGTAATATATATCTTCCTTATTATCCAAAAAAAAGAGAGAGGAAAGGGACGTCGTGCCCACAGTTAATCAAAACTTCTATAAATAGAAACCTTCACTTGTGGGACTTAGATTTTCTCCCATTTTGTATCCAACTTAGATAGAGAAAATGGGCGATGAAGAGTTCTGCACATGGTGAAGTTCTTGCAGACTAGGTGATTAAGAGACATCAAGTCATTGGGTTGTGGGTTTAAAAAAAAAGTAGCTACACTGCGATGTGTAGTAAGCATTACTCTTCTTACTCATATTCCAATTAACATTATTAAATAACACATCTATAATTGATAATCTAATAAAACATCGAAATGCTTTGAATATGAATCATCATTATGAAAATAACTTCTCAACTAGAGCGAGTTTGGAAACGCGATCATAAAAGTGAGATCATGCATGATTGCCTAATTATATAGTGCCCTAACATGTTAGTGGTTTTCTTCAAAATTCATAATCATATTTGAGTATGCAACGGTCATATTTGAGTGAGCAATGATACAATAGCAGGCCATGGAGTGCCAATTACCATCGTGCCCTTCACTTTATCCGTATTCTTTTGTTTGTTTTGGTCAGTGCTATTACATTCAGGTCAATTTATTTTGGGATTAGGATAGTGGAATCGACGTGAGAAAACGGTGTGAGCTCCACCGCTCTCTCACACACAAAGTCGTTAACCGGAGTCAGTTAATACATGTGGAGAAAAGAAAGGTGCCCGGAGAAGGATGTCATCGCAGTGGAGGCAATGCTATGCTCGAAGAAGAGTGTACTCGAAAAAAGGATGCCACGGCATTGGAGGCACTACTGTGCTCGGAGAAGAAGGGCGCATGGAAAAGAAAGGGGGAGAAGAAGGGGCTCGGCCTTTTGCGGCTCATTTTTACGGTGGCTGTCGACGGTAAAATACACGAAGGGGGGGGGGGTTGAAAAAGGTATTTTCACGTGGAGAGTCACCTCAACAGTCCCAAAAAAAATAGACCTCATTGAGCTTCTCCCACTGTTGGGAGATCACGATGCGTGAGTGTCCACCTCTCTCATTGTAAAATTGGGAACGCATGGAAGCCGGTGCACGCTTAAACACGTTTGGAAGCGATTAATCCATGTCGAGAGATTCTAATAATTGGATTACCCCTGCAATAACATTTCGAAGCGTGCCTTATAGAATTTTGAAAGTGTTACTTGTGTCACACTTAAATTTATATTACGGGATTGAACGACGCTAAATGTAAAAGTCGATAGTCAAGGAAAAGATCTCAGGCCCCAGATAAATCTGTCTGAGTGTCGAGGTCGATCATTTTACATAGGAAGAGAAGTTCTTAGAGGTCATATTCTCTAAGAAATGCTATGATATTTAAGTCAACATTGACAAAACAATCAGAGAAGGACACTACTATGGTGCTATTAGTTAAAGCTGAATGTTATTTTTGTGAGTATACATAGGAGAGGAGGTCATCGAGATCAATCTTACATAGATATAGAATCCGAATATTAATATGATTCGTGATCATGAGAATAAGATAAGTCGTGCCCCGTAAACCGCTGGAGTGGCGGTAAAAAAAGATAAACAGAGTAACATGCATGGATCATACGATTACCTATAGTAATTTGCTCACTGTCCGCCTGGGGATGTGAGATTTAGGGGAGTGTTTATCTGATACTATTGCGCTCAAGATTTGATGACGTCGTCACTTGGGGGGGGGGGGACGCCGCTCACCACCATGATGCCTGGAAATATGGCAGATGATTACCCGCCCCCCCCCCCCGAAAAGTCAGGTTGGGCCACGCGGCCCACGCGTCGGTTCAGAAGTTACCGGCCCGCATATTTTTTATCCATCCGCGAAGCGACGTAGAATACAGGGAGATGGGGGAGGTAATTACACGTGTCGTGATGGGATACCGGCTCATCTAAAACGATTGGCTGGGAGGCCCTGGGTTCCCGCAGGCGTCCAGATGCTTTCGCGCCATAAATGTGCCGTGCGTTTAAACGCCCAGGAGCTCTCCGGACTCCAGAGACGTTGTGGGGAGAAGGGAAGGGGGAAATGGCTTCTCTCTCCTTCGGCTCCTTGCCGCTGCCACCTTCACAGCCCAGGAAGACACCGGAGTTCTCGTTCCCCGACGGCGGGTTGAAGCCAATAGTCGTCAGGGGCGATCCCCCGACCTTCGTTTCGGCGCCTGGTCGGCGGATTGTGGCCGGTGAGGCTTCGCTACTGTTCTTGCCTTCTACTGCTCTGCGTCTAGTTGCATGTGGTTTCTTGGTGTTTTGGAATGACTATGGTAGACCTCTGTCAACCTTAGGCGTAGCAGAGGAAGTGTAGATATTTGGTGTTTCTGTATGATGGAGTGACAACCAGATGTCTTTTTTGGCATAATTTGTTCTATTTTTCTGGGCCGTATATATATATATATATATATATATATATATATATATCAGATAGATAGATAGATAAATAGACAGTTTATTTCCTTTCCATTCAGCATGAACTTCATTTAGCATTTGATAGTCAATCTGAGATCGATGAGATGTACAAAATAGACAGATCTTACAGAACCAAATTTCCTACAGAAATATTTTTCATTTTCTCTACTATGTTTCATTAATAATTTCTCTACTATGTTTTATTAATCTTTTTGCATGCGTGCGTGCGTGCATCCGAGTTTGCATCTGTTGTCTATACTTCTCCAACAGAGAGAAAATGTTGATATTGGTTGCTTTTTGTAGCATTGATATAAGCCCTTGGTAGCATTGCATTTAGATAATTAATCCTACTCTAAATCCCGATTTCGTGATATTGATCAGGAAAACGGGTTGAGGCATTAGGTTTTTGCTTTGTATAGCCATATGTTTACTCGGAGTTTTCATGGCTCTATTGTACCACTCTCAGAAGGCCAGGTTATTGTGGCAACTTGCCAAATATTAGCTCAGCCTACAATGACAGCGGTTTCCACCAAAAGCATGTTCACCCCTCTTGAAAAAAGGCAGGGGTGCTCCAACCCCTTGTGTAGCACATTGGTGCCGCTAATCGCTCCCAGGGGGTACAATTAGGTGCTGTGCACCTCTGCACTGGAGTGCTGCCCTTATGCTGTTCAACGAACAACGTGCTGCAGTGTCTTCTGCTGCAGCAGATACTGCAGCATAGCATAGTGTGCTAAGCGAGCCAGCCTGCCTGTGATAGGTGCCCAAGTGCCATTCTTTCATTTAATCCCAGCCATTTGATCGAAATTGGATGGCTTTGGTTTTGTGTGGCCAGGGCGCATAAAAGTGCATGGCTGCTTAGTAGCATGATGGATGGATGGGTGGGAACACAATAGTGGAAGATTTAGAGGAAAGATCGTACCTATCACATGTGCCCAGTTGGGCAGTTGTCAAATGGGAAGTCAGAAAATTGACATGCAAAATTGCCAAAAATCATCGAGGACTGAAGTCTAGTACTTGTTTAGGAGCATTGAATTTAAATTTATAACCCTCTGAAGTTTGACATTTCTGTCACATGCACACTAGCAACATGAGATGCGTGGCCCAAAAACACAACCAGGGCTTCGTTACCATGTCAGAGGATCCAACTCATGACCAATTGGCTATAAATGGAGAAGCCCATACCTTTTTTTAAACCCATAGTCGCTCATACACAACTGATATGGACTATATATATGTATATACGTATCTATCTATGTAATATGGATAGATAGATAGAGATGCACGCATGTTAAGTGACTTAGGAAAAACACATGAACCCATTAAGTAGAAAGCCATATAATTGTAGTCATTTCCATTCCCCCCTTTCTTCACTGGTTAGTGGTTACGTCCTAGGGATGTAACTATTTTCACATCAGCTCACTTAGAACCTCAATCCAAGTTCTAATTCATATTTTATGAATATCTGTTGATTTTTTGTTATTCCTGGGGTAGGAAATCTTCTTGATGCATTCTCTACCTCTGGTCGACATGGACAATTTGAAACAAATATCACCTAAGATGTAGCTCTAACCACCAAAGATAAGAAAACCTTCTCTTAGTAATTTTCAGTTTTTGAAAAGTACTCTGGATTATCACTCATGGACCAATTTATATCAAGGCATTAAGATCCTCCCCTCAGACACCTCCAGTATTTTGTATATAAATATAAGTCTATCTATTACATAAGTTGTCTTCTTGTATCATTCATGTATAAGCCTTTTCCCATAGCAAATACTGTAGCTATCTCAATATGTTTCTTTTATCAGTTGCAGCACTCATATTGTGGTTTAATGGTACATGGAAACTAGTATACTATTGAAGAACACTTCCATTACAATGTTGCTCAAGGAGTTACCATGTTTATCATGGATTGTAGACATGTAATGCTATATTCTATGTCTCTATTTGGGAATTGAGCATGTTATTTTCATCTGCTAGATGGCAGATTACTGTTTTCTAAAATGTTAATAATTTCCATTTTAGTTTTTCAGCCTAGTAAGTGATGTCTTATTATTTATTCTAGTTGGAGACTTGCATGGAGATCTTGCACAAACAAGATGTGCACTGGAAACAGCAGGAGTTCTGAGTTCAGATGGTCAAGATTTATGGACGGGTGGACAATCGGTATGTTTGGTTATGTAATTAGTATTGATATGGGTCATATTTTATAGTGCAATGTGAAATCATATATATGTATATACATATAAAAAAATTACTGAAAAAAGTTTTTTTTAATATCCAATAGGGGCACTCTAAGTTTAAAACACCTAAAACGACACCCCGCTGAATTTTATATCTGTAAGAGGCAAACTAACTGATAATGCCCTCAAGTGTTTCACAATTGAATTTCATTAATCTAAATCTGTATAGTATGAACTCTAACATGAAATATCTAAAAAGTGATGTCATTTGCTTTTGCATCCTGTATTTAATTTCAGTCCCTCCAACCCACATCAGAATTGATATGCAATAGTGGGAACATCAGAATGTAAATAATACATTAAAATACAGAATACTTTACACATAAAAATAGCATATTTCATGCAATCACATTCCTTGTTGTATAATGATATAAATAAGTTAACTTAATATTTTGACCCTAGCCAATGTAAAAATCATGCTCTTTGCTTCATTTTGATATGTTAAAAAGATTTAGACTAGAAAAATTCATGCCTTTTGCCATTTATGAATATGAAGTTTAGGAAAAGTGTCCCTTTTAGATATTTAAACTTAGAGTTCCCCCATTTCCCTATTGGATATTGTGAAAATTTCTTTGCCTTTTTTAATATCTTCTCCTTGATACCAGGGAGGTTTCGATCTAGACCGTCTGATCTCCTGTTATTCAACAACATAAAAAAAAACTGTTGCATCCCACCCGCGGCTGAAATCCTGCACGCTGGTGGCATTTTAGCTAGACGGCAGTTGCAACAGTGCGCTGGGTGGATTCCCAGCTGGGTGACACCATCATGTGGGCACTGGGAATCCACCCAACGCGTGGCAATGACCGTCTGATTGAGGGCTCCCCATTGATTGGACTTCTAAACTAAGTTTTTTATGTTAAAAAAGTTTTTTTTGTTTCTCTCTTCCCCTATTCGGCAGGCTTTGTTGATCCCATGAATTATAGAATGCCGAAGGCACACAACACACTTTCCCTTTATTATCTTTTTAACTGTTAGATGTACTCTCGTGTGATCCGATGGTCAAAAAAGTGGTTACAGGAAGGTTTCCTGTTACCAGGTAACAGGAAATCCATCCTCCTATATACACATATATATATACTCATGTATACATACATACATACATACATATATGTATACATATACACACCTACATACATGCATATATATATGTATGCATGTAGGTATGTATATACATATATATTATTTTTATCTAACTGTGACCAGCTGTGCTTCATGCATTATAAAGCACAGCTGTCAATGTGATCAGCTCTGATTCATGACCAAGTTCACTGTTAGTGAAAGCGATACCCTGTTGAGGCCAGCCTCCTTTTATCAGATAATATGGCTATATACATGCTGCAGAGGGGTGTCTCTAGGAAACAAACAACATCTAATCATGCTGTTAAAGAACAGCTCTAAAAGAAGATAAATATGTAAATGCTATCAAAATTCCTAAGTAATGGTTTCTATGCTATGTACCTCAATGCAATGCAGATGGTACCCTGTAAAATGTTTGACAAGATGCATATATGACGTTTATTGCATTTGTCCAACATATGTGTCTGACTGCTAACCTTTTTTGTGTTAGTGTGTTTGTCCAACATATATGTATGCTGTATGGGACACTATTTGACTGGCCAAAGGAGTTGGCTGACTACTAGTGATTTTTTAGCTCATCCAATTTCCCAAGCTTCATTCATTAAATGATTCATTCTATGCCAAAAGTTTTGGTTCAGATGTAGTGGATTATTGAGATGGCTATTTTTTCATATAATTTAATGATACTTCTCTCCCAATATTTTTTACATCTATTTTCACCTTATATCTGAAAGCAATTGATTAATCCTTGAAGTCTTATATCTACAACTTTCTTGTTTGAAATAGATATCTTTATTCTACAAGTTTCACACTTGCGACATACTCTTTTATAGGTGTTGATTCAACTTGGAGATGTTCTTGACCGTGGAGAGGATGAAATTGCTATCCTATCTTTATTAAGATCCTTGGATGTTCAAGCAAATAGAGAAGGTGGTGCTGTCTTTCAGGTCTGAACGCATTAAGTTGGATGTTTTTTTCCTTATAGTAGAAAATATTATGAATAACGACTTGAGAGGCTTTAAGGTTATTTTTGGAACCTATATGGAGAGGGCATGAATGGAGTATTTGCATGTGCATTTTACTCATTTGTCAATCGCATTTAAAGAGTGCATGTGTAATGTAGGTTTCATATACATTTAGCCCGAGGTTACTGTGAAGATAACATGAGTAGGCAAATGTTTGTTATAATGCCCGAAAGAGTTCAAGTCTTTCTAACTGCATACAAGTGATCTTCATGATCTGAAATCATACTTCAACTGCTAGGCCTAACCTTGGAGCTTAGTGCAAGGATTGATAAACCATGCTTTTTATTGCCTTGCTTGCTTTGTTTCTAAATTCCATATGGAATTCAACTGGTTTCTACTTGATCAAGTATATCCCTCCATCTGTTTCTTCATGTGGGACTGCACTTGAAACCAGACAATTTACTATTCCAGACTTAAAATCTTTAGGGTTCAACAGTTACCCTTACAAGTTTTGATGTATACAACATAATATACACGACCTTGCACACTCTTGAACATCAGGCTGCTTAACTGCTGAGGGTTTGCTCACATTGCACTGAAGTTGAGAGATAGTATAGGTTTGTAAAAAAATCTGCTTCATCCTCGAAATGAGCCTGAAAAAGATGTGAAAACTTTTACAATGACATGATGTAGGTTTTGAGAATACAAACAAAATCCATCTATTATCTATGCTCTATGCATTCATGAAAGAGAATATAGTGTAAGTTGTGAATGGCACTCTATTTGTCACAACAAGGGGAACATGAAAGTGGGATGACTACAATCTTCTGAAAGTGGAGTGAAAAATGTAGCAGATAAGCCTGATGCAATTCAGTAGGACCATTGGCCCTGCTATTAATTTATATATCCATTTGCAACCCATAAATTTTTTCCCACGAAGAAGAATGAATTTGAACATTGATCAAGGTCCCAAGGGTTTTTCAGTATAACTTCCTCCGGTGAGGATGTGTTACTACATCAGAATGAACCAGGAATCCTATTTAATAAAATAGGTGCAACAAAACATGAACCGAGTAAACATATCAAACTTAGAATCTGTATTATTTTTTGGAAAATGACAAAACAAGCAAGATTTTTAAATGCATCATCCTCCAGGAGTCCTATTAATTTTGTGATATTTGTCGTTTGCTGTTGAGCTAGATTTTGAATGCATCATATCACAAGTAGATGGAAATACCTGAATACCTCTGGGGAGTAAGGAACATATCTCCTGTGTGCAGCCGGTCATTGGATTTTAAGGGATTTTTGCATATATACCCCATAAAGTCCGGTTTTGTCAAATATAAGCCTTATCTGAGCATATTATCATGAATATCCTCGAAATATGGGTAATGTCACGATTATGCCCTCGCCGTAACTCCCGTGTGTTTAACCCGAGTTAAGTGTGAGTTAAAGAGTAATATTTTTGTATATATACCCCTGTAAAGTTCGATTTTGTCAAATATACCCTAGATCTAACGACCGTAGATGGCATATTTCACGGAATATTCTCCTCCCCTCGAAGGCAGTAAACTAAAGGGTATAACCGCAACATTTCTGTCTAAATGAAGGAGATTCATGATAATATGCTCAGATGAGGGCTATATTTGACGAAACCAAACTTTATGGGGGTATATATGTAAAAATCTCGGATTTTAATTGTCATATTGTCCGAATGAAGGATTATGAATACCCTAGACATTTTACCGCATTCTGTAATAGTCAGTTTATTCTTTAAGAGAATTTGTCACACATATCTTGGCATTTTAACTCTTCATGTGCTTATATAGGTTTATGATATTCCTTACTTGTGGTTTCAAGCCTAACTTTTGAACACATTAAACTGCAATTAGATGCCAATAACTGAATATGAACATCATGAAATTGTTTTCAGTTTCTCCTGGTGTTTTTCAAACTATAATACAAATCCAAGGACTTATTTCATCAGTTAATTTGCCTTGTCATCCTGTCATACTTGTGACATGAAATCGTTTCGTTCTACTCAAACAGGTCAATGGAAATCATGAGACCATGAATGTAGAAGGTGATTTTCGGTATGTTGACCTTGGGGCCTTTGATGAGTGCATAGACTTTTTAGAGTACTTGGATGATCATGAATATGACTGGGAAGAAGCTTTCATTACTTGGATCAGCATGTCAAAAAGATGGAAAGAAGATCGTAGGATGTCCAATAGTAAATGGGGGCCTTGGAAACTGCTGGAGGTAGTAGTAATCTTTCCCCTCCTTATCTTTTTCCTTTTTCCCTTACCTTATCCCGGATGTTTTTTTTTGGAATTCTGCTCTTAATGAGTCAAGTGGAGGAAATACCAGATCTCTTTGACAAATTCTCGATTGAAGATGCAGTTTAAATTTGATATAACAATTTTTACAAAAATGTGTCATAAGAATCTGTTGGCATTCTATTATGTCTAACTACTAATAAGCTACGAAAAGGCTCTTCAAAAAATTATCAATCACTTTACGGAACATTCTAGAACTATGGTAGTGAGAACCAACTCAATCCGTATGCACTCAGCAAAAAACCTATCCTCCTGACTAGGGGGTTTAAAAAATGGAGGCTTTTTTGCTCTAAAGGTTTGCTAATTAAAAATACACACATATATAAACAAAAGCAAGCCCCACATCCCATGTCGTCCCCCTCACCCCCCCCCCCCCCCCACACACGAAAAAAAAAAGGAAAAACTTTGTCAAAGTTGTACACATTTTTTCATGTATATGGGCAGAACGGACAAGTTGCCTTCATTAAGCCCCCATTGATATGAGCAAGTACATGAGGAATTCAATACCAAACGTGGATTTTATCACATCACTTGTCCAATCAGAAATGTGTAGGATGGTTAGCAACTACTCGTGCTTATGTCCAGCAAAGAGTATTATGCTGGCCTTGTTTACATGCATGAGCATTATGTTTAGTTAATAGCTAGTCCACTAATTCATGATGATTCTTGCATGGTAGTTTGAAGGGCTTTACAGGAATCTCATATAACATCTCCAACTTAGGTTTTATTAAGGATTGCAGAATCAGATAAGGTCCTGGGTTGGGTGGGCCTGATGTGTTCCATCATTGGTTCATAATTGGCTCATGATCAGATGATTTCAGAACCAATTCCTGCTGATTTCCAGCCATTTTTTGTCCTTTCAATTAAAGTAGGGTTGGTTTCCCCCATTGAAACTGGATGAGTATGGTGGATCCAATCCAAATCTGTTGATGCAGACCAGGATTGTCCTGTTCAAACTTTTAACCATGAAAACAGATAATATTTGCGTAAACCTACATTCAATGGTTAGTGAAGCACATTTGTTTTAGAGAGCGATGAATCTCTGAAATCTACTAGATGCTCTAACTTTATAAGAAAACTATGTCATCTATGTGGAAGTACTATTGACAGTCAGATGCCACCCGCCATGGGCTCCCCAGCACTGCTTACACCATCCTTGCTATCTGCCACCAACAACACCGCCGGTCTGCCACCACCACCACCTCCTACTGCTACTATTTTTCTTCATCCTCATACATAAATATGCCCGGCATCAGCACAGTTTGGGCCAGATTTGTTTGCAATCTATAGCACTTCATACCATTAAGATATTAATCTGAACCCAATTGGATCCTGTTTATGGTTCAAGTGTCACAAAATCATTTGCCACTTTTAGGATATCATCAAGAATAGTGGCCAGATACTCATCTTTCTTTTGTTTTCTTGGATGTGCGATTATCTAAAGTAATCGGCTTAGATAAGCAACATATATATTTTAAAATTCTATGGACATTGCTGACCATATCATTGCTTGTCACATCCATCTTAATATTTGGTTTCTCTTACCATTCTTATCTATTGCTTCAGTTTCTTTCCATAGTAAATGTTAGTGTCGGCAGCAAATTTTGCTTTGCAAAAATACCTCCGCTTTTATTTAGTTGAAGCAGAAATGGGCTAACTTGGAGATGGAAGACCCGTCCGGGGTCGGAGGGACCCGTACGGGGTCGCCCTCACCCGGACGGGTCCGCCCGGAGGTGGGCAAACCCGCACGGGGCCGCCCTTGGGCGGGCGGACCCGTCCGGGGTCGCCCGACCTCGGGAGGGACCCACCCGGGGTCCGCGACCCCGGGCAGGTCCTGCCCGGGGGGGTCGCGACCCCGGGGAGGTCCCCCTGGGGGGTCGCGACCCCGGGCAGGTCCCCCCGGGAGCGCGCGACCCCGGGGAGGTCTCCCCGGGGGTCCGCGACCCCGGGCAGGTCCCCGGGGGGGTCGCGACCCCGGGGAGGTCTCCCCCGGAGAGCTGCGACCCCGGGCGGGTTCCCCCCGGGCGTCCGCGACCCCGGGACGGTCCAGGACCGTCCCGGGGACTCTCCACCCCGGGGAGGTTCCTCTCCCGCGCACGCAAATCAAAATATGACCTCCCCGGGGTCATTTTCATCCCGTTGGACCCGTACGGGGTCGAACACTCCCGGGGAGGTTCCCCACTTCTATAAATAGACCCCTGGAGGTCCAGAAGGGGGGAGGGAAGCTCTACTACACTCAACAACCTACGGAAGACACTCGGAGCGTTTTGTTCGTTTGTTCGTTTGTCTTGGCCCGCGAGGGGTAAGTCCCCGGGTTTTGTGTAGGTCCCCCTATGAGGGTATATTTGTAATTTCGCCCCTCAGTGGGCCGTGTTGTTGTTTCTGACAACACACAGAGAAGAATACGACGACAACTACAAGCAGCAACCTACGGAAGACGCTTGGAGCATTTTGTTCGTTTGTCTTGGCCCGTGAGGGGTGAGTCCCCGGGTCTTGTATTTATGCCCCTACGGGGTATATTTATGGTTATGCCCCCCAGTGGGCCATGTTTGTAATTATGCCCGTCAGCGGGCCACGGTTGTAAGTCTTTACGTCTCGGGACGACTAAGTCTTGTATTTCTGCCCTTATAATGGCGAAATTACAAAAATATCCTTCCCGGGATGGTAAAAGACCGAAGTCCTGTAATTTGCAGTTATGCCCTGCAATCTTTTGTAATTGGGACTACGTCCCTATCTCCCGCTCCAAGGCGGACGTTTGTACAGTCGACAACTCGCCGACAACCCTTGTACTCACATGGAATTATAAAAGCATTCAGCATGTTTTATATGTAACCTCGGGTGGGAAAATTATAAGAAAACCCCCGACTTTGGAGAATTGTGTATATACCCCTCCTTCGATCAATTTGACAGAGCTATGCTTTCTATGAAACCCTTTGTCATTCCTTCGGTCCGGAAGTGTTGTCAGCTTAGTCCAGCACTCGGGTATCATATCAAACCTAGGTCTAGGGTCTGGTAAAGTTACCAAAATACCCCTGTAACCTAAACATGGCCTCAGAGCCCTCGAAACCCTCCAGAAAGAGCCTCAATGCCTTGGGGAGTTAGAGATCCAGTTTCACTTCCACTCCAGCCCAGAAAATTTCATAAATGTCCCTGACCTGGAAAATTACCAAAATACCCCTGGGTTGGTAAAATTACCAAAATACCCCCGGGGTCCAGAAAACTTCCCTTGCTTTAAAAATGCCTATGGCTTCCGCATATTTGCGCCTCTATGCCTAAATCTTAGGGTTTTGCTCAGACCTAGCCCTAATATAGTTGTTTCTATGTGTTGGTGGTAAAATGAGTGGTCATGGAGAGTCTCTCGAGTGAGCTTGCCCTCCACATCAGAACCTCTGTAGAAGTCTTTTGGGACCTCTTTGACAGTTAAACAAAGGTGTTCGGACGTTAGGCCGATGTAAATCAACACTGACTCCGGTCAGTGGGGAAAGGTCCAGCACTCGAACCCAAATCGTCTGATACTATGCGCACCCACGGAACCCTCTCTACGCAGAGGAGTGTTTCTTTTCAAAAAGAACGAAAATCTACCTTTTATCTACGATAAGAGTATTTCTTAGATTTTTTTTCCGTGTCCAACAGACTGGCACGCCCGGTGGGACATTTCCCGCCTTTCTTCTTTCTGTCAAAGAAAGTCTCTAAAACCTTCTTCAAGGTTCTGATTGCCCCTCTTCCTCTTACAGGACGGGAAGAGGAGGGCGCACCTCTCTCTGTTTAATTGAGAGCTCTTTGTGCATCTGCACGCCACTCCTTTCGTGCTACGCACCACCACCACCACCAACACCAGCAGCAGCGATGGCAGCCGTTACCTACGGCCCCGAGATCGTTGCCAACCATGCCAGGCTCGGATTCCTGGCGACCCCGCTGGTCTTCGGCGACTTCCCACCTGTCGTCGGCTCGCCCTTCTTCTTGGGCGTGGTACCGGTGGCTGAAGCCAGTTCAGCCACGCTTCAAACAGCTGTCGGGGGCATCAAGCCTTCGGCTCCAACAACTGGCCGGGTTAGTCCGGTCAAGAAGACCATCACTGAGGGTGTTAGGCCTTCGGTTTCAACAACTGGCCGGGTCAGTCCGGTCGACAAAACAACCGTCGGGGGCGTCAGGCCCTCGGCCCCTTCAACTGGCCGGGTCCGCCCGGTCAAGAAGACAACTGTCGGAGGTGTCAAGCCTTCGGTTCCAACAACTGGCCGGGTCAGTCCGGTCGACAAAACAACCGTCGGGGGCGTCAGGCCCTCGGCCCCTTCAACTGGCCGGGTCCGCCCGGTCAAGAAGACAACTGTCGGAGGTGTCAAGCCTTCGGTTTCAACAACTGGCCGGTTCAGTCCGGTCGACAAAACAACCGTCGGGAGCGTCAGGCCCTCGGCCCCTTCAACTGGCCGGGTCCGCCCGGTCAAGAAGACAACTGTCAGAGGCGTCAGGCCTTCGACTCCAGCAACCAGCCGGGTTCGCCCGGTCGACAAGCCAGCCGTCGGGGGTGCCAGGCCCTCGGCTTCAACAATTGGTCGAGTCTGTTCGGCCAACAAGCTAGCTTCTGGGGGTGTCAGACCCTCTACTGCAGCAACCGGCCGGGTCCATCCGGTCAATTATCCAACTGTTAAGGGTATCAAGCCCTTCATCCCAACAACCAGCCGAGTTCCCTTGGCTGCCATGTCAACGACCGAAGGTGTCAGGCCTTCTGCCCTAGCTGTTGGCCGAGTCTTCTCGGTCAATCAAATCACTACTGACGTTGCTCCTGCTCAACGGGGGCAACGTCGTCGCCGCAACGGCGCCAAACCCACTGCGGTCACCCTCAGAGGTGCGGCCCCTGCTCAACGGGGGCAACGCCGCCGTCAGGATGACGCCAGGCCTATGGCGGGTGTCACCACCGCCGCCCCTGCCCAATGGGGGCAACGGCGTAGCCGCAAGGGTGCAAGGCCCGAGGCTGCTGTCTCGCGCTCCGGCAAGACTGTAATTGTCGGAGACATTCGCATCCGGCTCGATGGAGGCGAGCCGATCCTGCCACGGGATCGTCACGTCCCGACTATTTCTACCTCCAACCGCTTCGAGCCCCTCCGGCAAGTCCGGGAGAAAGGAGCGAAGAAGAAGAAGTCTGCCGTATCGGCGGCAATCCAGGGCCCTCTGCAACGGCCCAAGCCACGAGCTCCCCGTCCAAGGAGAGGGGGCAACCCAATTGAGGAGCACCAGCTCCATTTGAAGAAGATCTGGGTCACCAAGGAGGAGGCCCGAATCATAAGGCGCGCGAGGGCGGAGGAGCCCTTCCGCATGTCAGAGCTTCAGCGGATGCGGAGTCCGCCAAGCACTGAGGCCTCGACGTCTACGAGATTTACATCTCAACCCCTACGGGGACAAAAACGCCGAGGAGCCGGCAAGAAAGTGCGACCAACCTCCCCGTGGGCTAGTTCTACACACACGGAGGAGGATCGCTCACCCCAAGCAGCCACATCCCGAATGTCTGTCTTCGACAGACTTGGGAGGCCGCCCAAGCCGGAGCGACAGCCGCCCAAGAAAAAGCGGGTGGTTCAGGTGACCGATGACACTGTTAAAGTGTTCACCTGTTACGCCACCTCCGGCGAAAAACAAGCCGAGGGCACCTCGGGGGAACTCAATCAGCCTCTTCAATACTCGAGGAGGCCAAGGTCCGGGTCCCGCGGCCTGGCACAAACACAACAAGCGCCGGCCGCCGGTACATCTCAGCCTGAGCCGGCACGGCACGAAGAGCGCCAGGAAGACGTCCACAGTATTGATGGGGACAGTCACTCCCGGCATGCAGAAGAGTTGGCGGAGGAACTACGGGCCCCCACATTGGACGAGCTTCAACGGGAAAACCAAGAGCTCAAGAATCTCTTACAGTCGCTTTTGCGCGAAAAGGAGGTTCCTTCCCCGCCTCAGGCGGCACCGGCTGGAGCAGATCAGCAGCCTTCTCCCATTCCAGCAGCAGCCAATGCCTCTGTCACCGCTGCAAGACTCCCACTGGCGGTGGACTTTGAAGTCCCGCCGCATGAAGCCAATGCGCGGTCATCTGCTACTCCTGCCGCAGAAAGCCTTATGGCGCAGAAGCAGATGATTGAGCGCATTGTGGAAGCGAAGTTCGCTCAACATGGCGAGGGGGTGGCTACGGTTGATTTGTACAGCATGCCTTATCCCCTCCATCATCAATTCAAGAAGCTTCCACCAGATTGCCCGAAGGCCCCGAAACTCCAGAAGTTCAACGGGCAGGGCTCTCCGCATGAACACCTGGCCTATTACATGACGGCCATGGGTGAATTAGCCTTGGAAGAGGCATACTTGCTGCGGTATTTTGCCACGTCTTTGACTGGCACCGCCTTCCAATGGTATTCAAGGTTAAAGCCCAACTCAGTATCTGATTGGGCTGATATGCAGAAGAAGTTTGTCGACCGTTTCCAAATGGTCGAGCGCAAAGTCTCCTTAGCAGAGCTTTGTTCCCTTCGACAGAAGAAGGGCGAAACAGCATTGGACTTCATCAAGCGATGGAGGGACGTCAGCATGCGCTGCGATAATCCTCCGACGCCTGAAGATGCAATCACTATCTGCCGCAGGGGTCTCTCGGCAGAAGTCAGTGAAAAGCTTCTGGGCTCCAATATCAGAGGCTTCGACCAGCTCAACACGGTGGTGGCGGAGATTGAGATGTTCTTCGCTGATCACCCTACACAAGCCTCTACAAAAGGCAAACCCTCCAAAGACCGTCTGGCTAGCGGTAAAGAGGTGAATGCCGTGGACTTCTCCCCGACGAATGGAGATAAAGGGGAAGGAAAGTCCAAAAGAAAAGGCAAGAAGTCTGGTGATAAGACAAATGCATCTTCCTTAGCGGAGAACATGAAGACGCCTTATTCCTTCCGAAAGGAGCATACCAAGATGCTCTTTGATCTGTGTATGAAGGAGCAGCTCGTCACTCTGCCGGACCCGCGGAAGCCTGCGGAGGTGGATAAGACAGATGATCCAACCTATTGTATGTATCACCGGAGGTTGGGTCATGCCGTCGGGGATTGCTATGTTTTCAAGAATATAGCAGAAGAGCTCATTCAGAAGGGCTTGGTAAATATGCAGGACCATGTAGTCGACCCACCCCAGCCTCATCCCTGGAGCCGATCGAATCGGTCGGCTAACGTGGTCCATATGGTGGCGATGGCTTCAAGCTCCAATGCCTCCGAAGCCGGGCCCTCAAGTCGACAGCCCAATGGTGGCCCTAGAGCCACTCCTCCTCCATTCCCAGAATGTTTGGCGCTGCGGAGGACTATCCGGAAGATCCGAGGGGAAGTCCGACAGCTACGACGGGAACAAAGGCGCTTGCTGCAGTTCCTAGAGAGCATTGATCAGCAGTTGTCCACCTTCCCTTTTGGCCCATTTGCCAGGGGGTTAGCTCCAGCCCACATACGGGAGGCGGGTGTATCACTCACGGGTCGGGCTCCGCTCAGGGGTTGGCTCTCTGAAGAGTCCTCGGATTCATCTGAAGACGAGGAGGACTCACCCGAAGACATGGAGGCTCCACTTCAAGTCGAGCTCCCAGAGAAGTTATACTCCTTCCCTTGCGAGAAAACTCCCAATATCTTCTTCGCATGTCAGCGGGCGGGGCTGATTACCCCGTCACCCATGGAGCAGACGCCAGGCGCTGCTTTTCATCAGGGCTATTGCCCATATCATGAAGTTGTTGGCCATGTTATCCACAACTGTGAGCCATTAAAGGACCTCGCCGAAGACTTAATCAGGCGGGGGAAGGTGGATATGGGCGAATTTCTAGTCGACCCACCGCAGCCGCATGCACGAAGGAGTCTTCACTGCTCCGTCAACGTCATTCACGCTGCAGTAGCCTTCCAGTTCCCCGAGCCGCAGGAGGAGGGAGTTAGTTCCCAGGGAGCCAGTTCCCAATCCCCCAAGTCCACACTCTGGTATCCAGGGTGGCGACCCTCTCACCAGTGTTCTTTCCCCAAGGAGGACACTGAGAAGATTTTTGACAAGCTTCTGGAGGAGGGTTGGGTGTTGACACATGACCCGCCGTCTTATTACAATGAGACGGCCAAGAGTCACCCCCGTTATTGCAAGTATCATGCAAGGGTGTCTCACCCCACTCGGCAATGCCCAGAGGTTCAAGACTTCATTGAAGCCCTCATCCAGAGAGGGGTTGTCGATCATCAGGGGAATTCCATGACAAGGTTACGCCTTGCAGAGGCCGCCAGGGAGACACTCCAGCAGGCCCGGCGAGAAACTGAAGCTTTCTCCCGATTAGTCCGGCCAAGTGAGCCTACGGAAAATGATGAATTCCCATTACTCACTAAAGGCAAGGCCACGGCCACCTATAAAGGGCCTAAGGTCCAGAACCCAAGAAGCCAAGCTGCGGGAGAGAGTTCCAAGGTCCGTCCCAGGTCGAATCAGCCCGGCATCGTCTAAGAGAGAATTCTCGGCCAGACAACAAAGGCAAAGCCAAGGCGTCAGAGCCTTCAGCCAAAGCTCCTGCCAAGTCAGCAAGGCCATTAGTCGGGGAAAGGACTCAACCCCTTGAGCCCGCAAAGACCCCAATTAAGGCCTCTGTCACCCCAGTGAGGCCGCCATTTTTAGAAAGGCCTCAGCAGCTCAAGCAAGCCAACCCACCAGACCAAGCAAAGTCGGTGGAACTACAAAGCTCCCAGAGGCCCTACTGTGGACTGGCAGAGTTCCAGGAGTTGCCTCCTGAAATAATTGCTCAGGCAATCAATGCCACCTTCCAAGCTCAGCCGGAGGAGGCCAATTGGACCAAGATTGCCCCCAGAAAAAGCCGTGGCACTAAGGTTCCTAAGGAGCCAGCCCGGAGCAAGAAGCAAAATTCTGGGGGCAAGCGAGTCCCACTGCCGAAGCAAACTCCTCTCTCTTCTCAAGAGGCAACACGCCAAAAGAAGCAGGAGAAGAATCGCAGGAAGAACTTGAAGAGGAGGTTGAAGAAGCAAGCCGAGCAAGCCGCTGCTATGGAGGCTCCTAAGGAGCTAACTCCTCTACAAAGACTTCAAAAGCTCATAGATGAGCTGGAGGAGTACACTCCCCCTCATCCCACCAGGGTCGTCACTCTAGACGAATATATTCCCTGGGACAAGCTTGGGCGCAAAGCTCGTCTTCTACAATGGCTCCGAGAAATGGTTCACCGTCTTGAAGAAGGTGAAGACTTCCCAATCCCGGAGGAGCTCTCCTTATTCTACAAAGATGAGGAGCTCACTGTCGAGATGCTCGAGGAAATGCTGCAAGAGCTCTCTTGCAACATGGTGGCGATTCCGCCACCCGACAATATTTATTGTCCCACGGCTGATAGCACTGGAGGCCAGGCGCCTATGGCGACATATCGGCGCCGCTCGGCGAGAAATGGCCGGGGACGTGGCCGAGGTCGTGGCCGAGGACGTGGACGTGAAGGTCCCCTTGCTCCCGATCGGGTCATAATATTCAGAGGGGAGAAACCAGGTCCTGTCCCGGAAACCCAAGTTCGGGGGATCCCTTTCATCCTCAACCCCTCAGAGGGTTCAGGCCCCATCTCAACGGCTAAGCCGGGTGGCGTCCCTTTTACAATCACATCCTCTGATGAAGAAGAGGAGTCAGCTAAGTCGCCAGTGCGCGAGAAGGTGTCAGAGCAGGCCGGCCCCTCCAACAGGGTCGAGTCTACAAGCCCAGTAGGTCCTTCTAATGAAGACCAGCCTGATGAGCCTTTGCCACCTCCAGAAGAGTCTTTGGCTCCGCTATTCCAGGAAGATGCGGAAGGCCAGCAAGACGGGGAGCGTCCTCCTAAACGGGAGAAGTCTCGCCAGGTGCCGAAGGCCTTGGCGGAAATCATTCCGCCATTTGACAAGACCCGTGCCAGGGCGGATCGCAAAATCATTCATCATATGAAGCGGTTCCCAACAAATGTCACTATTTGGGAAGCCATTGCTTGGAGCAAAGACCTCAGAGAGGCTCTTGTCAAGATACTTCAAGATCCAGAGGCATATGAAGCCCATGTTACAGAGTTGCAAGCCCAGCATATGAAGCACTCACAGCCAACATCTCCTTCACGGACAAAGACATGTTGCTGTCTTCTCCGTGCCATAATCGTCCCTTATATATGAAGGGACGATCAATGGGCATGACGTGAATCGCATCCTGGTGGACGCCGGAGCAGCCGTCAACATTATGCCTTTGAAGACTTTCAAGTCTCTATACTTGGCACCTTATTTGCAAAAGGTGACCGATGTCAAGATCTCGGGATTCAATCAGGGCTCCGAGGAGGCGCTTGGTCGGGTTGTTGTCAAACTAGTTTTGGGCGATTTCGTCACCCAAGCGACATTCTATATCATCAACTCCGACACATCTTACAAGATGCTGCTTGGAAGACCTTGGCTTCATGAGAATTGGGTCGTTCCTTCAACTTTGCATCAATGCATTAAATATGCCAAGGAAGGGGAGCAACATACGGTCTTCGCAGACCAGGCCCCGTTCCATCCCAATGAGTGCCATCTGGCCGATGCTTCACTATATTTTGGGAAGCCCACCTTAACAATCCCCGAGCCTTTAAAAGGTAAAGGGAAGCAAAAGGTGGACCCTGAAGTTGAAGAAGGGCAGCTCTTCACTGTCAACCAAGACATGGTAAAGCTGCACAGGCTGAGCCTCAGTGCCGCCTCCAAGCCGACCCAACCAGAAAGGCGGAGTATGGACTTTGAAGCCAACCTTATCAGCCGGGTCATTGATGGGAGTATTTCCTTACCACCCAAGTGCCTTCAGCTCTCGTCCTAACGGGACGAGTATGAGGTGGAGCAGTTGAAGACCTTTGTAGTCTCTTATCAACGGAGAAGGAGACGCAACAAGGGCAAGGAGGTCAAACCGATCATCTTTTACAAAGGTGATTTAGTCCCACCGTGTCCTCCTAAAGATGACTTCGGCTGGGATACTCCCGCCGATGTGGTGCCAGAGCCAGTCCAGGAGATGGACGATATGCCAGAGCACATTAAGGAGATGTGTAAAAAGCAGCACATCCCGCAAACTTTGGACCCAACACGAGCGGCATACTTCCACCAGCTATGGAACCCTCCGCAAGTCCGCGGGCAACCTCCCTTCTCCCGCAAAGATACAAGGGGCCTTGGCTATGACCAGGAAAAGGACTTCGAGGTCCACTTTGCAGTCAACACCATAGGACTGCTACCTCTCCCTAATGGGCAAGCTGAAGCTGAGCCTAAGGTTGATGACTCTGTGAGGGAGTCCGCTGATATGTCTATGACGCCATCACCTTCATCAGGAGTCGACAATGACCACCCCTCAGAGGAAGGAGCAGCTCAGCCTGCTAACCATCAGCAAGATGAAGCAAGCCCTTCGGCTTCAAGCCACGAGCAAAAGTGCTTCGAAGAATTTGATGTCTATGAAGCCAACACTGATGACGAGGGAGACTTCGTCGACCTCCAACCAGCTCCACCGGAGCTTGAAGACGGTGGTCAAGCAACTGTGGACGAGTTGATCGAAATCAATCTTGGAAGCAAAAGTGACTATCGTCCCACCTTCATAAGTGCTCTCCTCAGTGAGGAAGAAAGGCAGTCGTATCGACAGCTTTTAGAAGAGTTCATGGATTGTTTCGCCTGGACTTATAAAGAAATGCCCGGGCTCGACCCTTCTGTGGCTGAACATGAGCTGGCAATACTTTCAACAGTCAAGCCAGTCAAGCAAGCCCAAAGGCGTATGCGCCACGAGCTGGAGCTGAAGGTCAATGCTGAGGTTGACAAAATGCTCAATGTGGACTTCATAGAGCCTTGCATGTACCCTGTATGGCTCGCTAACATAGTCCCTGTCAAGAAGAAGAACGGCCAAGTCCGAGTCTGCATCGACTTCAGGGATTTGAATAAGGCATGCCCAAAGGACGACTTCCCTGTCCCAATCACTGAGACAATGGTTGATATGACCACTGGTCACGAAGCCTTGTCTTTCATGGACGGGTCGTCGGGCTATAATCAAATCCGCATGGCCGTCAAAGACAAAGACCATACGGCTTTCCGGTCTCCTAAGGGGATCTTCAACTACAAAAGGATGCCGTTCGGTCTGAAGAATGCCGGCGCAACCTATCAAAGGGCAATGACCAAGATCTTCGACGAGATGCTACATGACCTTGTCGAATGCTATGTTGATGATCTGGTCGTCAAGACAAAGAAGCGGGAGGATCACTTAGCTGACCTGCGTCGAGTCTTTGAAAGGCTCCGACAATTCCAGCTCAAGATGAACCCGATGAAGTGCGCCTTCGGCGTCTCCAGTGGCAAGTTCCTTGGCTTCATTGTCAGGTATCGAGGCATAGAAATCGACCCCGACAAAATCAAGGCCATAAGGGGACTACCTCCGCCCAAGAACTTGACAGAGCTCAGATCTCTTCAGGAAGGCTCGCCTATATTAGGCGGTTTATTTCCAACCTCTCAGGAGATGCCTACCTTTCGGCAAATTGATGAAGAAAGGAGCACCCTTCATATGGGACGAAGACTGTCAGAAGGCCTTCGAGCAAATCAAGGAGTATCTGCTGACTCCTCCAGTCTTAGGGGCACCCGTCAGAGGGAAACCCCTTATCTTGTATATTGCTGCCATGGATGCCTCTTTGGGAGCTCTCCTAGCCCAGATCAATGAAGAGGGCAAGGAGCAGCCACTGTACTACCTCAGCCGAAAACTGATCGGGCCTGAGCATCGGTACGCTCCCATGGAAAAGATGTGCCTAGCTCTGGTGTTTGCTGTCAAGAAGCTGAGGCACTATCTCCTAGCCCATCGGGTGGAGCTCATTTCAAAATGCAACCCACTCAAATTTCTGTTATGCCAGCCTGTCCTCTCTGGTAGACTCGGCAAATGGGCGCTTATCCTCATGGAGTTCGACATCACCTTCGTCCCACGCAAGGCGATCAAAGGACAAGGAATAGCGGAGTTCTTAGCAGCGCACCCCGTGCCAGAAGATTCGCCACTCAACTTCGAGTTGCCCGACGAAGAGGTGTTAGTGCCTTCTCAAGAAATCGGGGAGTCTTCTGAAAAAGTCCCACCACAGATGGAGTCGGGTGTCCTCACCCTCGACCTCCCACATTGGGAGTTATATTTTGATGGTGCCTCTCGGACAATCAAAAGGGCCGGTGGCCTTACAGACTATGTCTCGGGTGCGGGGGTAGTCTTTGTGTCTCCACAAGGCGGTATCCTCCACAACTCTTGCGCTCTCATGAAGTCACTGACTAATAATGAGGCAGAGTATGAAGCGCTAATTATTGGGCTTCAACTGGCACTGGAGATAGATATCAAGTGCATCAAAGTGTACGGGGATTCTCAGCTCGTCATCGACAAGTACTGGGCGTCTATGATGTCCGTAAAAAGGAGCTCGTCCCCTACCATGCAGCCGTCATGAGGCTCAAGAAAAATTTTATCTATTTGAAATAGGCCATGTCCCCAGAGGCAGCAACTCTCAGGCTGATGCTCTTGCAAAGTTGGCAGCAGCCCTAAAACTCCCGCCTGAGGGAGAATTGAATATTACAGTCAGACACCGAAGGCTCATGCCAAGTGTGCTCGACGAAGAATCCGGCCTCACTGTTATGAGGTCGACAACATTCAAGAGGACAATGCTCCTGAAGAAGAAGATTGGCGCGAGCCAATTATAAAAATAAAGAACGGCTGGCTCCCTCCTGATCGGGCTCAGAGGGTGCAACTGCTACGCAGGGCGACATCCTACCAGCTGATTGACGGTCTGCTCTTAGGCTCGTCCATGAAAAGACCGATCGGTCCTCCTGCGATGTCTTTCGTCCAAGGAAGCGAAGACCGTCATGCACGAGGTCACTCCGGATTGTGTGGAGCTCACCAGCAGGAGCCAAGATGAAAATAGCATCAAGCTCAAAGGGTTTTACTGGCCCACCATGTACGAAGATTGCAATCAATTCGCTCGTACATGTCACCAATGCCAAGCATTCGGCCCAGTCCCTCGACGGCCACCTAACCCGCTCCATCCAACAGCGCCTACTTGGCCGTTTGCAGAGTGGGGTATGGATATTGTGGGACCATTCCCACCATCGTCCCAGGGGCACAAGTTCATACTCGCTGCCACCGATTACTTCTCCAGATGGGCGGAAGCCGTTCCACTACGGGAAGTTACAGGGGAGATAGTTGCTCGTTTTGTGCGGCACTATATCATATACAGATTCGGCACCCCCAGTCGGATTATATCCGACAATGGCACGCCATTCAAGAACAAGACTGTTTATGCTCTGGCGGCCAAGTTCCATATTGATTGGAGAGCGTCGTCGATCTACAATCCCCAGGCCAATGGGTTAGCCGAGGCCTTCAACAAAACCCTCTGCAAGCTGCTATCCAAGATAGTAGGTGGCCGCAAGCGGGATTGGGGCGAGAAGGTCCACGAAGCCCTATGGGCCTACCGGACTATTTACAAAACCCCTACGGGATGTTCCCCTTTTCTCCTGGTCTACGGAGCTGAAGCAGTGATCCCTGTGGAGATCGAGCTAGCATCTTACCGTGTTGCTGTGCACGCCGGATTGCCAGGTCAAGACCAATCTGAAATTGAAAGAAGGCTCGAGGAATTGTCCAACTTGAAGGTCAAAGACTCAAAGCCTACAAACACTTACAAGTGTATCAAGCCCGCATGACACGTGCCTATGATAAGCTAGGTCAAGCAACGGGCGTTCAAGAAAGGCGACCTTGTCATGGTCAAAGAAAAGGAGGTTCTCGCGGGAAGATCCAGCGGCAAACTCCAGCCTAATTGGCGTGGGCCTTACGTCATCCAGAAGGTCTACGAAGGAGGGGCCTATACGGTCCTTGACCACAAGGGAGACAATCCCTTCCCTCCTCTCAACGGCAAGCATATGAAGCTCTACCATGCGCCACCGCAGAGTTTCAGCAGCAGTCCTCACAGGACAGTACCTCTCCTCAGTGAAGGTTCAAAAAAAAAAAAAGGGGTTAAAAATACTGATACCCCGGCGGACTCAGTCAGCCTTCAACGGTTGGCTGAGGGTAAAAAGGCCACAGACCCGGTCGAGGTGAAAACCCGAAAGGGCGCCTCGGGCAAAAATGGGCAACCCCTCGGTGTGAAAACCCGAAAGGGCGCACCGGAAAAAGCTAAAGGGGGCCAGCCTCGGCGAAAACCCGAAAGGGCGGTGAGGTTGGTAATGTGAAAAAAAAAAATCCTCTCTCTGTCTATTCTATGGGTGGCTCTAAGTCAATGACTCCACCCCATCTCGAAAAAAAAAAATCATATTGATGCCATGGCTACGCCTTACATGTCGTTCTATGACACCTAGTCCCACTGGCATTCTGACGGTGTCATACTTTGTCCCATCGGGCTCGGCCTATGTACGCCTCTTCCGGGCTGCCGACCCATTCCGCCTATCGGCTTCTGGGTTCAGCTCATATGTCTCTTCTGAGCAGTTAAACCCGTTTACTCTCTTGTCCCACTGGGACTGGCCTCAGTATGCTCTCTCGGGCTGCCAACTTTTCATGCCTTTCGGCTCCTGTTTCATTCTAGGGAATGGCCTCAGTATGCTCTTTCGGGCTGCCAACCAATCATGCCTTTCGGCTCCTCTTTCATTCTAGGGAATGGCCTCAGTATGTTCTCTCGGGCTGCCAACCCTTCATGCCTTTCGGCTCATCTAACCTCCTTGGGATTGGTCTCAGCACGCCCTCTCGGGCTGCCAACCCATCATGCCTTTCGGCTCATCTTATCTTCTTGGGATCTGGTCTCAGTATGCTCTCTCGGGCTACCAATCCATCGTGTCTTGCGACACATGTCCCACCGGGTCTGGCCTCAGCATGTCCTCTCGGGCTGCCAACCCACCTATTCGCCTATCGGCTTTCGGATTTGACTCTCACGTCCCACTAGGGCTGTCAAATCCACCCCTTTTCTTCTTCAGGGTCTGACCTCTGCATGCTCTCTCGGGCTGTCAACCCATCTCGCCTCTTGGCTTTAGACTTGACTCATATATCCCACCGGGATCGTCAAGTTTACTCCTTTGTCCCCACGGGCTTGGCCTCAGCATGCCCTCTCAGGCTGCCAACCCTATTTGCCTATCGGCTCACGGATTTGACTAATACGTCCCACCCGGGCTGTCGAATCCCTTCCTGTCGTCGCTTCGGGTCTGGCCTATGCATGCCTCTTTCGGGCTGCCAACCCATCCCGCCTATCGGCCTCCAGGTTTAACCCGCATGTCCCTTTCGGACTGTTAAACCAACTCCTTTGTTGTTCCAACCGGGCTTGGCATATGCACACCCTTTTCGGGTTGCTAACTCGGTCAACCTTCGGTTTTGGATTTGGCTAATTGCGTCCCACTAGGACAGTCGAATCCACCCATCTTGTCATACCGGGCTTGGCTTCAGTATGCTCTCTCGGGCTGCCAACCCATTACACCTTTTGATCTCACCGGGTTTGGCCTCAGTATGCTCTCTCGGGCTGCCAACCCATTACGCCTTTCGGCTCGTTTCTATTCTCTCGGGTTCGATCTCAGTACGCCCTCTCAGGCTACCAACCCGTTTCGCCTTTCGGCTCACAGATTTGATTCATTCGTCCCACCCGGACAATCAAATCTACCCACTTGTCCCACATCTGCGGCACACACGTCCCTACGGGAGTGCCACCTTTTCCTCGCCTTTTGGCATTATAGGACAAAAAAAAAGAAAGAAAGAAAAAATGGGGTTAAAAATATTGAGACCCCAGCGGACTTGGTTGTTTCTGTTAGAAGAGCAATCAAGGGCAAAAAGGCTTTAACCCGGCTAAGGTGAAAACCCGAAAGGGCGCCTTAGGCAAAAATGGGTACCCCTCAGTGTGAAAACCCGAAAGGGCGCACTGGAAAAAGCTAAAGGGGGCCAGTCCTGGCGAAAACCCGAAAGGGCGGTAGGGCTGGTAAAGTAAAAAAAAAAAAGAAGAAAAGGCTTATCAAGCACTAGACTCGCTCCTCCTCAGCTCGGCAAGGCGAGTCTTACTCTGAAGAGCTTCCTCATGGAGCCCCTCAAGCCTATGGCAGAATCTACATCGGCAAGACTGCACTACTCTTCGGTCCCCTGGACCTCTCACAAAAGTGCCTCCACACTCTGGGAGGCCATCTGCTCGCGCTCGTAAGTGGCCTTGACTTGGGCGCCCACCTCAGCCTGGGCTCTCCGAAGTCTACAAAGTTGCTCCTCCTCTTGCTGAATCGTCAGCTGAGTCCTCCGCCTCCGCTTTCTAAATAGCGCGAAGGTGGACAAACTCCTCCCATAAAGACGCAAGCTCAGTCATCCAGGCGTCCCGAGGGAGAACAAATGCATGCATCTGGCAATGCTACACCAAGTTGAGGACCATTCGGCCACTCCATCCCAAGGGTCAGAAAACTCTGAAGCAGCTTTGAAGCCTCACTAGCTGAAGCTAAAGCAAAGAAAGGAGTTGCCTCAGCCCGTGTACGGCCGACATCTATCCAGACCAACATGCCCTAAGGGCTGGTCTACATCAACCTTGGCTATCACAAGTCAGCAATTAGCCACCTTCTACATTCGGCGACATACCTCAGCGGTCAGCCGACACATCAACATGTTCGGCTACACCTCAGATGTTAGTCGGCACACTTTGGCGACACCTTAGCAGTTAGCCAGCTTTAACTTGCGGCTACACACCTCAGCGGTTAGCCGACACGTCTTCAGTGGCATCTTAGTGGTCAGCCAGCACCATGACTTTTGGCCAAACGCACCCCCAAGGGTCGGCCAGTGTCAGTCTCCAGCTATCACAGCTCAATAGTCAATCAACGACGACTCAGATGGATGCGCCTCTTCGAGATAGGCCTACATCAACTTCGGGCTAACAAGTCTCTCAGAAGCAGGCCCCCATCAACTTTGGGTTAATAAGTCTCTCAGAAGCAAGCCCCCATCAACTCGGGCCAACAAGTCTCTCAGAAGCAGGCCCCCATCAACTCTAGGCCAACAAGGCTCTCAGAAGCAGGCCTACATCAACTCGGGCCAACAAGTCTCTCAGAAGCAGGCCCCCATCAACTTCGGGCTAACAAGTCTCTCAGAAGCAAGCCCCCATCAACTCTAGGCCAACAAGTCTCTCAGAAGCAGGCCTACGTCAACTCCGGGACAACAAGCCTCTCCGAGGCAAGCCAGCATCAACCCTCAGCTTTCTGGAAAGCAATGAAGCAGTAAGGTGCAGCTCTACAGAGGGCACGGACCGTCCGCCTCCGCCCCGGCTTTGACGAACGTTCCGTGGGGGGCATTTGTTGGCAGCAAATTTTGCTTTGCAAAAATACCTCCGCTTTTATTTAGTTGAAGCAGAAATGGGCTAACTTGGAGATGGAAGACCCGTACGGGGTCGGAGGAACCCGTCCGGGGTCGGAGGGACCCGTACGGGGTCGCCCTCACCCGGACGGGTCCGCCCGGAGGTGGGCAAACCCGCACGGGGCCGCCCTTGGGCGGGCGGACCCGTCCGGGGTCGCCCGACCCCGGGAGGGACCCACCCGGGGTCCGCGACCCCGGGCAGGTCCTGCCCGGGGGGTCGCGACCCCGGGGAGGTCCCCCCGGGGGGTCGCGACCCCGGGCAGGTCCCCCCGGGGGCCGCGACCCCGGGGAGGTCCCCCCGGGGGTCGCGACCCCGGGCAGGTCCCCCGGGGGGGTCGCGACCCCGGGGAGGTCCCCCCCGGAGAGCTGCGACCCCGGCGGGTTCCCCCCGGGACGGTCCAGGACCGTCCCGGGGACTCTCCACCCCGGGGAGGTTCCTCTCCCGCGCACGCAAATCAAAATATGACCTCCCCGGGGTCATTTTCATCCCGTTGGACCCGTACGGGGTCGAACACTCCCGGGGAGGTTCCCCACTTCTATAAATAGACCCCTGGAGGTCCAGAAGGGGGGAGGGAAGCTCTACTACACTCAACAACCTACGGAAGACACTCGGAGCGTTTTGTTCGTTTGTCTTGGCCCGCGAGGGGTAAGTCCCCGGGTTTTGTGTAGGTCCCCCTATGAGGGTATATTTGTAATTTTGCCCCTCAGTGGGCCGTGTTGTTGTTTCTGGCAACACACAGAGAAGAATACGACGACAACTACAAGCAGCAACCTACGGAAGACGCTTGGAGCATTTTGTTCGTTTGTCTTGGCCCGTGAGGGGTGAGTCCCCGGGTCTTGTATTTATGCCCCTACGGGGTATATTTATGGTTATGCCCCCCAGTGGGCCATGTTTGTAATTATGCCCGTCAGCGGGCCACGGTTGTAAGTCTTTACGTCTCGGGACGACTAAGTCTTGTATTTCTGCCCTTATAATGGCGAAATTACAAAAATATCCTTCCCGGGATGGTAAAAGACCGAAGTCCTGTAATTTGCAGTTATGCCCTGCAATCTTTTGTAATTGGGACTACGTCCCTATCTCCCGCTCCAAGGCGGACGTTTGTACAGTCGACAACTCGCCGACAACCCTTGTACTCACATGGAATTATAAAAGCATTCAGCATGTTTTATATGTAACCTCGGGTGGGAAAATTATAAGAAAACCCCCCGACTTTGGAGAATTGTGTATATACCCCTCCTTCGATCAATTTGACAGAGCTATGCTTTCTATGAAACCCTTTGTCATTCCTTCGGTCCGGAAGTGTTGTCAGCTTAGTCCAGCACTCGGGTATCATATCAAACCTAGGTCTAGGGTCTGGTAAAGTTACCAAAATACCCCTGTAACCTAAACATGGCCTCAGAGCCCTCGAAACCCTCCAGAAAGAGCCTCAATGCCTTGGGGAGTTAGAGATCCAGTTTCACTTCCACTCCAGCCCAGAAAATTTCATAAATGTCCCTGGCCTGGAAAATTACCAAAATACCCCTGGGTTGGTAAAATTACCAAAATACCCCCGGGGTCCAGAAAACTTCCCTTGCTTTAAAAATGCCTATGGCTTCCGCATATTTGCGCCTCTATGCCTAAATCTTAGGGTTTTGCTCAGACCTAGCCCTAATCTAGTTGTTTCTATGTGTTGGTGGTAAAATGAGTGGTCATGGAGAGTCTCTCGAGTGAGCTTGCCCTCCACATCAGAATCTCTGTAGAAGTCTTTTGGGACCTCTTTGACAGTTAAACAAAGGTGTTCGGACGTTAGGCCGATGTAAATCAACACTGACTCCGGTCAGTGGGGAAAGGTCCAGCACTCGAACCCAAATCGTCTGATACTATGCGCACCCACGGAACCCTCTCTACGCAGAGGAGTGTTTCTTTTCAAAAAGAACGAAAATCTACCTTTTATCTACGATAAGAGTATTTCTTAGATTTTTTTTCCGTGTCCAACAGTTAGTCATCTATATGTTAAAATCATTGACACATACATCAGTGAAATATTTAAGGATGTCAGTGGTGTGGCTGGAATGGGGGCTCTGCAGGCCTTCGACTGGGCCTGGGCTGAAACATGGGCTTTGGAAGAAAATGAAGTGAAAATTACCTGTATCCCTGAAATGTTTAAGTATTATCTCTATACCTTTACCTTTATGGAATTTACCTCAATATCTCGACGGATGTCCCGTGCCTCTCTCGTCAACAACACCTCACGATTGTTAACCCCAAGTGGGCCAACAGGGGGAAATGACTAACCTACCCCTTACTTGGTTAGCTCTCTCTCTCTCTCTCTCTCTCTCCCCCCTCCTGTGATGTTGTGGGTATTGCAACAGAGAATAGAGAGGGGGGAGGTGGAGGTGGGGGATGTGGAGATGGAGAAGGGAGGAACTGATAACTAAAAAAAAAGAAAGAGCTAGGTGCACTGCACTTTCCCTTGCCCCGCACGCGCAGGCTTGTGTTTCCGGTCTAGCCGGTGTCCGGCTTGCTTTTGGAGTAGGAGTTTGATTCTGATTGTGGGACATTCAATGCACCTGCTGAAAGAGGCTTTCCTGTGGGCTGGGAGAGTAACCGCCTCTTCACTCTCCTTCAGCCAATTAGTGATCCATTTCAGTTCCTAGCAAAGTTTCTTTCTCTAGACAGTACTAGAGAAAGCAATCTTGGTCTTTATAGTGTTCTAGAGACTCAAGATGCATTGGACCGAGAAAGGCTAAGTTCAGTAGTTCGGGGCTAGAGAAAGGCTTTACAATTCTTCTTCTTTCAATTCTCTTTTGCTCCTCACCTGTTAATTTCAATGCATCAGATGATTTTTCAGCAGAAGAGACTGAGCTTTTCTACTTCATTAGGTCTCAATGGCTGTTGGCCTGTAGTCAACTCGAAGGGACTTGTACCTGTCAACCTACGGGGTGGAGACGATGGGGTCGGTCCATGGATTTTCCTTCCTTTTGTCACATTTTGATGGTGGCGGCTGCTGGTAGCACCGCGGTGTACCACCTTGGCCCTCCTCCTCACGGCGTTGTGCGCGGCGGTCCTGGCCGTGGCCTTCTGGAACCTGACCACACTGTGTGCTGCAACCCCCTCCCTTGCTCTTCCCCTTCAGTGTCGGAGAGAGAGAGAGAGTAAGCAGAGGTCGGTGGTCCTTCTTCGTGTCCATGGGGAGGTGGATGCCGATGGAGGAGCGCACCATGGGGATCACCGGCGTGTCCCCACATGGCGTCATCGCCAACCCCAATGGGAGGCTGTTCCACTATGTGGAGGGGCACATGGAGGACTTGGAAGGGAGGGATGCGAGGGCGAAGTCGCGACATGGCAGATGGTGGTGGAGATCCCCGATTCAGGCGACGGTAAGTAGGCGGTGGCCCCCTGCCTGGTGTGCTGGCCCGGTGGTGCGAACAAGCCAATGATGATCGGCTCCTCCCACTCTCTGTTTGGCTCAAGCTTATTAGCCATGAACCTCGCCTGACTCTTTCCAGAAATTTTATGAATAACATTTACAAACAAGTTTGATTTTCTATAAACATGAGGCCGAGGCGGGCTAACCAAGTGTTCCCGCATCGAGACGACACCACTCCGAATTATTTTCTCTAACTCATCCTTGCAGATAAAGCAATCCTCAATAACATGGCCCAACACGCGATGGTAGAGGCAATAATTAGGCTCATGCATTTTTTTCATTTCCACGGGTCTCTTCGGCCTCGGTAGGGATATCATTCCATTTTTATGTAAAACTTGAAGAGCTTCTCAGTATGTTCCCTTTTGAAAGAGTAGGGAGTTTTCACACACTCTGCCAATCCTTTTGACATTACAGGATTTGCTTGAGCCGCGTTCCTTTTGGAGACGGTCACCCGAAGGAGGGAACTCTACCGCATTTACCGACGTCTCATTTGTTGTCAGTAAGGGCTCGACATTCGTTGGTGACCCATTGTTACTTTGGTCGCTTGCCGAAGACGCGACGCACTGAAGCAAAGCCTCGCGCTCTCGTAGGAATTCTTGCAAAAGAGACCTCAATGCTTGAGTCTCACGCCTTAAACCTTCCAAAGTAGTGGGTCAACATTATGAAAAATATTTTCAAGACTTCAATTGACATTGCAAAGATTTCTCAGCATCTCGATCAATCGAGGCTCCTCATATTGAAATGACGCTTCATGAGGATGGTTACTTCGGAATGGGAATTCCTCGAATACGGCCTTGATTCAAAAATTGCTCGGCAGCTTTTCAAAGACTTCTCCTTGTCATTCTCTCTCCTTGAATATCGATCTCCCCCTTTTGAATGAGAGTTTCAATACAATCTTGCACCTCCTCACACTCCTCGGTGGGGTAAGATATCATGCCATGGTATTCAGAATATTTATGATGTACTTTCTCTACCTCTGTGTAAGTTGGCAGCGGGTCGTGTACCATTATCCGACCCTCCTCAAAGAGGACATTAAACATCTTTTTAGTGTTCTCTTTTGGAAAAGAGGATTGGTGAGAGGGCCGCCATCCAGGATACCATAGATCGGGTTTAGTCCCGCTGGGGCCTGCCTCTTCTACCCCTAGATTAGGGAAAGTAAAAGCTGCCACCTCATAGCTCGCATTGGCTGCGTGATGATGGATGACATTGACTGACCGGGTCAACCTATCCCAAGTGTGAGGCTGGGGAGGGTCGACATTGTAATGAGCTGGTTTTGGATCATCTTCTCCAACTCATTTTTGAAGACATAACAATTTTCGATGGTGTGTCCCAATAAACGGTGATATAAGCAGTAATTGGGATCATCCGACTTGTTGACCTCCTCAGGCTTTTTGGGGTATGGCAGAGATATGAGCTTATTTTTCATGTAGAGGTTGAAACGTTCCCTGGTGTGCTCCTTTTTAAAGGAGTGGGGGGTTTTCATGCGTTCGACCAATCTCGCGGCCGACGCTTTCCCTTTGGGCTTCTAGCCAGAGTCATTTGAAATTGGTGCTTCTCCGACTCCACTTGAGGGAGAGAAGCCGACAGCATTTGCCTCATTACCGGCGACATTGCGCTCCTTACAAGGATGGCAGTATCGGCCGAAGCCGATACGTTTCGGCCGAAACGTATCGGTTTCGGTCCGAACCGAAATGATTTCGGACCTGCTCACTGTGTAACAGGTCCGAAACTTATTTTTTTTAATGGTTTCGAGTGCAACCGATACCGATTTCGCTCGAAACTTACTCGTTTCGGCCCAAAACCGCCCGATTTCAGTCGAAACCGGACGTGAATCTGTTCTCCCTTAGATTATCAGATTTGAGGGAGAAGTGTGTTGCAGGGGCTCCAAGGCGGTGGAGGAGGTTTTAGGTGGAGGGATTTGCCGCCGTCGCCGTCGCCGCCGTCGTCGTTTCTTGCTGTTTACAACGTGTAGCCGCAACCGTCTCCCTTTCTTGATGTAAATTTCTAATATATCTTGTAAGGTTTTATTTTTTTTGGTTGGTTTGATATTTTTTTTGTTGTAGGTAAGGTTCTCTTCAATATATTAATTTTCATATGTTAAATATGTTAGAACTCCAAATTAAGCTCTAATTAGCTATTTAAATTTGGGGCTTTTGTCTAATTAGGTTTAATTAGGGTCAATTGAAGCTCAATTGAGCATCATCGAATAATTTAGGGCGGGAGCATGCTGCTAATTGCATTTAATGAAGGGTGATTAGGGTAAAACTCTAAATTAAGCCTTAATTAACTATTTACATTTGAGGCTTTTGTCTAATTAGGTTTAGTTAGGGTCAATTGAAGCTCCATTAAGCTTCATTGAATAATTTAGGGCGGGAGCATGCTGCTAATTGCATTTAATGAAGGGTGATTAGGGTAAAACTCCAAATTAAGTCCTAATTAACTATTTAAATTTGGGGCTTTTATCTAATTAGGTTTAGTTAGGGTCAATTGAAGCTCAATTAAGCTTCATTGAATAATTTAGGGCGGGAGCATGATGCTAATTGCATTTAATGAAGGGTGATTATGGTAAAACTCCAAATTAAGCCCTAATTAACTATTTAAATTTGGGGCTTTTGTCTAATTAAGTTTAGTTAGGGTCAATTGAAATTTAATTAAGCTTCATTGAATAATTTAGGGCGGGAGCATGTTGCTAATTGCATTTAATGAAGGGTGATTAGGGTAAAACTCCAAATTAAGCCCTAATTAGCTATTTAAATTTGGGGCTTTTGTCTAATTATCTCAATTCAACATAATTTGAAGCTTAATTATGCCGAAGATTCATTTTTTTTCATTGTACTTACAACTATTTGTTTTTGATTGTCTTAATGCAGCATCATGTCTAGACGTGGACAAGGTCAGGAGCAGCAAGGGCAAGAGGATCCGGGATGGGCCCATCTCTCCTTAGTTGATGTTGGGAGAAGAAAAGTGAAATGCAATTATTGTGGTAAGGATATACATGGCGAAATTACTAGAGGAAAGCAACATTTGGCAGGGATAAGAGGAGAGGTCAAATGATGTGACAGATGTCCCCGAGAGGTCCGAGAAAAAATGCGTTAGTGCCTTCTGGGCAAAAAAGAGTGGATGCAACAAAGGGCTGAAGATCATGCTGAAATTATTGAGGAGATTTCGGACAGAAAGGGAAGGAGGGATGATGATGATGAGAAAGGCACTGAGGATTCAGATCCAGAGCTGACTGAAGTAATAGAGCGTGAACAAGACGTTCGAAGGAATGGAAAAGCACCAATAGGTTCAGGGATATTAGGATATACTCCAGTACAGCTGGTGTAGCACGAGTTGCACGACGTTCTGACACTGGTGCAGCCCTATAGAGAGGAGGTCCCATGGACAGCTATCTGCACAGAAAGCAAAGTGCTACACAACCAAAAGTCAAGCAAACATTCAGAGAGGTAAAAAAATCAGCAAAAGTTACAGGGCATGCATTTAAAAGTATTTACAAATGGTTTTTCCATGCAGGCGTCTCTGCACATGCAGCTGAATCAGAATATTTCCAACTTATACTACATGTCATAGTAGATGTTGGCCCTAGTTTGAAGGCCCCGTCACGTTGAGACATATACGGGCGTGGCCTTTAGGGGGAGGTTGAGGAGCTCCATCAGTGGGTTGAAAGTTTCAAGCATATCTGGATGGAGAGAGGATGCACCATCATGTGTGATGACTGGACTTGTACTACGAAGAAGTCCATGATTAACTTTCTGGTCTATTGAATCGAAGGTATAGTATTTGTTAAATATATAGATGCATCAAATTCTGAAAAGAATGCAAATTATTTGTTTCATTTGATGGATAAGATGGTAAACCAAATTGAAGAGGACAATGTTGTGCAAGTAGTCACTGATAATGAAGCCAGTTATAAGGCTGCAGGGAAGAAGTTGATGCAGAAGTGCAGGCATTATATTGGCTCCCATGTGCAGTACATTGTCTGGATTTGATACTTGAAGACATTAGGAAGGAAAATAATGTGAGGAAGACAATTGAGAGGGCACATAAAATCACCCAGTATATTTATGGCCATCCTAGGATATTGACCATGTTCAAGGAGCCTGCAAGTGGGGGGGGGGGTGAGATATCATCCGTGCAGGGCCAACTAGATTTGATTCAAATTTCATTTCTTTGGAGTCTTTGCACAGGTATAAGAATGAGCTCAATTCTGTCTACTTTATCATTATAGATATCATCCGTATTTGATTCGAATTTTATTTCTTTTGAGTCTTTGCACAGGTATAAGAATGAGCTCAAAGCTTTCATGTACCACATGCCCTGCGGGAATACATAGACAAATCTAATGTTGATGCTCAGATGAATTGTTTGGATGTCTGCCACATCGTGGAAGACAACAAATTATGGGCCAGGATCTCACGGTACATGAAAGTAGTCACACCCCTCGTGAAGTTCCTAAGAATGGTGGATGGCGATGAGAAGAATGATATGGGATATCTGTACGAGGCCATGTACCGTGCCAAATTAGAGTTGCAGAAATTCCTTCCCCGAGAATATGCAAAGTGGTGGAAAATTATTTACCACAGATGAGACAACACATTACACAATGACTTGCATGCAGCTGGTGAGTGATTAATTGTATTGATAGAAAGTTTATTGTTCTTTAGGTTAATTTATATCTAACATTTAGTTAACTATACACAAATGCAAGTTATTTCTTCAACACTCGATTTATGTACAATGCCAATGCAAATGTTGATGGCGAGGTACTTCAAGGCATTTTAAAAGTCATTGGTCGTTTATTGAGGACACCAGAAAAGAGACTTCAGGCTAAAATAGAGGTTGACCTTTATTGATTTTATCGATAAGACGCATAGAATGAGGACTGAGACATATTTTGACTCTCAATTGTAATACGCTGTGGGAAGAGTGAGCCCAGGTATACTAAATCTTTCTGCTTAAATTGAGTCAATATGTATTAGTACATCATGGAGAATTGATCTTTATTTACATCTTACATTTATCTGTTTATGGTTGGTGGAATAGCTGACTGGTGGATAATGTTGAACAACCGAGATGTGGACAGTAATGTATTGACTTTCATTGCAATTAGGGTGCTCAGTCAAACAACATCAGCAAGCCAATGTGAAAGAAATTGGAGCACGTTCTACCTTATACACTCAAAGGTTCGCAATCAGCTAAGGGCTGAACGGTTAGAAAATTAGTTTACTGCCACTACAATATGAGACTGAGAATAAAAAACATGAAGTTGAGACAACAACTGCGGGACAAACGCGTCGCAGATGATACAACTTCAGAAATTGATGTGGACTGCATTATTTGATGATGACAATCCCTTGCAGTTTTGGGTTGAGATACGAGAGCAGGTTGATGAGCCCGTTTTTGATGTTGATGATAGAACATGGGCAGAGGGCATATTACATGAAGATGAGCCAAGAGATCCAGAATTCAGAAGACCAACAAAGAGGGCCAGAGAGACTTATGCGCACCAGAGAGAGGACCGAGCTTTGTTTGTTCATGACATTGAGCAATAGTCTAAGTTTGAGCCAGCTAGACACTCAGAATCAGATAGCAGTCTAGTCACTCCTAGAATTGTCAAGCCACCTCCATCCTTAAGAAGAAGTACATCAGTGCAAGAGCTAACTGAGAGGACTAGTGCTGCTACTCGAGAGGACCCGACAATTGAGCAGTTGAAGCAAATTTATGTGAGGCACATGCCGAGGAGAAAAGGACTCATCTCAAAGATGAATGAAATGATCACACCAAAAGAGAAAAAAAATATTCCCAAAGGTTAAAAGGCGACTGGTTTCTTATGGTTCTGATGATGATGATAATGATCCCAGTGCAGCTACAGGTGCTACTACTGACGGTGGCACATATGCACCTACTTCCTTCTTCCACGTTGACACAGGCAGAGGATACAGTCATAGTGAAGGAGGATATGATTCACAAAGCCAATATGAGCATCCATCAAGTTATGGAGGTGGCCAACAGGAAGCAGGCATGTCTGGGTGGGGTCATCAACCATAATTTCAATTCCATCCAGTTCCACCCAGTAGTAGTTATGGGTCAACATCCTCTTCTTATCCTCAAGGTTCTACTTCTTATGTTGATTTTGAATTCCAATCAAGCCAACAACCTTACATTCCAAGAGAGAGCCAAAGAGGGATGCAGGACTTGGCTACATCATTGTTTGGTTACAGTGAATATACAGAACACATGCAACTTTTTTATGGGTATCAACATCAGAAGCCAGACGATGAGGGAGAATGTTCTTCTAGCTATTATCTATATTAGTGCATCATCATTTGAGTAATAATCATTTAATTTATGTAACATTTATTGTGTCTAATTAGGTTTGTTGTACTGCTTGAACCTACTTCATGCTTAATATGTACTCAAGAATATTACTTTAACATGTCCAATGCCTACTTCGTGTTTATTGCACTTAATTCTATTTCTTTACAGTCAAATACATGTCTAATGATTTTTTCTGATTTTTTTTCTGATTATTTATATTTTTCTGATTATTTCTATTATTTCTGCTTTTTTTGAATGTTTTGAACTGGTTTTGGCCAGTTTCGACTGAAACCGAAACCGAAGCCAGTACGTTTCGGTTTCAGTCCCGGCCGAAACCGGTACCGAAACCTGTATAGCCATCCTTGGCTCCTTAGGTGTCTTGCCCTTGGAGGGTGTGTACGTTGGATTATCAGCGAAGAATATTTCGATCTTCGCGACCACTGAATTCAGCTGATCGAATCCTTTAATACTTGCCCCCAAGAGTCTTTCACTGATGTCTGCGGACAAGCCTCTCTAGCATATTGTTATGGCGTCCTCTTGCGAAGGAGGGTTATCTCATCTCATGCTGAAGTCCCTCCAGCGTTTAATGAAATCGAGCGTGGTCTCTCCTCTTTTTTGCTTAAGGGAGCAGAGCTCCGCAAGGGACACTTTCTTTTCGGCCGCCTGGAAACGATCGATAAACTTCTTTTGTAAGTCGGCCTAGTCGGCCACAGAGTTTGGTTTTAATCTTGAATACCATTGAAAGGCAGTGCCTATGAGAGAAGTTGCAAAATAACAAAGGAGGTAGGACTCCTCGAGCGTCAGGTCACCCATGGCCGTTATATAGTAGGCCAGGTGTTCATGTGGAGATCCCTGCCTATTGAACTTTTGGAGTTTTGGCGCCTTTAGACAGTCCGGCGGGAACTTCTTGAATTGGTGGTGGAGTGGATATGACACACTATAGAGATCCACGATAGCAATACCCTCGCCACGCTGGGCGAATTTATCTTCGACTATCTTCTCAATCATGGGCCGCTGGGCGACAACATCTATAGCTGTCGGGGTCCAAGAAGACTGGACATTAGGGGGAGGGCGAGGTGGCTCGGCCCCCACTTCAGCGGACACATTATAGGAGGAGCAACTTGACGGCTGATTGCGATGGGATTGGCCAACCGCTGCTCCCTCCTAATATTTTGATTGTAAATCGGCGTCGCGAGCCTTTGGGTATTGATGTTTATATTTTGCCTTAATTCGAGCATGAGGTTTGTCATTTCGCCGTGCCAGCGCTGCATGGTTTCAAATTTGGCATCGTCAGACATTGCCATAAAGGCAGCTCTTGAGGGCGGCTCGAAGATTGGGTTAACATAGCCATCGATGGGCTGATTGCCCCCTTCTCCTCGGACACTTATAACTTCATCCTAGTCGTTTTGTTCTTGGAGCAAATTTTCATCTTGGAGTGGGACTTGCTCCTGGATGTGCCCTTGATGTTGGCATTGGTTGGAAGTTCCTGCCTGGCCGCTAAATTGGGCATGTAGGTTCCTCTTAGCAGCATGCCTGGTGTTGAGATACACTACGTCCGTCGCTGGATTCGGATCATTTACCTTGGCGAGTTCATTTGGGTTGGCCGGATTGCCGACTTCTTCCATTAGTTCTTTACCGGAGGTATAGCAATAAACCTTTATGCTATCCCCGACGTCGGACATTTGAACCACCCTCCGCTTCCTTGGTGGTTGGACCCCGGGACGAGGAGGTGCCCCTAGTCTGTCAAAAATTGACGATCGTACCGAGGGAGCTTGCGTCAGCCTATCAAAAATTGAAATTCGCGCCGGGGGTGCCTGAGTGCGGCTGGTTCCCTTCAACTGGATCATCTCCGGGTCTTGAGAGGTAGGGTTGGGGTTACGATAAACCCCCTTTCTCTTTTGCCCCTGTTAATGCAGGGGTTTGACATCTTGGGATGCCGATGCACGTTGATCTTGGGGTTGTTCGGGTTTGCCTGCCCTGGCCCTCCTGATTACGCGGGCCTCTTTCTTGGTGATCCATACTTGTTTCATTTTTTGAGGGTGCTCCATAATTGCGCTGCCCGCATTCCTAGAGTTGGACTTCTTCTTGAAATCCGGTTTGTCTTCCCGCACCGGTGGAGAATCGAGTAGCAGTTGGAGGTCGGAACTGTCGGTACATGACTAACCCGAGGTAGAATCATCTTGCCGCCGTCAAGCCGAATGCGGAGATCCCCGACAAGCATTGTCTTGCCAGATCTTGAAACTGTCGCCACAGGCCTCCTGCTTTGGCGACTTCGGCGTTGCCCCCATTTGGCAGGGACAATGCTGAACGAGACTGTGTTAACCGAGAATACTCTAGCTTGAGAAGAGCGGGGCTTGGTGCCCCCAGCAGCGGCAGGGATGGCCAGTGCAGCTGGCATTGGCTGGGCTACGGGGACCACCCCTAAGAAGAGAGGGACCCAACAACGGTAGGAAAATCCCCAAAGACAATTGGGGTAGCCAGATAGCTGAATCTGGCGTGGTTCGCGACAACGAAGGGGCCATAGGTAACTGTCGCTATTGAAGTTGCGAAGAAAACTTACTTTGAGCTTTGGTGATGAAAATTGAGTCCCTCCCTAGTCTCTTGTAAAGACAAGAAAGGTCATTAGGATCTTCACAAAGGCATTAAAATCTTTAGCAGAAAAATGAAAGGCGAGAAAGGTCCCACAAAGTGTGCCAGTTTGTTTACACGCAAAAAAAAAAAAAAAGAATGCGGACACGCTGAAGATGAATTAAAAAATTGGCATTTTTGGTTATTATCAGCATGTTTATTTGCATTTCTTTATTTGTTTTGCGTTTTGGATTTATCAGACAATTTAAGGGTTCGCGTATTGGACCTTTCCTCGCCGATTGGAGTCGGTGTTAATTTACATCGGAGAAGTCCGAATAGCTTTGATTAACTGCTAAGGACTCCCCTTTTGCCTTTACGACTCATGCACTGAGACAGGGAGGGAATTTCTATGGTCTTTCCTCAAGCGAGGGTTTGGCTATAATTTTTTTTCTTATGAGGGTTTAATCACATTTTTCCTCATAGCAAAGGGTTTATTTGCAATTTCATGCCCGACTAGGGTACCATGTGTGACCCTGAATTTTTTGCATTTTCTTGGATTTTTGTGGATATATGCACAATTTTGAAGAAATTCGGGGTAAAAATGTAATTTCTGGGCCTTAGTCTGAAGAGGAGACATTTTCACGAGTCGGGAAATGTTTTCCCATGAGCAAAAATATATCTCTTAAATTTTCACATTTTTATGATATTTCCTTGAAATAGATGTACTTTTACACAATTCCAGATAAATCCAGGGTAAAACACAATTTCAGGACCATGCGGGGGCCATTGCATAATTTTCAGAAACAAATTGATACATTTCTATTATTCTTTGACTTTCATAATTTTATACACTGTATTTTAATAACACGTAATACAATAACTTTTTGTACACCCGAGGGGCATTTTTGTCAAAACATACCCTAGAAGGGTCTTTTCATAAATTGCAGGGGCTTAAACTCAACAAGACTGGGCAATGAAGAAGGGGGCGCAGCCTTCTTCTTTTCCTCTTGGACTTGGGCCTGCTGGAAGCTCTCCACGTCTTCTTCTTCTTCTTCTCTTCTCCAAGTTCCTCCTTTTCAAGTCTTTGGCTCCTTTTATAGGAGGTTGGAAATAGAGCGGAGGCTAGGTGGCAGCACCCCTTCCGGTGGAAGTCTATGGGACAAGGTACCTCTTCTCCTTCCCTCCTTCAATTTTTTTTTGGGGGGGGGGCACCCCCTCCGGTGGTACAGTGACCGGAAGGGGTCTCCCTGGTCAAAACAGTACCGGAGTGGGTTCCCCCTCTGGTTTGACTGGGACTGGAGGGGGCCCTCTGGTCAAAACTGCACCAGAGGACCCTCTCCGGTGCACACACGACCGGAGGTGGTCCCCATTTGGTTCGCAAACCATCAGAGGGGGGCTCCCCCCGGTCTGGTGCAACCGGAGGGGGTCCCCTTGACCCCCCTCCGGTTTCTTTCACATTTGAGAGAGGTGGAGGGGCGGAGGGGGGGTTCTTGGCCACTTTTGGCTTTAAAAAGCCTGTCCACTTGGTAAAAAAATGATTTTTACTACTGGTAGCAGCAAGTGGAGGGCCTACCCTTGTGGCTTTTGGCACATTTTTGTTGTCCGGGAATGGGGAACATTCCCGTTGACCGCCGGGACAACCCGGAAGATGAAAAAAATATTTCTTGTGGTGGATTCCCCGTGCGGGTGAGCGGATTTCTACCACACTTTCATGAGATTTTTGTGCATGAAAGCTCATAAAATTGTGAATAGTCCTTAATTTAACGGGACTCTTATGGGAGTTCATGACGACAACGAGCTCGTCATTTCAAGACCGTTCAGGATAAATCCCATTTTCTTCTTTCTTTCTTTCTAAAATTTTCAGAAAATATCAGAATTTAATAATAACCTTTTTTGGCCCAACAATTGGGTACGCCCAATTAAGTAACTATGGTTCGAATCAATGTGTTGTAGCTCTTCTCTGGTGATCTACGAATCATCTAAATGCCGGGTGACCTCTCCAATAAATGAAATAGCATTGATACCCTTGACTCTGTGTTAAAATCTATTGTTCATCTACTATGCACTCGATTTGGTCACATAGGGTGGGAAACACTAGTGAAGGGCACTCATGAGTCGGCTCACTCTCAAGGGGTGGTGAGGGCTCAATTGAGTCTATGGGGATTGTTGGGAGTTCTTTATAGGCTACTAGGTTAGAGATGTTCAAGGTGGAGCTGATTGCATAATCTGGTAATAGGTCCATAGCATACGTATTTGACCCGACTTGTTGTAACACTTTGAAGGGTCCTACACTTTGTGCTTGGAGTTTCTTTACAACTTACAAGAGAAACCGCTCAAGCCAAACCCTAATCATCACATAATCATCAACTTGAAACTCTTGGAAGCGCCTATTGCAATCCGCCAAATGCTTATAGGATTTATCAATTAAGTTGATGTGTTGATTGATCTCTTCATGCAAATTCCTATCATGCAATGATGTGACTAACTTAGAGATTCTAGTGGCCAGATCCCTAATTGGGTTTGTTCTTGACTCAATCAACCCTAGGGCTCTAGTATGAAGACTTCTATCATGTGGGAGTGGAGGGGATGTTGGTATTGTGATCTTCCTATCGTTGCATGCGGAGAGTGACATCTTGATCAAATGACTAGGGTCGTCCCGAGATGTTGCTGCCAACTTCCATAAGAATAATGTCACACCAAATCTGATCTTGATAAGAGTGAAACTAGGTGGGAACATGGCACATTTATTGGATCATAATTGAAGTTGCATCCAACTAAGCTACTTGACGAGGACTAGATCAACTAGTGTCAGCTCTAGGTGGGAGACAGTGTCAGTATAAATGGCATTAATGTCACACCCACTATCTATAATGAGTTTGCACATTTTTCCTCCAATTTTGAGGAAGGTGTGAAAGATGGAAGTTCTACACCAATCATCATTCTTCTTGGGTTGGACTAGGATACATTTAATGACCCCTAATCTTGTATCTTCATATTCCACAAATTCCTCAATGAGGGTTTCATTAGCCTCATAGACTTCTTCCTCAATTGCCTTTAAGGGTTCTTTATCCTCATGTCCTCCTAAATGAAGGGTTTTCGTGGGGCATTGTCTCGCATGGTGGCCATACCCATGATACCTAAAGCATGGGGTTCACGAAGGATTGCTCCCCGCTGATGCTCCTACGACATCTTTTCCCTTGTTTCCTTTCCTTAATGGTGGGATGGTGGTTGAGAATGGGTTAAGGAGGCTAGAGGGGTATTAAACCTCTTACTCATTGTCCTACTCGGGGCTTTGCGAGAGACTTGTTTCTCACCCATTGGTGTTGTTCTCCTAGTGGGCTCATGATGGTCCTATCTTTGGGAAGTTTGGGTTCTAGGAGACAATGGCCTTTGGAACCTTTCTACATCTTGGGTCATTTGTTAGGTACTCTCTAAATTGATCACCTCATGTGGAATTAGTTCTCCTTGGATGTCCTCTCGAAGGCCTGCCTTAAACCTAGACAAGGTCATATCATTATCCTTATTGACCCCGCATCTCAAAAGGTACTCATCAAATTGGGAAACGTAGTTAGAAATAGGGCAATTTCCTTAAGTCAATCTTTGCCATTGGTCTAAAAGACGGTGGTGATAAAAGGGGGGAAGGTACCTCTCTCTCAACTTCTTTATTTCATCCCAAGACTCAATGGGTTCTCGTCTACTTTGGTGGAGATGACTCTCTATGTTCAACCAATGGATTTTGGGTTGACTGGTAATTTTCATTTTGGCAAATTGAGCCTTTCATGCCTCCGACATTTCATACTATCAAAGTGTCTATGTTGGACTCCCAATCAGCATAGACTCTAGGACCCCGGGTTCTATCATAGCAGGGAGCTTTTAACTTAACATTCCTAAGTCAATTCCCCATAGTCAAGGGCTTCACGAATAGGTCTCATGTCATAGTCATAAGCTTGATGGGCCTCATTTTGGATTCTTGGCATCTTTGGATAATGGAGGCTCTAGAATGCTTATCATCAGTATTTCTCCCATGATTCTCTGGTAAGGTTAGCCTATAGGTGACTTCCTTCTCAAAGTGGTCAAATCTTTCTAAGAGATCATGCATCATTTTAGTTAAATTTTCCGCCATGTGGTTCCTAATTAAGGAGACTCCTCTAGAATGCTTCATGCTGGAGCGAGTTTGCATTCAAGGACTAAGTGAAATGTAGCATTTTGAAAAATTCAAGATTTTGAAAAATGTCCAGATGCAATATTTTGATCTGTGCAAGGTTTGTTTTTAAATCATGAAACTCTTTTTGAAAAGTGCAAGGTTTTGAAGAATCCAAAGACTCTAATGCAATATTTTGAAAATGCAAAGTTTTGAAAAATGCAATATTTTCGAAGATGCAAAGTTTTGGAAAAAATGTCCTAGAGATGAAAGTGCAACTTTTAGAAATGCAAAGTTTTCAAAATATGCAAGATTCTAAATACAAGATTTGATCAAAATAAACACCCGAATCTAGACCGGGCTTTGAAACCAAATTTGGAGAGGGATAGGGTCTAATAAACCTAAGTGGACAAAGATCAATCACGCATCAAGTTTTAGCAAAGGATCTTTAACAAGCAATTAGTAAGTTCCCTAAAGCTTTCCATATCTCACATGGTGACCATATGATAGAATCAAAAGTCCCTTTAATAGAAGCTAGGGGACCACAGGGTAGTTGATGAACTACCACTAGATTAGGGTGTGCCATTGAGCTCTCCCTTACTACCTACCACTAAAGTTGGTCCACATAGCATATCCGCTTCGCAGCGTGCTTCACGAATGTGTATGAGCGAACAACGTTGGCTCCAACTGTGAAGTCCAGAGGGGCGCCATGCCCGGGTCATGGCAAGGTCACACCAACGTAGGTGGCGGATCCTTAGGAAAGAATACTACAAGGTGAATCTGGGGAGGGGAGCGGGCCCATGGTGGAATGGATGGCAGAAAGGGGAAGAGGGAAACGGGAAGTACAAAATTGAGTGGGCAAGTGGGGGTTACCAAATACAAAATTAAATGAAAACAAGTGAACAGGCACTGGCGGGTGGGCCATACGACCATGGCGTCTGCTGGTGGCAGTGCTGCTAGGATAGGCGTCCGGCGATGGTGTGCTGCTGCAGGTGCCGGTAAGGCAAAGACAAACGGCCAGTGGCAGAAGTGCTGCAGAGGGGAGGTCTTACTGTAGCTGGCCAGTCATTGATGGCGCTGTTGTCGACTGCAGTGGCCTTGCACATGGGGGAAAGGAAGAGAGGGGAAGAGAGAGGGGGGGAGGATGGAAGAAGTGACGGGGCAGGGTGGGCGTGGCTGCGAGCAGCTGCCTGCGGTTGACCAGCGATGTCTGACAGGTTGTTGAAGGTTCTTGGCAGTGCTCTGTTGTGGTGAGGGCATGGGTGGCGTCGCGGTGGTGGGGCGCGGTGGTGACGGTGGTGCCCGGATGATTGTGGGAAGTTCCTGAGGTTGGGGGCACAGAGGCAGTGCTGGTCCCAACTGGCCAGCGATGCTGCTGCATGCTGACGAAGGGAAGGAGAGGAAGAAGATGGGGAAGGAGTGGGTGCCAGACGGTAGTGACTGGCGGTGGGGCGGATGCCACCGCTCGGATGATGCATTGGTGGGGCTGGACTGCAGCCATGGCGGACTTGGGCTTGGCAAGCCGGTTGACGTCCGGTTGTGCTGCTGTAGCAGAGACAGTAGGAGGAGGAGAGAGGGGGAGATGGCAATGAGGTGGAGATGGAGCAGGGCGGCTTTGGAGTTGTCATAGGGGCCGGCGAAGGCGAGGGCGGACCGGCATGGGCAATGTAGCGGCAAGCTCCATATGCCGATGGCATCATGGTGGCCCGCCTTTCCTGGCGGGGCTGCAGTTGTGAGGGAGGGTAATAAAGAGAGGGGAGATGGAGGAAGGGCACGGCGGTTAGGGTTTGGGTAGGTGTGGGAGTCATGATGGAAGGAAGAAGAGGATGAAAAGAAGGAAAAAGAGGGGGGGTGAGTTGCGTACGACTGGGCATGGAGAAGAAGGGAATGGGGAGAGAGGGGGAAGGAGGGTGGTACAGTTGGAGGCCTCTCTTCCCATCTCCTTCTCAGAGTACACTCTCCCAGCTAAAACAAAGGAGGCTTCTTTCTTCTTGTTATTCAATGGCTTCCCCAAATGGGGAGTACATCCCTTAAATAGAAACAGACCCCTAAACAAGATCTCTACTTAGGAAATCCAAGAGACCTGCAACATCCCTCAAAAACACAAAAGATTTTGTGGATCCTCTAGGAGGATCCATGCAATCCAAAATAAATAAAAAAAGAGCATTATGGGAAACATAACAAGCTGACACTACCCTAATGATGAAACAAGCACTTCATGGGAAAATAAATAACAAAAATACTGCAGATATCTAATAATGGAGATCCTCCCCTAACTAGAGTGTGGTACACCCATATCCGGTCGAACCTCCGATGCGGAGTGGGACCCCACCAATTATTCTGTTTTGCTGCTGAAAAAGTCTAAAATTCATTTCTGACACTTTCTCATCTCTATTGTTGTTTGCTTCATGGAAAAATAAATACATCACCTGTGGGAAATTTCCTCGAGAAATACATGTTCATAGTTCATGTTTCTTCAATCTGAAATAGTTAATCCTTTAATAATTCATATTTCTTCATTCTAAGATTGTTAACTCTTCCTGACATACTACAATATCATTCCCTCAGAGATATTAATTGATTTGATGTTGTTGTTATACTGATTCCTCCATACATCTGCATAATGTGCAGTATGTAGGCAAATTTTTAGAATTATACTTCAGCAATTCAACATATGTTTTTTTTCCTATCTGAAATGTTGATTTTATGCTGACAGATGTATTCAAATATTAGGACAGAGACAGAAGGGTGTTCTTGCGAGATCAACACTTTTGCGGCCTGGTGGCCCATTAGCTTGTGAATTAGCACGGCATTCTGTTGTCCTTAAAGTCAACAATTGGGTATTCTGTCATGGTGGACTTCTTCCTCATCATGGTAGATCTGCTGGAAATTTTGATTTTGAATGAATATGTGATCTTGTCTATTTAAGTTTTTGCATTTATACCTTTATAGATACACCCATAGTGAAGGCATATCCATGTTAATGCCATTGAAATTGGCATTTCCATTTTAGTGTTACTCTGGAGGAGAGGCCCGATCGTGTAATCTGGTTAAGAATCACCCACGGTGTCCAAATATGTTTGAACACCAGCAAATAGAAATTTTTGCTCTCTCTTATTGTAATGAAGGGACATAGGGAACATTTCTGTAATTAAGGGTGACTCTGTCTTTGTAGACAACAACCTGACACAATAATGATGCAGTCTATAGCACACTGACAATAATGTTGTGTACACGGGTGCAAAAGTGAGTGTGAATTTAAAAGGTGCATTGATTTGAATATGATCATATAAAAGCATATGCATGCAGACACACTTTATCTATACATTTCTTCATAGGAAATAGAAAATCTTAGAGGCATGCTCAGACAGTTTCATGAGGATCTTAGCACACAGACAGCATTTGGGAATATAATATCAAATATGAGCTAGGAGCTGACACATGTCCCTGTAATTTAATGATGATCCCTTTTGGCCATTAACTTTCTCCTTTTCCATCAACCAAAATGAAAGGGTGTACAGTATTTTTTATAAACAAAGCTTATACATTTTCTTCCTATCCGCTGCCATCATTCAGCACAGATGGTTCATATCCTGTGAAATACATGCAACCTGTTAGCTAAGGAAACCCTTTGTCATTTGCTAACGTTTACTTGCCTGCATATTTATCTTGTTTATTGGATTGTGAAGTATTGAACTTTTTTATACTGAAACCTTAAACTGCAGCTTATATACGTTAATCCATAGAGAATCACCTTTAATTAGCTCCAAAAATTTACTTTGACCCTATCCTTGTTTACTCATTTTCCAAGTCAATATAACTGACTTTTCAAGGAGCATATGTGATGGAAAAAATACATATCACCTATGGTCCACGGAAATGGGTAATGATGTGGTAGTTTTAGAAGGAAACATCTTAGGAAAAGGCACCATTATATGAGCAGGAACATAGAAATTGCATGCATCATCCCAAGAATCAGTGCATACGTATCTGTTTTTCTTCACTCTTCGATGCCTAGAATCAGGCATCTGTTTTTCATTGTTAACCATAGGCTATCATGTGTTTAAATGATGCAGGCTTATTGATAGTATGCCCGTGTAGTACCTTTTTTCTCTGACAAGGTTAATACTGAATTCCTTCCAGTGTCTTTCGCAAAATGCATTTTTGTGATCAATACGTTGGAAGGATTTGTAAATTTAGACTATGGATGGTTGCATAGGTCTGCCATGTGTACATGCAGCGTAAGGTTGAGACACTGAGATGCTTTGTTTAATGCTGACTCTTTCACTACTCAGGTGCAATATCTTAATGGTGTCAAGCCTCCAAGATTCAACATCTTTCTCCTCTCTGATGTGCACCCAGCTGGTAGGTGCAACACGCTAAGCTTTCATAATCTAATCCCTACCTAAAAAATGATTCTGTAGAAAGCCAACTAGGAGGAAGAAACAAGAAGTCCATACTTGCGTGTTTCGTAAAGAGAGTGTCACATAACCAAGAAGATAGCAGTTATTATCAATCCAATCTTTAGTCTAATGATACATTGAAGTGAATAAAATAATTGTCTGAAATAAGATACAATAAAAGGCAATCTAGAGCCAAGCACAAGGCCCTACACTACCCATAAGCCTACTGTTGAACCCCACAAAATTTATATTTTCTGATAATTACAGAAAATTTTAGAAATTAAGATGCCATATGATATGACATGAAGTGATGCATGACCATCGCCGTCATATAGATACTCATGGGCATTTCATCGAACACGAGAAGAGCGGCACAACGTAATGCACACCCGTTCGATAAAGCCAAGCTTTTTAGCTTTTAAAGACCCATGGATATTTTGTCAAACAGTTGGTGGGTGGCCGGAGCCGTGTACCCATCCATATAGTCTACACGAAGTCGAGCGTTTAGTCCCTTATGGCGCTTAGACATTTCATCAAACGCCTAGTGAGCGGCACGAAGTCATGCACACCTGCTCAACAAAATCAAGTTTTTCAGATTCACGGACATTTTGTCAAGCGCTTGGCGGGCGGCACAAGGCCACGCAACCACTCAACAAAAGTCCACGCCAAGTCGAGCTTTTTGGCTCCTTATGACATGTGGGCATTTTGTCAAACACCTCGTGGGCGACATAAAATCATGCACCCACGTGGTTGAAACTTATACAAAAGTATGTTTTTAGTGCCATCAGAGTATTCCCATAGCATTAAACAAATCTCCCTTTACCTCGGAATCAAAGGGCATCAAGGCAGTACCACAATTCGTCAACTACAAATAAACAAAATTCCTCCACGCCTCCACGCATCACTCTGCTAAAAGAAGACCAGAAAAGAATAAAAAATCCTAACTGGTGGGACTTTTTTATAGCCTTGTGCTGGAGTACATGGAGGGGGGGGGCTGCCCCTCCTTTTTCTCTCTCTTTCCCTGTTGTTGCAAACCGGGAGGGGGGAACCCCCAGTCAGACCAACCAGGGGTGGCCCCCCTGCCGCCTGCCTCCTGCCAACTAGGGGAGGGAGCACCCCCGGTCGAGCCCACCGGGGTTGCCTTCCCCCGCCCGCCTACTGTCAACCGAGGGGAGGATCCCCGATCATCTCCATCGGGGGTACCCCCCCGCCTGTTATTGTTGCTTTTGAAGAGAAAAAAAAAGGAAAAGGGGGATCCCCGGTAAGGCCCACCGGGGGTGCTCCCCTTCCCTACTACTTCTACGCACCATTGAGGGGGGGGCAAGGCTCGCGGGGGGTGGCCTCTGCCCCCTCTCTTTCTTGCGATGCACCACAAGGGGTGATTCCCCTTGACTCCATGCGCATGGAACAAAAGAAAAAACAAAGGAGAGAAGATGAAGAGATAGGGAGGTGAAGGGTCAAAGAGTTTACATCCACCAAGATCCACCGGGGGTGGCTTCTTCCTTGGCCTCTTCCACCGCCTATAAAAGGAGAAGACTTCCTTCTCTCAAAAAGAGGACTCTCAGTTGAACTCTTATGGAAGCTTGAAGCCGAAGAAGAAAAGAAGAAGCTTGTTGTTTTTTCTTTGAAATAGCTGAAGCCTGCAAAAAAGGGTAGGGGGCGGCCCTGTCCTACTCAAACAAAGATGTTAAGTTTTTGCATAAAAGTACCTATGTTAGGGTGTCAGTAACCCTATAAAGGGGATGTGTTATATTCATTGTTAATGATGAAAAAACCATGAGACTCTTTAGTTCTAGAATTTTGGATATGCAATTATGGGTAGAACCCTGCAAAAACTCCAAAATTGCAATTTTATCTTGAAGATGTCAAAATTGCACTTTTACCCAAAATCTTTGTGAGATTACACGAGTCCGGGAAAATACAGAAAAATACGAAAAACTCCAAAAAAAAATCAAAGAATGCACAACGATGCTGCAATTGAGGGAAAATTTCATAAATATTTCCGGTGGTAAAAAAATGTAGAAATATCTCCGGTGGTCAGAAAATTATAGAAATACCCCCAGTGGCCAAAAAATTACAGAAACACCCCCAAATGTGGAAAAATTGCAAAAATACCCCCAGTGGTCAGAAATTTTCACAAATACCTCCAGGGGTGAGAAAATTACAGAAGTAGCCCTGATTGTGGGAAAATTACAGAAATACCACAGGGGTGGGAAAATTACAGAAATACCCCCAGGCGTAGGAAAATTATAGAAATACCCCCAGTAGTGATAAACCTCTATAACAGGGAAAATCGCAAATAAACCCCTCTTAAAGAGAAAATTACAAATTAGCCCTTACTTTAGGGAAAATCGTAAATATACCCCTGCCTTAGGGCACAAGTGTCTTCCCAGGGGCGAGCTCTTAAGACCATAGCTGATATCATAGGGGTCAAAGAGATTTTTGACAGTTAATTAAAGGTTTTTAGACTTATACCGATGTAAATGAATATTGACTCCGGTCGGTAGGGAAAAGTCCTGGACACGAACCCTTAACGTCTGATAAACCCAAAGAACGCAAAATAAATAAATGCAAATAAACATACTGATGATACCCCAAACCCCCTAATTTTAATTCATCATCAGCGTGTTAATATCATTTATTTTTTGCATGTAAACAGATGGGTACGCCCGGTGGGACTTTTCCTGCCTTTCATCTTTCTGCCAAAACATCTTTAATACCTTTGCGAAGGTCTTCACTTCCCTTGTCCGCCCTTTCAGGAGGGAGCAGTGAGGGGTCTCGTCTTCAAACTCCGAATCCAGAAAGCAAGTTTTCTTCAACAAGTCTTCAACCAACTTCATGGTGGCGGTTACATACGGACCTCTTGTCATCGCCAACCACGCCAAGTATGGCTATTTGGCGACCTTGATAGTATTGGGATCCTCCCATGACTGCCAACTGGAGCATTGGGATAGAGTCTGAACATGATTGGACGTGACTTTTTACGGGATGCCTGAGGAGTAAATGTGTGAATCACATTCACTGAGAAAATTACTCGGCCCGGCGGGGGAGATTCAGAGGGCCCCTGAAGGGAATCCTCTATGTTTATTACTCGGTGGGCAATCAGATCCTCTGCGATATCCTTGAAGACAGAGCAATCATAGATGACATGGCCCATGGAGCGATGGTAGAGGCAATAGCCGTGCATCATGCTGATACTTGGGCCATTATCCGATGCGGGAAACTGGATCAAACCCTTTCTTCGGCAAATATGGAAGATTTCCAAGGTTTTATACCGAGGAAAAGAGTACAACTTTTGTAGGATCTTATCGGTCGATGAGTCCGCTGATTCTTCAGACAACCAGCTTCCAAACCTCGGTCGCCTCCGAGGTTCTACCGTGGCTTCAGAGTTCTGAGTGGAGGCCGGAGCCGACTCTCTCGTGGAAGGTGTCGGAGAGAGTACTGCCAATCTCTCATCAATTTGCTTTACGAGCTGCAGTAACTCTTGTTGATCACATTGCAGCCTTTTAACCTCTTTCCTAACTTTTCGAACAGTCTTCCGAATGGCCAAGCATTCGTACATTTGAAGGAGAGTGCCTCCCTGTAGCGCTTCCTGCCCAATGAGGGGAGTCACCGGCGGCTGCTCAACAATTCCTCTTGCCTGCCTGACTGCAGAGATCCGGTGAATAACATTCACTGAAAAGTTTTCTTTCCTTTGATCATGGGGTTGAGGGGCAACCAAGTGTTCTCTCATTGAGATAATGCCACTCTGGATTGCTTCATGTATCTTATTTTTGCAAGGATAGCAATCTTCGATGACATGGCTCAGCATGCGATGATAATCACAATAATTGGGCTCATGTGTTTTGCTTACTTCTGTAGGTCTTTTGGGCTCTGGCAAGGATATAATCCCGCTCCTTAGGCAGAGCTTGAAAAGCTTCCTAGTGTGCTCTCTTTTGAAAGAATACACCGCCGGCCTTACGAGCGGCTTGCTTGTGCCCGTTCGGCGGCCTTTGTCCAAGCCACTTCTCTGATGGGGATGGCTACCCTGGTCAGCATGTCTCGCGACTCCAGGTTCTTTGTGCGAGTATTTTAAGGGGTAGCTTTGGTCCAGAATCTGCGTAGTTGCTTCTCTGAACCTTTTCATTACCAATTTACCATACTGCCTCCCTAGGGATCAATCTCCCCCCTTTGAATGAGGGTTTTAATGTAGTCTTGAATCTCCTCACACTCTCCGATAGGGTGAGATATTGTGGCGTGATATTCACAGTATTTGTGCTGTGTTTTGTCTTTCCTCCGTATAGGTTGGTAGCGGGTCATGTGTCATGATCCGGCCCTCTTCAAGGAGAGTATGAAATATGCTCCTGGTATTCTCCTTTGGAAAGGAACATTGATGAGATGGCCTCCAACTGGGATACCACAACACGGGCTTGGTTCCACTGGAGCCCACTTCTTCTACCCCCAAATCAGGGAATGTAAAGGCCACTGCCCGATAGCCCTCAATAGGTGGATGATAATGGTGGATGACATTGACCGAATGGGTGGCTCTTTCCCAAGCATGAGGTTGAGGAGGGTCAACCAGAGATCCTTTCATGGTAACGAGTTTATTTTGGATCATCCTCTCCAACTCATTTTTGAAGACATAGCAATTTTCAACTGTCTGTTTGCATGCGGAATTTTCGGACATCCATTTTCGTTGGATGAATATGTGGATATTTTGACATATTTGGTAATTCCACGTTTTTTGGGTTTATTAGACGATTTAGGGTTCGTGTACTGGGCTTTTCCCCACCGATAGGAATCGATGTTTATTTACATCGGACAAGTCCGGACACCTTTGATTAACTGTCAAAGAACGTCTTTTGCCTCTATTCGTTGTGACATAAATGATCTTGATGATCTCCCATTACGGGTACATACTCTTGCAAAATAATTTGGAGATTTCATTTCTTGAACACATATGATTTGAATTATAATCGATTCTTCAAGATCTTTACATATGGTCCCGACTGTGTAATCGGGTCTTCGAAATTATATCCAGTTGCAACTAGAGCCTTTGAATTTGCTTCAGTCCGCATTTGAATCTTTGAATTTGCTTTCGTCCTGATCGGGTCGTTGTATTTACTTTTGTCCCCTAATCGGACGATTGAACTTGAATTCCATCACGTTCGAACTGTTAGATCGCCAAGATGATCACTGTCGGTCCGTCGGAATTGCTTCGTGGTCATAATCACTCTTTTGATTGTGATTGGACCCTTAAGTTGCCTCGGTGTCCATAAAGGACATTCCCGCCTGAGACAGGGTATATTTGTAATCTTCCTCCATCAGGATATTTTTTGCAGTTTTCCCAAACTTTGGGATATTCTTGTAATTTCTTACTTTCTTGGAGATAGACCCGTCACTTCTTGACTTCATGGGCATTCTTGTCATTGTGACTTTTCGTCATTATATTTGACATTTCTTGACTTCTCGGAGATAGTCCCGTCATGTCTTGACTTCTTGGGCATATCTGCCATTTTTGACTTTTCAACATATATTTGACATTTCTTGACTTCTCGGAGATAGTCCTGTCATGTCTTGACTTCTTGAGCATATCTGTCACTTCTGACTTTTCGGCATATATTTGACATTTCTTGATTTCTTGGAGATAGCCCCGTCATTTGACTTCTTGGGTATTTCTCATCTTGATTTCTTAACTTCTCGGAAATAACCCCATCATTTGACTTCATGGGCATTCCTCGTCTTCATTTCTTGACTTCTCGGAAATAATCCTATTTGGGTATTCCTCGTTTTGATTTCTTGATTTCTCGGAAATAACCATGTCGTTCGACTTCTTGGGTATTCCTTATCTTAACTTCTAAATTTCTCAGGGCTCCATGAAAAGATATATGGATTTGGATGGTTAGCCATAAGTCGAACCCAGGAGAGTGCACACCACTTCAGAGAAGGGGCGTGGTCTCGCTCCACCGAGTCATGCAAACGGCGTCAACTGAAACGAGAGCATTTGTTAGCGATTTTGAGACAAACCGTGGACTTGTGCAGTTTCTAGATAGAGTAATGACTTTCATGCAATTTTCCCACAAAATGTGGTATTTTTACAATTTTCTGATGTTTCAGGGTCTTTTTACATTTTCCCACCATTTGGGGTATTTTTGTAATTTTTCCGGCATCGGAGATATTTATGTACTCTTCTCATCATCGGGGATATTTCTGAAATTTTTCCGCCACCGAGGGTATTTCTGTAATTTTTCCGCCATCGAGGTATTTCTGCAATTTTCTTACCACCGGGGGTATTTCTACAATTTTCTGCCCACCGGGGGTATTTATGTAATTTTCTACCCACCGGAGATATTTCTACAATTTTCTACCCACCAGGGGTATTTCTATAATTTTTTGCCCATCAGAGGTATTTCTACAATTTGTCCGTCATAGGGAGTATTTCTGCAATTTTCTCGTCATCGGGAGTATTGCTGTAATTTTCTACCCACTGGGGGTATTTTCACAATTTTCTACCCACTAGGGGTATTTCTGCAATTTTCTATAATGTGGACAAGTTTCACAGCATTTCTGCACTTGTTTCATAGCATGGCATTTCTGCACAGCATTTATGTGTTGTTGTTTGAAATTTGTGAAATATTTCACAGCATTTCTGCACTTTTCTGTAATGTTGCTGAACAGAATTCAATGTTGAACATTGCTGCATGAACATAATGCTATTTGTTTGCTGAACATAATGTTGCTGAACATTGTTATTGTTGAAAACTTGTTGCATTTCTGTAGAAACTTGTTGTTGTTGAAACTTGTTGCATTTATGTAGAAGTTGGTGCAAAACTTGTTGCATTTATGTACTTTTATGTAGGGTGATTTGTCTCTTAAGCTCACCATTCCTAAAGGAGGTGACCGGATCTCCCGGGGGAGGCCTTTTTTGTGGTGACCACACCCCCCTTAAGCCAACATCAGAAACAACTCTTCCCTGCGCTGCTACTTCTCTTCGCAGGATATGCCTGCCTTCGCGGGAGCTCTTGGGCCTATTATTCAGAAGCTTGACTCCTTGGCCCTTCTCTGGTAGAATCCCAACAGGTGGACCTTTCAGCTTCTCTGCCCAGTCTCTTCCTCTTCCTTCAATTTCTTCTTCTTTTTTTTAATGGGCTGGCACACAGCCCCTCCGGTAGGGCGGAGGGCCTCCCATCCGGCCTGTACAGGGCGGAGGGGGTCTCCTCCGGCCTGGGTAAAGGGCGGAGGGCCTCTCCTCCGGCCTGCTCAAGGAGGAGGAGCCCTCCTCCGGCCTACCAACAGGTGGAGGAGATTCCTCCGGCCTATACAGGTCCGGAGGGGCTTCTCTTTGACTTTTTCTCCTATACAAAGGCTCCTAACAACTGTAAAAAAATTTCATTTTTCAACAAGTGGAGCCCAGGAGAATTTCCTCCTTGTTTTTTGCTTGTGAGAACATGTCGGTGTCAACTTATAAAAAGTTTTATGCACCCAAATATGCATTCTGATATGTATCTTCCTTCAAAAATAATTCTGAAGATATGAAGGATATTTTTGTGGGGTCAACAAATGTCCCCCACGGGACATCCGTCGGAGCTGAAGGTGACAGCGGACGGCCCGTGCGTTTTGGCACTTCCATTCCTCTCCTCAATCTTCATGACAAGGCGGAGAATATTGTTGGATGTTTTCCTTTCCCCCCTGACTCCTGATGACATGATGGAGAATTTAGTTGAAGCTGACGACGGTCCTGGAGTGGAATTCAAAAGACATTATATATTACTCTAGGCCTCCATTGCTGCGTAGTGTTATCACCAATTCTGATGGGAATCAACACAATTTGACATTTGAGTTTAGACCGACGTTTGGTACTATCACGTGCTTTACGCCGGGCCATCTGACTTCTACCTTCAGCTTGGTTAAATTGGATACTTCTCGACTCAGTGATCTTTAGGAGGGAACTCAGGAGAGCGCACACCACTTCAGAGAAGTGGCATGGACCCGCTCCACCAAGTCGACCTAAGGCTGAGTTTCATTGAAGAATTGCAAAATGCGCCAACAGAAGTAGCAGGGTTTTTTCTTCTTTCTTTCCTTTCTTCTTCTCTTTTTTTTTCTTTTCTCTCTTCTTTTTTCTTGGTGATCGAAATTCTATTGTTCTTCGTCTAGAGCCTGGTCTAGCATTTTTTCTTCTGAGCTTTGCTTTTTCTGGCTTTGTCTAAGATTTAATATGGAATCCTGTTGTCAAGACTCGCGTCTCTTCCCCTTTTTTGCTTTGCCCATGAATCTATCTCGATCGTTGGTCGGTGCCCTACTCATTATGATTGCTGGCCTGGACTTTCGGGTCGGCCAGGGATTTAAGTTGAAGCATTGGCCATTCTAGCTTGTAGAAGACAGGATCCTCCTTGCGCAACATTTCTGCGAGGCGTCTTTGGCTTAATAGCTTCTTGATTACCCATCTGCGGTTTCTCTGTTTCACGCAGGTTCTTTGGGCATCGATCTCTTCCTTTTGCATAATGGTTTCAATGCAATCTTGGATTTCTTGGGATTCCCCGGTAGGGTGAGACACTTTAGCATCATGGCCACACTAAAGAGGATGCTTGCCTCCTCATTCTTCTTTTTAAATCCTTTTCTCGTTCTTATCCTGCCTTCTAGCTTAGGCCAGTTCCATCGGAGAAGGAGTTTCTGTAACGACCCGGGATCCGAGTACCGGAAAGGAACCGACACGACTCGAACCTCGGCCCACCACCCACGAGTCCGAAGACTCGAAAGGGTTAAAGGATGGTGTGAGGGTACAAGAGAACCTAAAATAACTGCAGAGCTAGCACAATAATCTAAAAATAATGCAGGAAATAAGATAAATAATCACTAAAACAGCTACAAGGTCTAAAGTATCTCATGTCCAATTTAAGTACAGTCAACAGAAAGAAAAGTACAAGTACACGGGGCATACCCCGGCTCTGGCAACTAACCCTGGCTACTAGAACCACGCTGAAACTCCGACGCGCCTCTCGAAGACCCCGCCTCACCTGAAAACACAGGGGTGAGCCTCATCTCATTGGCTCAGTAGGGATCCCTCGGACCCCTACCTCACAACGAGGAAAACAAGACGGCGAGGCGCGAAAGAACGCGAAAGGTAACACTACCTAACGGGAGTACGGTAGAAGCAACAAGCAATAATAAATAAACGGAAAAGCTCTCTACGACTAACCGTACCGAACCAACCGACCTCAGACGGGCGGGAAAACAAGTCCGTACCTGTTAGAAGACAGGAGCACCACCCACTAGAAGTAAAGCCGGATGCATCCCCTGACGTCTTACACCACGCCTCAGTGTCTTCCTACAACGCCCCAGGCAGAAACTGAGACACACAACAAGTACCACAAACAAGGACTAGCTGGGTCGCGCTCGTCAGCGCGGGTCCGACTGCCCCAACCACGTGTGTACAGACAGATCATGCGCTCTAGGTCAGGCCCTCTAGCTGGTTCTTCCCCCCAGCCCGGACGCAGGCTGCAAAGACGAGGGGCCCTACGGCAACCAGCCTAAAAATCGTCTCTCACCGGATCACGCTCTCCACCACTCCCAAGTGGGTCCGCACATGCGTGTGTAGGAAAGCTACGTCTAGTGGATGGGTCACTGGAGGTGAGACTCGACTCACGAGAACCTCCGATCGAAGGGAAACGGAGTGGCGGTCCACCCGGGACTGCCCTCAGCCTGGCGGTCCTCCATGGACCGCAAAACGAGCCTAGCGGTCTCCCTAAGACCGCTAGGACAAGCCAAGCGGTCAAGCCCTGATCGCAAGGGGGCGAGCCACAGGGGGACATAGCGGTCTATCGCCAGGCCGCTAGCCCAGCCAAACGGTCCTCACCGGACCGCAAGGCAACCAGAAACGGTCAAGCCTTGACCGCTAGCCAGCACGTGGCTCCCAACGGTCGAAAACATGCACCCGGGGGGTGCTTCAGTCAAATTGGAGAAACGGTCGTGAGCCAACCGCTAATCCAAGGGTAGCGGTCTATCGCGTGACCGCCGCCCTAAGCCTAGCGGTCCGCCTGGGACCGCTAAGCCTGCTGACACTACAGCGTTGCTTGGCGGCCCCCCGAGGGCCGCTAAGGGAGCGTAGCGGTTCCTGTTAGGACCGCAAGGCTCACCCGAGCGCGAAACCGGCGGGAACGCCCAAAAAACACGATCCACACCCCGATCATTACCCGATGTTGGGGAAATAAAGGGGAATCCTTCCCCCACCAACCCAGCATGATTCTAAACCTCTAAATCAGCCAAAAACTCCGGGAAACAAGAGATCCGGCGCTCAACCCCAAAACATGGATTTTGACCCACCCGGCTTAAAAACACCCCTCTCGGCCTCTTCTCGGCCTAAAAATCGTGGGGAATGCGGTAAAGAGGGTAAGGATCCGTCCCCCTATCTCAGAGAATCTCGAAATTCGCCGGGTCGCCGTCGATCTCGAAATCACGATCAAAGGAACCCGATCTCCACGCCCCTTGCCGCGAGAACAACACCGCCGCGCTCGCCTCGTCGCCGCCGCCGCTACCACGCCGCCGTCGGAGGAAGAGGGCCGCGACCGTGAGCACACGGGGTGAGAGAGAAATCAACGGTCGGGAGAGGGGGGGCTCCAACAGGAAGAAAGAAAGAAGAAGAAAGAAGAAGAAGAAAAGAAAAAGAAAAAGAAAAGAAAGTGGTTTTATATAGAAAATCCGAAAAATGCAAAAAATATGAAAAATTAGGAAAAATCATTTCCTCGATCCTCGGAACACGCTCGACGCACTGGTACCGTCCCGGAGTAGGAGAACGCAACGGTTCGCCCTATACGGGGTTCCGTAGGTTCGTCAGGGAAAAACACCTGTAAACCACAAAACGCGCTCCGGGACCCTCGAAAGTGATCCGAAACCCACGGATCTAGATCCGAAAAATGTCCAAAAAACTCGGGACATCACAGCCCTCCCCCCTGAAACAAATTCCGTCCTCGAAATTAAGAACGACACAAGATCCGGGGAGAAGACTCACTCGAACAAGTAAGGATACTGCTGCCGCATCTCATCCTCACGCTCCCACGACGCTTCGCCACCAGAATGATGCTACCAGACCACCTTAACCAGGGGAATAACTTTGTTTCGCAGGCGCTGCTCACGCCGATCCTCAATGCGGATTGGGTACTTCAGAAGGGACAAGTCTGGGGTCACCTCGGGCCACACAACGTCCTCCAAGACAAGGGAATCATCGGGCATATACCTCTGCAGCATAGACACATGGAATACGTCATGCACAGCAGATAGCTCCGGGGGTAACTGCAACTGATAAGTAACTTCACCAATACGCTCGACAATGAGGAAAGGACCAATGTAGCGAAGACTCAACTTCCCACGCCTGTCGAAGCACATCACACCCTTCATGGGAGAAACTCTCAAAAACACCTGGTCTCCTACAACAAAGCTAAGGGGTTGCCTTCTCCAATTGGCATAACTCTTCTGCCGACTCTGCGCCGCCAACATCTTTTACCAGACCAGATGCACCACCTCAGTACACTGTTGCACCAAATCCGGTCCTGTCAGGACACGCTCTCCCACCTCGAACCAATCAAGCGGAGTCCGACAAGGTCGCCCGTACAACGCCTCATAAAGGGCCATACCAATACTCGAATGATGGCTGTTGTTATAGGCAAACTCCACTATGGTAAATGGTGGATCCAATTCCCTTGCCACTCCAGGCAACATGATCTCAACATATCCTCTAAAGTCTGGATGGTCCTCTCAGACTGACCGTCCGAATGAGAATGGTACGCCGAGCTAAAAGCCAACTCCGTGCCTAGAGCCCTTTGGAAACTCCTCCAGAATTCCGAAGTGAAATGAGGATCACGATCGGACATAATAGAGGTAGGGACTCCATGCAACGGAACGATCCGCTCCACATACAGACGGACCAACTTATGTACATTCCAACTGACCTTGATCGGCAGCAATCGCGCCGTCTTTGTCAGTCTATCCACCAGTAACCAGATACTATCATGCCCACTGGATGTCCTCGGTAATCCAACCACGAAATCAGTGGTCACATGGTCCCACTTCCACGCGGGTATCTCCAAGGGCTGAAGTGTACCACCCGGTCTCTGGTGTTCCGCCTTCACCTACTGACAGACCAAGCACTTGGCCACAAACTCTGCAACATCTCTCTTCATACTAGGCCACCAGAATTGCCTCTTCAAATTCTGGTACATCTTCGCCGATACGGGGTGCACGGCATACCGGCTCCCATGTGCCTCCCGCAACACCACGCGCCTCACCTGCTCCTCGGCTGAGACGTACAGTCTGCCTCGGAACCTCACAGCTCCATCCTCACCAAACTCCACCTCGGCCATCGACAAAATTCGAGGTAGCTCAGGGTCCCCATGCTGAGCCTCGGTCACTTGACGACGAATAGCTGGCGTGACAGTTAGGCTCGCAAGAACAGCCGAACTCTGATCCCGTGGGATCTTGAGCCTAAAAGTCATGGCCGGCACCTGCTCCCATAATCTCCACTTCCTCAACAACATCCGACTGACCACCACCTTCCTACTCAAGTCGTCAGTCACGACATTCATCCTGCCAGGCTGATACGACAGAGTAAAATCATAATCCTTCATGTATTCCATCCACCTCCGCTGCCTGAGGTTAAGATCCTTCTTGGTAAACACATACCTCAAACTCTGATGGTCAGTAAAAATCTTGAACTTCTCACCGTACAGATAATGCCTCCAGATCTTTAGGGCGAAAATCACCGCCGCCAACTCAAGATCATGAGTGGGGTAGTTCTCCTTATGTGGCTTCAACTGTCGAGATGCATACGCCACAACTCGACCATGCTGCATCAGCACGACACCCAAACCTATTCTGGAAGCGTTCGTACACACCACGAAACCTCAGAATGGCCTTCCACGCCCGGATACAGGGGATTTTAATAATTTTTAACATGTTGTTTAGTTCTTTCATAAAAATTGATGTTTAGGCCATGAGGCCCCATTTCTTGGCGATTAATCAAAGGTTTTCCCCTCTCCGAGGGGATGTAATTAACGCCATGCCCTTTATGGCACGGCGGGTCTCCAGTCTCGACCTAATACCCACAGTCGTCTGGTTAGTCAGACGGAGCGCACCGCAGGCTTCAGACCACTCCAGTCTCGAAGCCTGAACACAAATTGTCACGTATGTGGCTGGCACGCCTTCGCACTTAATAGAATGATAAGATGATAACTTGATAAACCGATGAAAGAACACCCGATATACCACGATATTTCGATAACCACAAAGTGCGTCCAACAAGTTGGCATGCCCGGTGGGACAAGATAATCCCGAATCAAAAGAACCCCCGATATTTTTACCACAGAATTTAAAGTGCGTCCAACAAGTTGGCACGTCCGGTGGGACAGATGATCCCGAATCAAAGAACACCCCCCAATAAATAAATAAAAAGAAGAAAGATGCAATCTAATTTTAAAGTGCGTCCAACAAGTTGGCACGCCCGGTGGGACAAATAATCTCGAATCAAAAGAACACCCGATATTTTTATCACAAAATCTCGAGTGCGTCCAACAATTATCAGGGTCGCCAAATAGCCGTATTTGGCGTGGTTGGCGATGACGAGGGGACCGTACGTGACCACCGCCATCGAGGGTTGGTTGAAGAAGATTGCTTTCTAGATTTTAAGTTTGGAGACGAAACCCCTCCCTGCTCCCTCCTACAAGGGTGAAAAGGGCATTAAGACAAAGGCATTAAAATCTTTAGTAGTAAAATGAAAGACGAGAAAAGTCCCACCGGGCGTGCTAGTCTGTTTCACACGCGGAATTTTTGTATATCCATTTCAATAGATGGATATGCGTATATTTATTTTGGCATATTTGTTAATTCCGCGCTTTTGATTTATCAGACTATTTATGGTTTATGTACAGGACTCTTCCCCACCGATTGGAGTCGGTGTTAATTTACATCGGACAAGTCCGTACACCTTTGATTAATTGTTAAAGATTCCTTTTCTACCCTTACGATATTGAGGGTTTGTCTCGGAAAGACTCCCCATGCCTTGAGGCGGGGGTATATTTTTAAAAATTTGTTTAGGCGGGTGTTTTTGCAATTTTCCCTTTGACGAGGGATTTATCTGCAATCTCCCCTTTAATAAGGGTTTATTTGCAATTTTAAGAATGCCCGAGGCACCTTTGTGTGGCCTCTAGATTATTTCTGAATTTTTCTGAATTTTCTGTAATTTTGTGGTCATTTGCGCAATTTTGAAGAAAGTCGGGGTAAAATCGCAATCTCGACACTTTGGCACAAAACGGAGACATTCCCATAAATTTGAAGAACATTTCTTTGAACTTAAAATTCTTTCCTTGAATATCATATTTTCTCAGAATTTTTCTGAATCTCATGGACTTCTATGCAATTTTACAAATCTTTTGGGTAAAATTACAATTTCTGAAATCTGTAGGGGTCTCTTTATAACTTCTTATATCAAAGACTAAACTTTGACACATTTCTGGCTTTCCTATGCTTTTCTCACATTTTTATGACAAATTTACAGCAACAAACAAAATCTCTTCATGCTAGGGGCATTTTAGTCAACATACCCCACTATGAGGACTTTCTTGCTTTCTTCCTTTTTAACTGGGGAGGGAAGAGCCACAGCAAGAGAGACTTGCGCAGGCTTCTTCTCCTTCTTGTCTTCTCCAAAGCTTCAAAGCTCCAAAGCTCCAAGTCTTGGTGGAATCCCGTTCAAGTCTTCTCCTTTTTTTTTTTTTCGAAATTCTCACCTTGAAGCTTGGCTCCCCCCTCCTTTTATAAGTGGTGGAAGCTGGAGCGGAGGCTAGGTAGCTCCAGTAGAAGTCCAAGGGCCAAGGTATGCACCCCTCCTCCCCCTCCTTTCTTCTTCTTCTTCTTATTTCTTCTTTTCTTTTCCTTTTTTTTCTAATGCGTAGGGCCAAAGGAGGGGACCAAAGGGCCTCCCTCCGGTCACTCAGTGACCGGAGGGCCTCCCCCTCCGATTTTGGAGCGACCGGAGTGGGGTCCCTCCAGTCTGCAATGACCGGAGGAGGCCCTCCGGTCTGCACACACTGGAGGGGGGGGTCCCTCCGGTCTGCAATGATCGGAGGGCCTCTCCCTCTGGTTTGCTGCGCGCCGGAGGGGGTTCCCCCTCCGGCATAAAGTCACCGGAGGGGGTCCCCCTCCGGTCTTCCTGCAGTCCAAGAGAGAGGGGAAAGGGGCGGAGGGGGCCTTCTTGTGCTTCACTTGGCTATAAAAAGCCTGCTACACTCTGTAAAAAAAGATTTTACTACTGGTAGAGTGGACTGCAGCATGTGGAGGGTCTTCTTTTGTCGGCTTTTGGCGCTTGCTTCGCTGTTCAGGACTGCCTCCGTGCGGGGAACATTCCTCTTGACTATCGGGATGGTCTAGAAGACCAAATAATTCTTGTAGTTGATTTTTCATGTGAGTGAGTGAGTTTACGCTGCCCCACGAACTGCTTGATAAAATTCCCCTTGCATGAAAGCACGTATAAAATTCACAAATAGATCCATTTTGATGGGACTTTTAACAACTCATGTAATGGCGACGACTTTATGTTGTTTAATGGCCATTCATGATGCCATTTTTTTCTATTTTTCTGAAAATATCAGAAATAAAAAAAATTCTGGTCCAACATCCTCAAATGAGAATGCGGAAATGGCCTATCTAGTCAGAGGCGCGCCTACGCGCTCGCCTAGGCATTTGAGGCGGTGAGACTGTCCCAAATCGCCTTGCTTTCGCCTCAAACGCCTCACTCTCAATTGTCTTCTTCTTTTGGTCCAATCTTGGTTTAAACCTCTTTTATTCAAATCTTATCTTATTTGTATGTATGTATTTTTGCCTCAAATATTGATTATTGTTAAGTTTATTAAAAATCTTGATTGTATGTATGTATTTTCTTTGATATTTAGACATATATTTATATTTTTTGAATTGTATATATATTTTTTTAATAAAACACCTCAAACGCCTAGGCCATCGCCTAGGCGTTTGAGGCATGAGGGGTGACCCCTTGGTCGCGTCACGCCTCGGACTACATAGGAAATGGCAGAAGATGTTGAAGATGGGATCACCCTCCAGAGGAGACCAACTCACAGCCAAAAAGAAGTAAAGATGCCGCACCAAGAGGGAGTTCTGTCTTGCACCAAGAAGAACCCTAAAGAAAGAGCGTGCCCTCCCTTCAAGCTCGCAACGATCTGCCACAGCAAAGAGGAACGGATCTCCCTGTTCGCAAGAGGGAGAAGATTCCCTAGAAGGAGGGCCGGCCCAAGGAAGGGGATCTTCCACCAATCAGAGAGTGCACCCAGGAAGGTTCGGCTCTGATGCCATGATCGAAGACAAGTTGTGCAGAGAACAAATGAAGAGAAGCTGATCTGAAGAACCATCAAGTTCTCCCGAGTTATATTTATGTTTCTCAAAGTTTAAAAATTACATAAAAGCCTTTACGATAAGAGAAAGTCCAGGGCGACAGAAAAAATAAACAGGAAATTACGTTTCTGCACTAGTTTTTCTACAACAATATTTGGTATCCCTGCATCTTATTTTTTAGGGGTAATTACATATATGCACCCATATTCTTTCACATTTTACTTTATACCCCCATATTCTTGATATTATTGTGTATCCCCTATATTAAGGAATATTGTTTCAGTTATACCCCTCATGTTCTAACACCGTTAACATTAACAGAATTTCTGTTGATCCTGTGAAGGTTTTTAGAGGGGTATACAAGATAAATAACAGATTATAGTGATATGTATGTCATTATTTTAATTATGTGAGAAGATTGAACAAGGATATATTAGTCTTTTTTTCATCTTAATCCACTAAACCATTATGTTATTATGCCAATGATTGACATCTCTGTTCATGTCCTGAGGATCATCTCTTGTAAGCTCCAAACAATTTAAACTAGAGAAATATGTTCATTTTTTCTTAAAGTTGACAAGGACAAAACAAACTGACGTTGGCTCAAACAAAGACTTAAGGCTGCTAACAATAAAGATTGTAACTTTAAGATGCCTGCATAGAACAAACAAAAGATCAAGGCAGATGTGGTGTCTGACATGTGCAGATGCATGCATAGAACAAACAAAAGAAAAGATCATAACTTGTGTACTCCTAATTTAAAGATACTCAAAGTCATTCATGTCCCACCACAGTAAGCCAGTGGAAAGTAAAGGTGTTTAGTTCTTCACCCCAAGGCGATAGTTTGGAACCCTGAAGTGAACATTGAACAACACGGCTGTTATCTCCCAAGTAAATAGGTATGGACACCATAATGATTTTTATTATTATTCATAGCTAGAACATGAGGGCACTAAGCTTTTCCTCTCTCTCCAATATTAGAGAGGAAATGTGAAGGACATGAAGATCAATTTCCTTAGTTATGAATTTTGAGATGAGATTTAGAGGTTCCTTTTTTTGTCATATAGCTTCAGCACTCCTTCAAAACTCAGAAGTTATACATCCTACAGTTGCTGGTTTATTATCTTCTATTTTCAGAAGTTTCTGATTTACGATCTTATCATGCTAATCACCCAAGCATCTACATATTCATAAGAGGCCTTTTGCTTCTAGCAACATCCTCATGTTCCCTAATAGTTCCTTTGCATTAGTCGGAGTAAAAGGCATTTTCCAATTTGGTAATAGTCATTACTGTTTATTTGTCTCTCCATATAATATCTACATTTAACTTGTTAGAAGTTTATTTTATTGAAAGATAATTACACAGTTTCACTGATTGTTGAATGTAAAGGAGGATTCTTACTTTTAGTTTCAACGAATTTCCAGTTTCATATGGCATCGAGCAACTAAACAAAGAAGTATCTTGCTGGATGAAAGGGTTGGGAGAAGATAGTGATGGCCCTGAAATTCCCTTCATTGCTACCAAAGGCTATGATAGTGTTGTATGGAATCGCTTGTATTCTAGAGAAACAGCAGACATAAACTATCGCAGACAACAGGTACTTAAATATCAGCAAGTTTAATTAATCGCTGGACCAGTGAGATCTTTGTTTGTTGCCATCTGTCAACCCAGAAACTTTTCTCTGAGTTTTTTTAAGGATTAAATGAAGCATGGCTATATATGGAATTTCAAGAAAAAAGTTATCCAAGTAAGAGTTAATATCTCTGATATTTTTTTACGTGGTCCTGCACCATTGGTGCAGTGGACACCCCACCTGCGCCACTGGCGCAGTTCGATTACTTCGATCCCTGCCTTTCCCCCTCCCCTATAGACAAAAGAAAAAACTTACCCACCAAGAAAAAAGATATTTTGTTTACGTGCAAGATAAACATACTCACATAGAAATAGTTCTTTTAGAATTTCTAAAAGACAATACTCAGAATTTTCATCTTTTTAAGGGGCTAGAAGTGGACTTAAAATTTGAATGCTATTCTAGTGCAATTTTCAAGGACTTTGCAGAAACACATGGCTCCTCTGCATCCCCCAGCTGTCAATTATTGTCTGACTGGACATGTTTCTCAGATATGCTCCATTGCAAAGGAAATGTTAGAGTCGTTAGAAGCTAATGCAATCGTAGTCGGCCATACTCCACAGCCTAATGGTGTGAAGAGGTATACATGGTTCTTGAGTAGGACACCTTAAGCATGTTCATTTATTAACTTCTAACTTATCTGGTTTGAGTAATTTGTTTGCTTTATTTGTCACAGCAAATGTGATAACAAAATTTGGTGTATTGATGTGGGAATGTCAAGTGGAGTCTTTAATTCAAGGCCACAGGTGGATTTTCACCTAAATTATCTGTATTATTTCTTGATTTAATGTTTTCTAGGTATCAGAATATTTATTACCTTTCAGTTTTAAACATGAGGAACTCCCAATTGTACTGAAATTGTATTGCTTTGGATTCTGAACTGCACTAATACTTCCAATGTTCAGTCAATATCTTTTGATGACACACCAGAACCAACTGCTACACCAACATGTATCAAAGTCTTGAAGCCTATGTAAATTGCAACATCAGTGAACATTATATTGATGGATGATGCACTTTCTCATCTAGATTCCTTATTTTCCTTTAAGATGCAAACCTTTATACCCATCCCAGGGGATGTGCCTCTTTGAGAACTGCTCATTTTCTGAGGAATGTGCATCCTCTAGTATTCTTGGTGAGAAATGTTTGCAGACCTAATATACGAAGCAATTACAATTTCTTTTCTTCTCTTAATAGTTCTTGTCAACACCATTGAGAGTGTTTATGTCTGTATCCAATGCCAGCCATCTATACTACAAAATATTTTCCCCCAAATAAAATGCCTGCCTGCCATGCCAAGCTCTTTGTTTCCTTATCCTTTGAAGTCTAGCTAATTCATTTATCACATTTTTATTCTGTTAAAACATAAAAAATCTGTACCGGATAGTTTGTTAGGTGTTGCTTATCACATGAGCAATTTAAATAAATGTGATGAATAGACAATTTATAATGTCTCTCTATACTTTATCTGTTAGCTGAGGAGCTTTTTTCTACACTACAGTTCTAGTAGCTCGTTCCATTCTCTTGTCCTGTCAACTGCAGAGCATGCCAGAGGCTGCTGTATGGCAAATGGACCTCTCCTTCCTGCATGCTCATAATGAGGATGGAAGTCTTTACACTTATCTCCTAGAAATCTGTTTGCCAAAGATGATGTCAGGATCCAAAGAGTAGATGATATTTATGTTAGTGGCCCTTGGGTCTTTTTTTGTGCAAGAAAACCTAGAGATATGTATATGGTGTACGCTGTCTGAAGGAGTTTCTACTGTATCACATCCATTTTTTTTTAGAACATACCATTTTGTTCCAAGTTCCAATGTTATGAAGCATGTTCATAACCAAAAGAATACTTGTTGGGAAATGTCTTTCTCACAAATTAATTATTTTGAATTTATGACAAAATAAACATATTTTAAATATCTCATGAAAATGTGACTAAGTGTATTTACAAGTTAACTTATCTCAGGTCCCTCATACACTTAGCCTAAAAAATAAGGATTGATTTAAATCTGAAATAACGTAGCAAGATCAGGAAAAAATATCGTCTAAAATGGCCAAATAGACTTAGTGTTAGACGATATATTGTCTACTCTGGTGAGATAGACGATGCAGCGTCTAAAGGGACGATATATTGTCTACTCTGGTGAGATAGACGATGCAGCGTCTAAAGGCTAAAAGAACTTCATATAAGTCTCCAAGATAGACGAAAGGTTAGATGATACATCGTCTAAGTTAAAACGAATGGATGAATATCTATCTAAGAAAAGGAAAACGACAAACCAACAATAGACGATACTTCGGCTAAGTCTTAGGATTGACAGAAGATTGGACGATACATCGTCTAAGATAAAGAAGATGGATGATACTCTGTCTGAAAGAAAAACGACAAGTTAACAATAGACGATACTTCGTCTAAGTCTTAGGATAGACGGAAGGTTAGACAATACATCGTCTAAGGCAAAGCGGATAGATGAAACTAAGGAAGGCGGAATCGGGGATCGGGATCGGATCGCCCGATCCCAAACCGATCCAAGTCGGTGGGATCGGCCGATCCCTGCCGAGTCAGGTGTCTAAAAAATCTAGAAAAAAATCTGAAAAAAAAAAATTCAAACATAGATATATATCAAATTTAATGTGAAATAGGTGACATTTGCTCATCATTTTGTGAAATAGGTGGCAAACTTTAGACTAGGTAATTTTACATGGCCTCTGTTTATTTGATGTTTTACATATGTTATTGTACGTCTTCATGGCTCTATTTTATGAGATATTCATGTTAAAGCTACTATTATAATCTTTTAGAACTCATCAATGTTGTCTCTTCTCCTTGTCCTTCCCTTGAATGTTTGTGATAAATTCAAGGCCAGAGAAGGGTTGCATCCTTGAAATTGGAATCCTCAGTCTAGTGCACTTTACCCTCTGTAGATAAATATTTACAATTTGAATATTCAATATATATAGCACCCTCTACCTGTCATACCCCAGATCATGAATCCTGATCATTCCAATCTACACTATCAAGTGAACAGTTGTCAAATGCTAACATTTCAACCATAATGACTTCCATTGAAGTTGTTTTTGTTATTGTCATTTCTGAGGTTTCTAGATGAGAGAATCAGCTGAGCTTCACGCTCAGGTTAGGGACACAAAGACTCCAAAGAGGACTGCAACATGAGAAACCTTTTTTTTAAAATTCAAAAGGGACAAGGGCGGGATCGTCCTGGGATCGCCCAGGATCGGCCGATCGGGGCCGATCCGGCCGATTCCGGGGGTGGATCGGTTCAGGCCAGATCGGGATCCGGTCGTTTCGCCCGGAATCCGATCAGATCGGCCGATCCGATCCAATTCCGCCTTCCATGGACGAAACTCCGTCTAAGAGGAAAATGACAAAATCTGCGATAGACGAAATTTTG